>JADRCH010000316.1:953708-1016969 GCA_019843965.1 Rhynchomys soricoides | reverse complement strand
CCCCTCAGAAAGACAGTGTGGGGAGCAGAGAGAGACAGATGTGAATGAGATTCCAATCCCAAGCTCTACATTGAGGACCCCCTCAGAAAGACAGTGTGGGGAGCAGAGAGAGACAGTTTGGCCAACTAGAAACCCTCTCTTCAAAACTAATGAACCTGCAGGCAGAACTCTCAAGACCACTCGAGGCCTGACCTTGGGAGAACACTCAAAGCAGGACTTTGGGTTTTCTGGGTGTAGATTCTGAGGGACCTCGTGGCAACAGATTCTGTGTGACTTAAAACAAGCACTTCCTCCCTGCCCTTATGGATTCCAGGAGCCATGTTACAAATGCCCTCTTTGATTTCGGTTTTAAGCAACATCAATTTCCCAGCATTCCCTAGTCTTGTAACATAGCCTGGCACATTGTGTTCATCTTAGGATTGCTGCTAATGGCATGCCTTGAAGTGCAACTTTGTGTGTGGTATAATCTGACCTTACAAAACAGACCCATATGGGAACCTTAGGCCTCTGACAAACAATGTACTATGCTATAGCATAGGTGTGCACATCAACCTGAGATCTTTGTGTGGTAGGGGCTGATCTTTCTCTCCCTCCCTCTATCATCATCATCATCATCATCATCATCATCATCCCTCCCTCTATCATCATCATCATCATCATCATCATCACCACCACCACCACCACCATCACCATTTTGGGTTTTGTGTTTGTTTGTTTAGTTGGTTGGGTTTTGTGGGGATTTTTGTTGTTTGTTTGTTTGTTTGTTTGTTTTTTCCTTAGACAGGAACTCTCTCTGTTAGTCTTGGCTGTCCTGGAGTTGTAGAGCAACCAAGCCTGGAACTCACTGAGATTCTCCTGCCTCTGCAGCCTGTGTGCTGGAATTACAAGGGTACACCTCTATTCCTGGCCCTGTTCTTATTTCTGATAGCTCTCAGCTGGTGCCCAGAAGCCAAACAATCTCTCTTATAGACTAGATAGGAGGGTTTTATACAGACACACAGGTAGATAACAGCAGAGTTGATGTCTGTATCCTAGAACCTTTCACTCCCATAGCAGGTGAACAGGGAGCAGAGTAAGTGACTGGGGGCAGGGCAGGTAAATGCACGAATTGATAGCACACTGGACCAGAAGACTCACAGAAACCTGAAGCAGTAGTCAAAGCACCTGGCTTCCCCTCACTGCATGAGTTTACAATGTCATCTTGCATTGACATTGCTATTAGATGGACTCACACCAGTGACCCTCTCACAGGGCCATTGGCATGTTCCATGATGCCAGGCATAGTGAGTGCTCAACACCAACGCAGTCAGGAAACACCTAATGATTAGGAGCCATCATTAATGTAACCCCAGGGACAAACGTAGAAAGGCAGAACACACTGTGAAAGACTTGCTGTGCCACATGGACAGTCAGCTGGCGCTGGTCCAGGCCAGGATGGGAACACGGGCCTTCCCTCTTCCTGTCTGCTTTTCCCATTGTTGTGTGGCAGCTTCTGCGCCTTTAAGGTGGAGCTTAAACGATTCCGTTCTGGTCCTGCGGCTTCTAGAAGTCTGTGTGGGCACGCTGCAGCTGGCTCCTATTAAAGAGGATAATAGTTTCTAATGGCGGCGGGAGGCATCATACTCAGAGCTCGAATGCAGCAGCACCCCCTCCCCGTGCCATCTAAAGGAATGTCGTCGCTGGGAAAATGGAGGGCAACAGCATCCCATCATCAGGATAATCTTCGGTGTAGACTCTACCCAGGTTGTTCAGCCCCCAGGCTCATTTTCCCTCAATAGAGTTTAGCAGCTTAACATCTCCATCATTGGCACCCTCACTGCGACTCCCCCTTACCACTGCCGTCTCCCTGAGGCAAAGCTGTAATTGCACTAAATTTAATCCATTTCGTCAACAGGGCAATGTCGGTCCCCACCTTGAGCACATATCCCCACGTTCTATCACCCATGGGCAACGACGACACAGTCTCAGAACAGAAAAGACACCGCTGCTCTGGACAGGGACTGAGGTCTGAGAAAGTCACCAGTGCCCCAGGGAACACTCAAAGCTTTTCAAAGTGCCATCAACGCTGGGTATACGGGAAGACTTTGCTTTTCATTTTTAACTAAGAGCGGTACAGAACACTCAGTGACGGCCATGCTTCCTTAGGATTGGAAATGGGGGTAAGCTTGGTTCTGGTTTCTCAGATACAGTGCTCAAAGAAAACACTTTCTTAGATGTGATATGCTAACCCTCCTTGTCCAGAGTGGCACGGTTGTCCTCTGCAGGTACACGGCTGGCCCTTTGTGCCCAGTGTGACTTGGGATAGAATTTTCAGTTTTAACTGATTCTAGTTATTTTTAAACATACAGTTTAAGTAGCCTCATGTGGCTGATGGCTGTTATCTTGTATGGCATAGTCCTGAGGTGTGAATTCATACATCAGACCCTCTGCAGGCTTACAGTATATGGATGACCGAGGGAGCCTGGAGTCAGCAAGTCAAATATAAAATATTGGCCAGCCAGCAAATTGTTTCTCATACTTGTCTGCTCCATGGGGGTGGGGGGTCATCCACAAGAATAATAATGTAATGAATAAAATCTGTCTTTCTTTCTGCTTACCCAGCAGAAAGAATCAGTTATTGTAGTTCAAAGGTTTCTAATGAGTAAGGCCACACACTACAAACCTCTGGACATGTAGTGTGATTGTCTTCAGGGAAGGCAGATTGAACTCTCAACTGGGGGATAATTACCTTGGGAAGATTGCTTAGTTCCCCTCCGCTCATCCTTTGTTTCTATTTAGTGTCTCCTGCTGTATCTTCCAGTCTCTCATCTCCCCTCTATCACCCCGGTTAATGATTCAGTTCTACTCCTGAAGCTGTTTCACTTTGAATGGGAATGGTGGTGATACTATATCATGGTGACTCTTAATTCCCCTTGGGTATGTGAAGCGAGTCTTTATTTTCTCTAAATCAGATTATCACCTTGGTGGGAAGTTGGGTTCCGGATGAGTTGGCAGCCAGCCTAGGAGTAGCCTCCTGAATGCTGTGATTGTCCTCTGTTGGGGTTCTGTCATTCCCAGGGTGCACTGGAGAGTTGGATGAGGATTCTAGGGAGCTCTCTACCACTGCCCTCACAGAGTGACCTTCTCAGCGAGCAGTGAGCATCAGGTTCCTGAAACCACAACCAGAAAACAAAGTCTGTGCCTCATCGATGTAAGGGGACAACAACGGCCTGACCCTCTTTGATCTGCAGGAGAAAACATTCAGAGAGCAAATCCCAAAGCCTTAGAGGTTAGGAGACACAAGTGGTTGGTGCTGCTGCTCTGGACAGTGCTACAGGATACCCTTCTAGGAGACCCTGCTGGTCAGTGCTGTCTAGGCCAGGCCCTTTGGCAACATTCTTTCTTTCATGGTTCAGAAGGCACTGAAGAAGTATGTAGTCATGGAACTGTCATTTTAATTGGGAGGAGACAAACAGGAAGTTCCGAGTTAATCGCCCAGTTAACCAGGAGCTGATCAGGCTTTTAGAGTAGGTTTCTGATGGTTGAACACACTGCCCCACTCTGAGAGAATGCATACTTCTGTGACTGTGCAGGACATCCTATGAAAAGACAGTGTGATTAGCGCCCACAGGTAGGACTTAGTGACTGGAGGAATGGCTGCCTATCTGTAAGTACAGGCTGTGGGAGTGAGTTTTGTTAGCCCTAAGCTCAGTGCTGAGGGGTGGGGGAATCTCTGTCCTCATTGCCCTAAGTAATCAGAGATAACCACCCCCACACCTGGCTTCTCGACAATGGAGTGACTGTTCGCCAGCTACTGTGAGGGTAGTGCTGGTTATACATACAGCAAGTAGAAGTCTAACCGTACCAGGTTTCGGTCTTGCCTGCTGCTACCATGGGGACCCAGGGAGTCTGCGTCCTAGCAACCTCCTTCGCCATCCATCTTCAGTCATTCCCAGCAGCCTCAGCTCCCCAACCTTGATGATTAAAGTGGGAGAGGATGCTGAGCTCAGGCATGGGGGAACAGGGCTCTAGGGGGAAGAGGGAAGGAAGCCTGCTTTGCCCTGTGTTTTTGGACACCAAGGGGATCTGCAAAGAGCCTGCTTCTGAGATCAGCACTGCACTCAACGGCAAACACAGGTCTAAATGGGAAACGTGCCGAGAAAGCAGAAAAGAACAAAGGGAGATTAAAGATTTTTCTCGTTGATTACTTTCGGTGCACTTATGCTTGGTGTGCCGCACGCTGGATTGTACGAGGAACGTTTTTAAAGGTTTAACACTTGGTAATGTGCCACAAAGCTATGTAAACAGAATTTTACCTCAATGTGGGTTTTTGAAAGGGCAAATGCAAGTGAGGATATATGCCGGAAAACCAAGAATCCAAGATTTTAACAAGCAAAATGCTTAATGTTTACACAGTGGTTTTTCAGTTTACAAAGAGCATTTCCAGGGACCGCTTCACTGATGGTCTGACAGGCGGATGCGGCTATCAGCAGAGTGATGAGAGCTGAGCAGACTCAGAATCTGATATCCTGAATAAAACATGTATCCTTTTTTGGTATCTGTTTCCTGGGAGGTTAGAGGGTATGTGCTTATCAAGGCTGCATGCCTAGTAACAAATCCATATGCCCGATCATCTGCATCGGGCAGAGCAGGACAGGTGGCAGGGAGTCATCCAGGGTCAGTGACAAAATCTAGGGCTAGCCTAGTCCTGCCCAGAAGCAGTAAAGAGGAAATCCTGAGCTTGGTGTCAAATACAGAAAGGAAGCTGCTGAGTATGGAAGGCATACACTGATATGACTCCTGGACACTCAAAGGTCACACCCTTCACAGATTCCTCCCTTTGAGTGCATGGAGCCTGTGATCTG
The DNA here is from genome assembly GCA_019843965.1 of Rhynchomys soricoides. Lineage (NCBI taxonomy): Eukaryota > Metazoa > Chordata > Mammalia > Rodentia > Muridae > Rhynchomys > Rhynchomys soricoides. The sequence continues at coordinate 1,012,125 of JADRCH010000316.1, read as the reverse complement.
CTTCTGAGCAACACAAGATGGCAAAGACTGCTATATGACTCCCCTGGCTGGGTTGCATTATGTTTTAAGAGCTGCTGAGACTGCTCTATTAGGTAGATGTCACTCTCTTGATTATGTTATTTAGCAAGAGAAGATTCTCCCTGAGTTGATCTGAAGAGGTAAGCTGCCATATGGGGGTGGGGGGTGGTAGAACATGACAGGAACATGTGGGTACCTTCTAAGAGCTAAGTAACAACAGTCACTAAACTCAGGGTCCTCAGACATAGACACCAGGAAAGGAGTTCTGCCACACGACCCATGCCCCCCTCAACCCAGCAAGCTTGCAAGCTATTTCTCCTTCATGAAGTCTCTCAGTGAAAACTTGATCCAGCTAGCCTTGACATGTCCTCACAGAGCCTGCACAGATGACCCAACTGGGATGTGTCTGCATTCCTGTCTGTAAAGACTTAGATAAATGGACATTGCTTGAATACCTACATTTGTTTTGTAGCAATAGAGAACTAATGCACAGAGGCTTGAGGAAGACCCTCTTCCACCAGCTGCCTGGAGGACATGAAGATTCAACTGCTCAAGGGACACATGAAATCAGTCAGGAGGCCAGCCAGGCCAGGCCCAGGAATATGCCACCGGAACACAGTAGGGCCCATGAAGGAACATGAATATCTTGTGTCTTTGCTCCAGCCTGATGTGCCTAGTAATTCATTCTGTTTGAAAGGCTACTGCTGAATCTACCAGCATGAACACACTGGCTGACAGATGACCTGGTACTTGCTCAAAGCACATGGGCCCAGAAAAGCCAAGTTTTGATCTATAACAATCTTTAGGGCAAAAACTCACACACCAGCTGCCTGGCACATGAGCAGGCCATGGAAGAGAGGTGCTCAGAGCTCTCTAGCCTCATAGAGGAATGCTCAGATGCTGCAAACAACTCAAAGTTTATGGTTGTCTACAGCAACTTTGCTAGCTCAGTGGAACTCAGCTGGCAAAACTTCCTGCCTTGGCATCTCACCAGGGAGGCTCAAAAAACAAAACAAAACAAAACAAAACAAAAAAACCCGCCTACTCTGCACAGAATGCAGCGGATAAATATCAGCATGAGGGAAACTTAGTACATGAGTCTTCCTTGTATCAACTGTAAACAGACCATGTTAATCTTTGTGGCTGCTTTTGCTGGCCACACAGGAAACTGAGTCTTACTGGTTTTCCAGAGAAATCCACAGGATCACAATGGGAGCCTTTAGACTCTGATTAAACTGATTCTCAGCCTGGGTTGTACATTACAGCATCTTGCCAACACTTCAGAGAGTAATATCAGAATCTCTAGGAGTGGGCACCAGGCAGAATTTTTAAACTCCTGTGGTTCGGAGCAGCCAAGACTGTGGCCCATTGAAATAAAGGGTCCTTAGTGTTTTGTCACCTCTAGCATGTAGGCCTGAGGTTATTGATAGATTCCTGGATACTCATATAAATTTATATATAGAAAGATATATACATGCAAACCAATTACAGGGCTAGCTACATGTCTGAAGTTTGCATCTACCACTTACAGTTATAATCATACACACACACACACACACACACACACACACACACATCTTCAATGTCTCAAGCACTATGTTAGGCATAGAGCTGGATCTGCACCAACAGAGGATTCAATGAATTTTGACATCTCCCCAAACTAAAGCAAACTACTCTTTGGCAATCAGTGGCCTAATTCACCTGTCTTCTCCCTTCAGAATAGATTCTGGACATGGATACTTTCTAATGGGGCCTTGGTGTGCTCTGAGCAGTGAAGTAGGGCTCTGTTTTCTCTCTATTGCTCATTTGCTGTTACAGCTGTAATAACCCCACAGTAGAACTCAGGACACAGGTGTGCAAAGACACTGGGGAGTCTGTAGGACAACCCCCCCCCCCCAAAAAGACTGGAGTGATGCAGAAATCTTGCCATGGATCTCTACTCTGATTTTACTTCACAACAGTCTGTGGAACAAAACCATCCAAAAACTGCAGAATCTGAGCTTCATCCCAGAGTTCCTGAGTGCTCCTCTGTAGGCTGGAAACAAAACAGTAGACTAAATAGCAGTCCAGGTTTTGGAAAACCCCAGAAGCTGTATCTTGCACAGGTGTTTTAAGGCTGTATCAGCATTATCAGTGCAGAAGATGCAGACTCTGTGTTCTCACTCCCATTTGCTGGTTTATGTAAGAATGTGGGAATGGAGAGGTGGCACTGGAAATTGACATGTTATACCTGAGTCCTGCACAGTTTCTTATGTTTTCTTGGTGGTCTCTTTCGTCCTCTGTGTTGTTGTCCTTCTGAATGTAGATTAATAGGAAATGTAAAACCTTGGGGTATCGCCTCTGACCAAGCCAGCTCAGTCAGCAGGGTCTTGAGGGAGAGAGAGCGAAGATTGAAAAGAAAAAGACAATTAGACAGCACTAGAACATGACTCCAGCCAGTTCGTGGTTTTGTTTTTTGTTTTGTTTTGTTTTGTTTTTGTTTGTTTTTTTGTTTTGTTTTTCGAGAAACTGTTTCTCTGTGTAGCCCTGGCTGTCCTGGAACTCACTCTGTAGACCAGGCTGGCCTCGAACTCAGAAATCTGCCTGTCTCTGCCTCCCAAGTGCTGGGATTAAAGGCGTGTGCCACCACTGCCCAGCTCCAGCCAGTTCTTTAGCTGAAGCTGAAGCAGGTTTATTTTTTTTTTCCAGTCTGCTTTTATACGTTTCAGGTACATGCAGAGAATAGGATCAGTTCTAGATGAAAGACAAAGTAGTCAAGGAACAAAAGAGGCATAAACAAAGGTCCCATGATAACTATATTCAGGGTCCAAACAAGACCAACTGGGATACAATGAGCACATTCCTCAGCTGTATTCAAGTGGAGCCTACTTACTTGTCCTAGCCCAATGTCAAATTCCTGCCAAATTCCTAGAAGGCACCCCAAAAGCTCTCCACAGGCCTCTGCGTTTTTGAGTGGTCAGGTGGGACCTGAAGGACACAGTCCTCAGTCAGAACCAGGAGGCAAAGACCTTCATCTTTCCCTTCTGGAGACTTTGAGACAGAGAGAGAGAGAGAGAGAGAGAGAGAGAGAGAGAGAGAGAGAGAGACAGAGAGAGAAAGGCTGTCTGTCTGTTGCATGTAGTTTTAAAAATTGCTACTACCTTTGCCTGGGATCAACCACCACCAGCCCTAAACTGGCTTCCCTTTCTTTTCTACTCAGCCTTAGCTCCAGGGATGGGAGGTGACCATGTTACCAGCCCCCTCCTGAGACCTTTGAAGCTGCAGATAAAACATACACACATAGGTTGTTACTTTACAACTTACCTTCTAGGCAAAATTGCTGGGCACAGATATCTCCTGCCTGGAAAAGCATGTCTTTACCAATTTATTATCCTCTGTCTCTACACCTGCCCTAAATTTAGTGGCTAGTCCCACCTAGACCCTACAGAACATCCTTGGCCACCCGCCTGTAGGAAGCCACAGGCCCTAGCTCCCACCAAGGCTTTACATGATCGTTGTTTTCTTCTTCCAAAGCACGGCAGAAAGACCTCTCCTTCCCTGCATCTGCATTTTCCTCCAGGGACCCGGAAGTCCCGCCTGTACCTTCCACCCAGCAATTGGCCTACGGCCTTCTTTACTGACAAATCAAGAACCAATTGAGGAACAGGACATTATTATCAGAACCTCTCCTTACCTGTGTGCGTGTGTGCGTGTGTGCATGTGCGTGTGCGCATGTGTGTGTGCGCGTGCGTGTGTGTGTGTGTGTGTGTGTGTGTGTGTGTGTGTGTGTGACTTCTCACCAGCCTTTCCCTGCTCCTCCTCTGTGCTTTCCTTGACTCTGCTGCATTTCAGGTTCTGCTTTCTCTACGGTCTGAGCAAAAATCACCATGAAGTGTGAAGAAGGGTTCAATTTGCTTCAGGCCACTTTCTTCTTCTTGTAGTCTTCAGAAATAGCTCACCGCCATTATCACTTCCATTCTAAGAACCAGGAAACTAAGAGGAAGTGACATGTCAAGTCACTTATCGCTTCCTGGTGCCCACATCCTAGGTGCCTCCTCCCGTTCTGTTCTACAGCTGTGGACAGCCTGACAAAAAGGAAGGTGGAACTCAGGTCGGGTGCTCACGTGTGACTCTCTTGGTAGGGAACACTTCCAGTGCAGAGATGTTCAGGCAGAGGAGAAGGAGAATGGAGAAGGAAGGAGGAGTCCTTGCACCCTGGAACCTCTGGGAAAGCCACGTGTACTGCACACAAACGTTAGAGAGCAGGAGGAGTTAAGAGCACACAGTGCTCTTGCAGAGGACCCAGGTTCAGTTCTCAGCACCCACATTTGGTGGTTTACAACTGCCTGTAATTCCAGCTCCAGGGGATCTGGTGTCCTCTTCTGGATTCATGTGCATACCGCACACACACACACACACACACACACACTACATACACATAAGTTTTAAAACAATAAAACTAAGTCAAAGAATACTAGTTTTAAACAGAGAAAAACATTTTGGTAATTTTGTTTGTGTAGTGTACGTGCATGCTGTGCACTGATGCACATGGGTGGATGTGCATGTGTGCACATGAGTGTGGAGGCCAGATATTTGTGTCTTCTATCATTTTCTACATTATCTTTTGAGACAGGATCTTCCATTGTACTCAGAGTTCACCAACTGGCTAGATTGTCTGGCCAGGGAGCTCTGGGGGTGCATCTGCCTCTGTCCCCAGCACTGGAATTATAGGTGTACATGACCAAGTCCAGCTTTTACTTGGATCTTACCCAAGTCCTCACATTCTTGAGATGGGTTCCTTATCCACTGAGCCATCCCCCAGTAAAAATAAAGGTGGTTTTATAATTCAGCACTGGATTACTCTATCGAGCTGATATAAAGTTTTCAAGCACTTACTCTCAATCTTTGTTGGAATGTCGCCCTGCACAGACAGTACATAAATAACAACCACAGCTTTCCATGCATTGCAAACCTATTACAGGGATGACATTTGGTAGGTGTCTTGCTACTTGTCTGGCTTATGTTAGTGGTGTTTTTTTTGTTTGTTTTGTTTTGTTTTCCTAAGAAGCCTGTACCATTATCCAGAAGAAAAAAGAAATTCTCCTAAGGAAGTTCTTTCTGATTGGGCATGGTAGCTTCTCCCAGCAGCCCCAGAACTGAGGCAATAAAATTGAATTAAAGACCAGCCTTGGCTACATAGTGAGTTTAAGGCCAACCTGGGCTTTAGAGTGAGAACCTGTCTCAAAAAGCCAGTAACAACTAACTAAAAAGTAATTGTCATAAATGATTAAACGTTATCCAATTGCACACAGAGTCAGGGACTAGTCTCCTCTCCATAAAGTGTCTAATACATTAATGAGTTATGGTTCAATGGGTGGAGTTCTTGTCAGACAAATGTGAGGACTGAGTTCAGATCTCTAAACTCCCATGGAGCAGGACTTGTCAATGTGCTTCTCTAATCTGGTTGTTCCTGTGATGGAGACAGAGGAATTGCCTAAAGCTCATGGACCAGCTCGTCTGGAATACACAGTGGGTATACAACAAGATGGAGGGAGAGTTGGCAAGTGAAGACCACGGCTGTCTTCTGACCAGCACACTCACACAGTGACACACATGTACCTGCACTCACACATGCAAAACGCACACACAAACATGTGCAAATACACATATACACATGTTTTTGTCTTTTCTTAAAGTTTTTCAATTTTATTTATTTTGTGAGTGTGAGTCTGCCTGTGTGTATGTTTGTCTACCACATGCATGAATTGTGCCTTTGGAGTCCAGAAGAGGGTATCCCTTCCCTGGAACTGGACTTACAGGACATTATAAGCCACCATGTGAGTTCTGGGAATCGAGTGCTGGTCCTCTGGAATAGCCACCAGCGAGCCATCTCTACACTTCTGTGGGTTTGTTGTTTTATTTTTAAGTAAAAACCCTGCTTAGCAGGGAGATGGAAGAGGTGTACACCCCCACGAAATGCCACAGTTTGGCAGAATCTTCAGCTGAAAGGTGGTTTTTAACTTTGTTGTTCAATATTCGGAGATGGAAGTTCTCTCCTCAAATAATAAAGTGAGTGAAGACCCCCTAAGACCAGGCCTTGAGACTCTCACATACACAGGGTGAGACGACTCCTCCTCAGCAACACCTTGCTCAGGAAGTTCTAGAAGGCTCTGAAGATGTTCTGGGAGCCTGTGGTACTCCTGGGAGTCCATTTTCTCTGAACCAAATGCAGAAAAGGTACCGACAGGGTTGAGGAAAGGCATAGCCCAGCTGGGTCCGATGGCTTTCTCAGGCTTACAGCTCAGTAACCATGGCAGCAAGGATGCCAGGTACATTTTGTGGGGAACCCTAACTTGGGAATTGAAAGAACAGTAGGCAGGAACTTGGCATGTCAGAATTCCTGACACAACTCAAGATGAAAGGAAGGCCAGGGAACTGATTTATTAATACAAACTGTGAAATCATGACCTATTCTTACAGACCAAAATTGGTTCTTTACCATGTTTTTTCTTTTGCTGGACTAAGGTGGATGGAATGATAGCTGTATACTTTGGGAAGTAATATTTTGGTTTCAGGTACTTTAGACTCTGAAGTTGTGAAATCTGATGCAGAGAATTCTCATACCTTTCACCTGGGTACCCCTATGTTAGTATCTTACATGACTACAGAATGGGTAGGACAAATGAACTGGATAGCTGGCTCAGTTCATAAAATGCTTGATGTGGACACTTGAGTGTCTGAGTTCATCTCCCCAGAGCCCACATAAGCAGCTGTGTTGGTCGTGTGCGTGTGCAGCTACTTAGCGTCCTTCCAACCTCACCTATGAAGCAGTTGATAAGAGAACTTCCTTGTTGAGTTGCATCAAGTTGGCAAGCACACAGAATAGGTTGAGTAAACTATAGGATAAAAGGTTAAACTTTAATTTTTATGTTAGCAAAATTTCATTACATGTGAAAATAACATTTCATATAATACTCAGGGCATTCTTATGCTATAAAAGTTTTGTTTTCTAAAATTTTAATAAAAGAAAGCAGGATACTCGGGCTAAGTTTGTACCTCTGGTTGTTAACAGATACTCTCCAGTATGCACAGGTCTGGATTGTGAAGTGAGAGGCTTTAGAGAAGAACTTTTGTTTCTCTGGTGCTCCGGGCTCACTTGCTTTCATGTCTCAGCTTTGCTCCAAGACCAGCATTCATCATCAAAGGAATTCCTGAATAACCATGAAAAAACCGTAGAAAGGATCCAAAGGTTTGTGGTGACTATATATCTCACTAAAGTGCTGTTTTAATGAAAGTTCGTATTTATGATGAATGTGTTCGTGTGACCATGTCCATCTGATATGTGTGTTTATTTTATCCCAGTTTTACAAATGGGAATGAGGTCCATCACTCAGCATATGATTAACACATGCACACACTCATGCATGCATGCCTCTACTTAGACATACAAAGCCCGTTTCCCTCTTTCCCTCCAAAAAAGAGATTCCTTGAGAGTTTCCTGAGAACTGTCTTTTGGCTGCCTTCCTTGGAATGTTCTCCTTAAGAGTGGATCAGGACCCTGTTGGATAAAATAGGCAGAGGGGCAAGTCTGAACTGAAGAAAACTATCTCATAAAAGCAGGAGTCTTCTGGAATGCTGGCAAGAGCTTAATAGATTGGAAGAACCTATCTCCTCTCTAGCCCTTCTCAGAGTTCAGGTAACTGCAGTTTCTCCCACCACATACACAATGTCCCGGGTGCTAGAAGCTTCCCCTGAATTCACCTTAGAGTTTATGGTCCTTGCAGCTGCTCTGTGAGGGAGGTGCTGTTCCAGCATGTTCTTGCTCAGGACACCACTGCAAGTTGCTCAGGATCTCATTGCCAGCAAGTGCAGGGTCTGGGCCAGGCTGTGTGGGTCCACAGTGTGTACTTCCAATCCCTTTGAGGCTCTGCCTTCAGTTAGAAATGTAGCTCACAGTTGCTTTGCTTCTGGAACAAGTCATGAGTTTCCTGTAACTGAGGTTTTTTGATGTCTCTGCTTTCCTAGACAGTATCTGTTTGCTAAAGTGGCTGCAACAAATGCCAAACTATGATTTGTTTCAGAATAACAGATTTCTTTCAGAAGTCCAAGATCAGGATATAGATAGGGTTGGTTTCCTCTAAAAGCCACAAGGGAAGGGTCTGTGGCCAGCTTGCAGAAGGCTGCCATCTTGCTGCCTCTTTGAAACTCGTCTGCTCATACACTCGTATCTCTGTACCTCGATTTCTGCTTCTTATAAGTACGTCCGTCATACTTACAAAATTGGATTAGAGCCCACTACAATGGGTTAATTTTAACATAGCTGCCACTGTCTAGCTTCTTATCTCCAAACACAGCAGCCTCTGTGGTACTGGAAGTTAGGACATTACCATGTGAGTTTGGAAGAAAGCACAGTTCGGCTCAGGCCGTAGCACCTGAACTGTTCATTGACACGGCTCACCAGCTGATAAAACCAAAGAGCACACAGCTGGATGCAGGTGTCTGAGCCAACACGTGAGTTAGTAGAGCAAGCCCTCAGTAAGCCCAAGAACAGATGTCCAGACAGCAGTCTGGGGACAGAAAGGGGAAGATGGGCTAGAGTAATGATCTGAGCTGGGGTCTCAAAACTTCCTGGGGAGGTTCTGGAGCTAATGGAGCACTGAGTTTTCATTGCAGGTGATAAATCTTCCTAATAGTGTTTCTAATACATTGCTCTACATTTAAATATTTTAATATTAATTTATTCTAATGTTACCTCAAGAGGATAATGAACACCACCATCCACTGAATTAAAGAGAAAGAAGAAAAATCATAGGCAAATCCTCATGAATTCTCTACTCTAGGAGTGAATCCAGGCAAGAGTGAAAACCATTCTATACTCACTCATTTCTCAAGTCGTCAATAAATGACACTTATAAATGTCATTTATAAGATAATGGTAGCAGATGTAAATGGTTCCAAACAGGTTATCTTTGTGAGGAAGGCAATCACTTAGCTTGCAGTTTCCTTGGGAGTTTCAGCTTTGGCCACCAATACAGCATAGTCATGGTAACTGGTACCTAATGTTTAACATGTATCTGGTAAAGTCCAATACTATACTCAGATCATTTCATTTAATGCTTCTATAGTCCCAGGAGCTGGTGATTATAACCCCATAAAGCAGCCGAGAAGATTGAGGTCCCAACATTTTTTATTGGATATTTTCTTTATTTGCTTTTCAAATGTTTTCCCCTTTCCAGGTCTCCTCTTTGGAAACCCCTATTCCATCTCCTTTCCCCCTGCCTCTATGAGGGTGCTCCCCCACCCACTCCCATCCTCCCGCCCTGGCATTTCCCTTACACTGGGGCATCGAACATCCTCAGGCCCAAGGGCCGCTCCTCCCACTGATGTCCAACAAGGCCATCCTCTGCCACATATGCGGCTGGAGTCGTGGGTCCCTCCATGTATACTCTTTGGTTGCAACACTTAACACAGGACTTAACTAACCATTGCAAGAAAGGGTCTTCTGTTTTGAGAACCTGTGCTCTTACCTAGGGCGTTTCTCACAGCAAGAAAAATAGACCACTCCTGCATCAGAGAGCCTACAGCAGATAGGCTATAGCTGAGCCTGCAGGAGAGCCTGTAGCAGATCCTGCCACTCTCACAGTAGGGAGCAGAGCATGTGGGCTGAACCTTCAGAATAATGAGCAGAGACATAGAGCTGGCAAGGCCAGTTAAAAGCTAAAGAGTACTGTCCCAAGAATTCACTTACGTACTGGGAATTAGAGCACAGAGCATCCTCATCTAAAGACTGCTCTGGGGGGCCTGTAGCTGCAGCTCAGAGAGTGAGGGATAAGGCCAGGTGCTTGCCAAGCACCCTCACCAGGACCCCCACAACAGAACACAATGAAACTACACTGGAAACTGACATGACCTCCTTCAAAGCTACAGTTCACAACCAACAGCAATGTTGACACCTATATTGGGTAGTAAACAAGTCTGTGAAGTCCAGGGGGAGGGATTTGAACTTCCCCAGAGCTAGGGATTCAGTGTTGTGGCACTATCAGAGTTAGGAAGGTGACCACACCAGCCAGTTGCCATTAGCATGTTAGCCCTCCTATGGCATTTGCCAGTGTGCTGCCTCCCAGGTCCAGATACACCTTTCTATCTATAAAGGCTCTGAATAAAGAGCAAAATTCTTCTAAAGATTCACCCTTTAAAACGAACAAGACATGTGGTACACACCTATAATCCAAGTTGTCGGGAAGCATAGGCAGAAGAATTGCCACATATTCAAGGCCAGCTTGGTATATATACACCGTGAGTTTCAGGGCCTCTGGGGGCGACATGATGAGTTTCTCTCCTCTCTCTCTCTCTCCCTTTGTATTTTATTTATAATATGTGGATACATATGGAATTAAGAAAAAACAAAACAAGTGAGCAGAAGTAATACTCTGCTTCCAGTAGAGGGCACTGGAGGGCCACTGCTGGAGGAAGAGGCTCTTCAGCTTCTGGGTGGCCCTGGGATTGGTGGCCCAGGTAGAAAGAGAGCAGGTGGAACCTGCCTCAGCCCCAGAGTGTGGCCCCTTACAACTTTGCACCCTCATTCTGGCAGTAACTCTCCTCAGCTGAACCTACTGAAGACCAGAGCCCCTACCTCCGTTGCCCACCAGCGAGATCCCACAGTGCTCATGTTATCAGCCAAGGCTGCTCCTCGGCTTTCGATCTTGACGATGGCTGTGATTTATCCAGAGATGAGGCGCCACAGAAAATCTCTCTGAAGTAGTGCCTGAGCCATTCATAACTAATCTCACTGCCAGCCTGAGGGTGCCATGCAGGATTCTCTTCTATGTCCATCCTCCTTATCTCATTGCTAATAGTTCATTAATTAAACTTCCCAAGAAAACACCTGTAGCCAGAGTGGTACAAACACCATTACCTGGACCAAACTGTGCTGTCCTGGTGGTAAGCTGCAACCCTCTAGTTTGCATTCTGATTTTGAAGATAGTTTAGATGGAACTCGCTGCCATCTAATCTGAAACCTGGTTATGTTTATGATATGCTCTTGGTAAAGAGTTGAGAGCACTAGAACCAACCAGCATTGTCTTAGTTTGCTTTCTGTTGCTGTGATACAGACCATGACCAGAAGCAGCTGGTGGGGGAGGGTTATCTGGCTTACAGGTTAGATATAGTCAGCCCATCAACAAGGAGAGCTGAGGCAGGACCTGGGGTCATGGAGGAATGCTGCTTACTGGCTCGCTTAAGCTTGCTTTCTTGAACAACCCAGGAAACCAGCACTGCCCACAGTGGGCTGTTTCATCCCATATTAATCACTAATTAAGAGAATTCCTGACAGGCTTGAATAGGCCAGTCCGATGGAGGTATCTTCTCTACTGAGGTTTCTCTTCTCAGATAACAATAGCTTATGTCAATTTGAAAAAAACAATAACAATGGCTACTACTATTACTACTGCTACTGCTACTAACCAGGCCTGCACCCAGGAGGCATAGACAGGGAAATCCCAAGTTTGAGACCAGTCAGGATGGCACAGTGAGGCTCAGTCAAAAAGGAAACAATAATAGCAAAGCCACTAGAAATGAACGAAAAGAGCTTTGCAAAGATGTGCTGAGAAGAGCCAAGGTGGTGCTCCAGAGGGTGTGGGGCTGCAGTCTGAATGGGCGATAGTGCTCAGGGATCAAGAACAGAGATGACATGGGTTCAAAGGTCAGCAGTTGGAGAATGTGGGCCTAACATGGGAAGTGTGACACAGCCTGGCTCCCTTCCTTAGCGACAGCAGAGAAATGTGTGGAGAGTGTCCACATAGAACCAGAAGGTACAAACAAGTCACTTACAACTTTTGTCACATTTAGCCATTTTTGTTGAAACTGGCATTTTCAGGATAAGGGGGAAAAATGAAAAGACATCTTTATTCAGGTCACGATGTCATGTCACCTACCAGAACCTGGGGCATTTTGCTAACACAACAGGGTCAAGTTTTAAAGTGATTCCTTTAGATCAAAATTGAAAGCTTGAAGCTGTGTTCAGGACACAGAAAAGAAATCTAGCGACTGTTTCTGGTCTGTCAGGTATCCTCAGCTTTCTCTGACTCTACCCGTCACAAAGTTAGAGACATTTACAAAACAAATGAGCAATCACTTGCAAGCTTCGATGTTCCATTGGTAAAATGGAGAACCAGAAGATATGTGGATGTGTGTAATCTGCCATGCTAGCAATTGTGCTTCAGAGAGAACACAGACAGCTCAGCCAGTGGGAGATATCAGGGCCATGGGGCAGCCCCACACATGTGCCTTCTCTACTTTGTTGCTTTCTGTTCCAGCCTTAGCTTTGTGGGTGATGTCTCAATTGTTGTGTGACATGTTCTCTAGGTGTTTATATACCAAGGACTAGCTTCAGTGGTTGTAAATCCAGACATTTCCAAGAGCAAGGTCTCAGCTTTACATACCCTTCAACACAACTTTAAAAGTTTAACACAACATTTCCTGTATGTCTCCTGCAGGATGGCAGCTGACATTGTGCAGCAAGACACATGGCACAGTCCATGGTTCAGTTCCTGGCCATCATGGGTTTTTGTTTTTGTTTTTTCCATTGCTATGTGCATTGACTGTGTTTGTGTGTGTGTTTGTGTGTGTGTGTGTGTGTGTATGTGTGTGTATTCCCATGCATGTGGAAGATAAAGAATAACCTTCTATCATTCCTCAGAAGCCATCTACATTGTTTGTTTTTAAAAGATATATTTACTTCATTTTTTTAATTTATATGTGTGAGAAGTGGATGCTGGTAGAGGTCAGAAGGGTGGGTGTTGGATCCCCTGGAGCTGGAGTTACAGGTAGGTATAATTGAGCCACCTGAAGTGGAATGGGATTTGGGGAACTGAACTCTGGTCTTCTGAAAGAACAGCTAATGCTCTTAACTGCTGAGCCATCTCTCCAGGCTCCCACTACATTTTTTGAGACAGTATTTCTCTATGACAAGGAACTGTCCAAGTAGGCCAGGCTGGCTGGCAGCAAGCCCTGGGCATTTGCCTGTCTCTGCTTCTTCCAGCAGAGGGATCACTGCCTACTTTTCTGTGTGGGGTCTGAGGACTAAAACTTGCAGATTAACTGGATGGTGGTAGAGCATGCCTTTAATCCCAGCACTTGGGAGACAGAGGAAGGTAGATCTCTGTGAGTTTGAGGCCAGTCTTGTCTGCAGAGCGAGTTTCAGGATAGCTAAGGCTATACAAAGAAATTCTGTCTGGGGGTGTGGGGAAGAAACAGAAAATAAACAAAATCTTTGCAGTCTATCTTCCCAATCCTTTTTGTGTGCTTTATAACCTAGACTACTAAAGTCTGGGTCTATCTAGCTCCGGGGTTCTGTTCTCCTGGCCTCTGGGGCTCTCCTTATGGAGTGTGTGTTGCCTGAAATGCTTTCCCTCCATCTTGACTGCAGTCTACCCACAGTGTGCTGGTAAGTACAGAGCCACAGGCTCTCCCAAAGGGAAAGCCTTGATTTTCAGCATTGCTATGGCTATCAAGCCAGTCGATGAATGCAGAGTTGAGAAGAAGTGTACACTATCACCTCTTGCTTGCTGGTCTGTATGGCTTCTGGTTACCCTTGGTTCTACTGCTCCTTAAACATTCCTTAATTGCAACTTTCTCTGACCTTAACACTTGGCAGGAAGCCTCCCCCCCCCCCATGACATCTTCTTCGTTTCTCTTCCTTGTACTTTAGAACCCTAACTCAGCCTTCCTGTTTCTTGGACTGTGCTCCATGAAAACATGATCATAAGTTCTTCCTTTGTGATTTTTGGCATCTAAGCTATGCATAGCCTGGCACCTAATAGATGTTTACTGGGTGAGTAGGTCAGCCCTCCCTTGCCAAGATGATGCAACTTTTAGTCTTTGGTTAGATTTCATTGTCTTCTGTTCTTAGAAGTAAACCTTTCCAAACAAGCTCTCAGAACACATCATCCAGATTTGTTACAAACTGAGCCCTGGACTGGCTGAATGAGTGTGGCTGTGTGGCTATAGGGTTGGAGGTGGGGTGGCTGCAGAGCTGGTTTCTCTAGATGGTTCTTTGGAGCCTGAAACCCCCAGAGATTAGTGGAGAACAATAGCAATAATTACATGCCTTTTAACTTCATGTTTTCTAAGACCATGTCCTTGTCTGGGCAGATGAGGGCCTTGCAATCACTTCGTACATTAAAAAACAAGATGCAAATCTTCATGTGTACAAGGCTTAAAAGTCTCCAATATCCCTCAACCCAAACCTTGCTACCAACTATTACCTGTACTCTCATAAAACACGTGACCCCTCAGGCATGTTGGCATCAACAAGATGGATTTTCAGAGAACTTTAAAACTAATTATTCTTTCATATCTTGAAAATGGTGTAAATCAGAGAAGCAGGTAGTGTCAGAGTTGAGGCAGGACCATCAAGATGACCAAACCTGATAACCTGAGCTCTAACCACAGAACCCAATGAACGGCGAGAGCCAGTTCTCACAGCAGATTCTGACCTTCACATGTGTGCTGTAGCATGTACACAGCTTCCCAGTGTGTGTGTGTGTGTGTGTGTGTGTGTGTGTGTGTGTATGAGATTTGAATACTATATGTATTATATATATAGTAAATTTGAAAATGTAGAGTTGAGCTGGGTTAATTAGTGATGTCACCTACTCCAGAAATGGCTTTTCTAGTCTATGTGGTTATGCCCAATGGGTCACCTTCTGACATGGACACTCCATTGTGGTAGTCACAGGGTATAAAAAATGTGCAATGGCTAGTTGTAGTGAATGTAGCAGAGAGGAACACTGTTGGCTTATGGCTTTTTACTTAAGGCTCATCACCCCTTCTGTGTCTCAGTTCCTTGTTTGTATCTTTGCTTCAGACCATAACTCCCTGTGACTGATTCTCTGTCTACAGTGGAAGAAGGTTCTCAGTCCCAAGAGCCTAACTCAGGACAAACAACAGCTCTGTGGCCTCTGTTGGTGGACTTTCTGCTTTCCCCAAGAGAACTTACATGAGTCACACCTTTCTTCACATACGCCCCAGGGTCAGTTTGAGAGCAGTCCACCCCACCCCCAGCTTGGCTTTGGTCCATCAATCAGAAAACTCTCCTGGCATGTTTAGACAAAAATACAACCTAGCCTGATCCATTCTGAGCCAGCAAGTCAGCAGTGGCACCTGCACATCTCTATGTGATTTCGACAGCCTTGGGTAAGGCTCACATATGTTTGAAGCTGGCTAGCCCTGCTGAGGAGTACCAGGCTGCTGCCCTATGCTCAGCTCACCCCATCTACTTGGCATTACTCTTTATTTTTTCTCTATGTTATCAGCCCCCTCCCCCCTTCTTGGTTAAACCAGACAGTTCCCTGTCCAGCCATTCCTCACCTTCAAAGGCCAGTGCTGAGACTTCTATTTCACAAATAGCTCCCATGCCTCAGGGACTTAGACTTTCTTTCGTCATCTACATCAACGCCAACAAACACGAGCAAACCTCCTACACACACCTTTTCTCTTCTTAAACTTTTGAATTAAATAATTAGTGTGATTCAGTCAAGACACAACTTCGGGGGCCACTCACAGGGTACACAGCACACACTAGTTGCTGCTTTCAAGGCCCTTCACGTTAAGAAGGAGAACACCAGGACCAGGAAGGTCAGGGATCATCCACATGCTGAGGAGTTTCCTTATCTCACCACCAATTTTCAGTGCTGTCTTTCCTGGAAGTGGAAGATGACAATCGTATTCTATTGAAGAGAAAATTCCATAAGCAAACTAGATCCTGCATCATTTCTTTGTCTTTAGAAAACCTTGACTTCACTAGCTGAGCTGACAGAGCAAAGAAGGACAAATATTTTAACTGTTCAGATAAGTATTAAAAATGCTGGCTAATTT
Organism: Rhynchomys soricoides; assembly: GCA_019843965.1. Lineage (NCBI taxonomy): Eukaryota > Metazoa > Chordata > Mammalia > Rodentia > Muridae > Rhynchomys > Rhynchomys soricoides. The sequence continues at coordinate 996,252 of JADRCH010000316.1, read as the reverse complement.
TATACCAACTTGACACCAGCTAGAGTCATCTGAGAGGAAGGAACCCCAACTGAGAAATTATCTCTATAAGCTCTAAGATCAGGCTATAGTCAAGCCTGCCATCCCTGGGCTGGTGGTCCTATAAGAAAGCAAGCTTCTTCTGTCTATGCCGTGTCTATGACTGCTTTCTCACACTTGAGGATGAGAGACATAGAAGGCTTCCATGACATTCTCCCTGCCCCAAAAGTAACAAACTAGACAGGGAGTCACCAAAGAGAACCTTAAAAATTGTGATAAGAAAGCTGAAGTATAGCTCTCTACTCATAGCTATAGCTGACTACTGGTGGTGTGAAGGTCAGGAAGGACTCACTCTTCTTTAAGAGTATGACCACTGGGTGTTTGCCCATGCTTTGGTGACTATATGGACAACGCAAATTGGACTTGCTTGTGTGTGTGTGTGTGTGTGTGTGTGTGTGTGTGTGTTTACAAGGGTGGAGGGATGGACTTGGGAGGACTGAGAAGTAAGCATGACCAGGATGTATAATGTGAAATTTCCAAATAATCAATAAAAATATTATGTTAAAATTTATTTTCAATTAGAAAAAGGAATGCTGTCTTTGTCAGCATTGCCATGGGTTCCAATGTAAATGTGAATTTTTGTGACCTGCCTTAGTCACATTCTTAAGAGGTCAGTTTCTTAAAGGGAGCTTAGGGATTTAAATTTGTGACAGATCCGAAAACAAGCTAGAACTAATCATAAGAAAAGAAGGAGATTTACCAAACAAAACTCCCAACAGATACAAAAGCCTGCAGGTTCTGAGGAACAGAAGTGTCATCTTGGCCAAAATGCTGGTCTCAAGTGGGAGAGTGAAGGGAGCCTGGAGTCAAGAGTTGTCCTCGTGGAGCCATCAACATGTCCTATGCTGTGGTGTGGAACCCCCTCACTTCAGAAAGCTGGATATCATTGGAGGGCATTAAAAACGAGAGGAGGAGATTCGAAGACTAAATACCAATGGTGAGTGGGAGTGTAAAGGGTGAAGATTTTAAGAGACGTAAGAGAAATTCACACCATCAATGAAAATTCTCTTAGTTCTTATGTGTTCTAGGCTACAGATAAACAATAAACAAATACCCCCCTCCTACCCGTCCCCAAAGCCGAAACACACTTTTTACTAAAGAGAATATCCAAATGCACAATAGGCACATGAAAAGATGACACGCGGCTGGGCAGTGGTGGCGCACGCCTTTAATCCCAGCACTCGGGAGGCAGAGGCAGGTGGATTTCTGAGTTCAAGGCCAGCCTGGTCTACAGAGTGAGTTCCAGGACAGCCAGGGCTACACAGAGAAACCCTGTCTCGAAAAAAAAAAAGAAAAGATGACACGCACATTTGCTCATCCACGAAATGTCAAATAAAGCCACAATAAACAATAAAGCATCCTACTCTCCAGACAGAGTGTCTAAAATGAGGAAAACTAAAAATTCAGTGTTAGCAAGCAGGCAAAGCAACCAGGAGTCTTATTGTTGCTGTGCACATTGTTAATTGAGAAAACCCTTTGGAAAAGGGTTTTCCAAAGGGTAATCCACCAAGGCCACCTCTGCGGTAACTGTGACCGAGCGATGCCACACACCAGCAACTAGTGTCTCTCTGCAACAAGCTGACTCTTTCTGACTACTCTGTGAAGATGAATATTGGTTTTTTAATACTTTTCCTTTTCCAGCTGGTCCTGAAGCTTGGCCAGTATAGACTGCTGATGCAACTGTGGTGGAGGAAGAGGCTGGTTTCCAGTTATAGTGTGCTCATCTGCTAGGGCCTCTGCTTGTCCAGTGTGAAGCCCCTGCAGCAGGAGCAGCTCTCCTGAGGACCAGTTCCCACTGCATGCACAGCCTCTACAGTTCTCTCCTCTCTCTGCAGGGCCTGGCCACAAGCACAGTTTGGTCAGTACCATTATTCAGTTCTGTTGTAAGTATCCTTAGTAAGACACTGCCCCATGACAGCTTTCTCAAGCAGGATGATTCACAGAAGGTTTTGTCAGTGCAGTAAGAACCACGGTGCCTTCTCTGCTCATCTGCAAGCAATGTCCAAGGCAGTCATCGAGGATGGATCTTTCTGCTCACTCTCTCCTCCTGGGGATGGATGACTGCTCTTTATGTCTGCTTATTAGTTGGGTTTCCTATATTCTTTAGATTTTTCTTTCCTCCTGCTTTTTTTACTTTTTTATTTCTCCTGTTATAAACATTCTTCACATTAAACGTTTTCTGCTCCAATTGTGGTGCAGCTTTGTTCATATATTTGGGTTGATAAAGTACTCAAGGTGGGGGAAGTGTGTGTGTGTGTGTGTGTGTGTGTGTGTGTGATAAATGTTATCTATAATATATACCCTAAAATGCACAGGAATGTTCATAGAAGCTTCATTCAGAATTGCTGACTTTGTTACTTGTTCAGCTGCTGTGACAACATACCTGACAAAGTGACTTAAGGAGGAACAGGTTTGCCATGACTCAGTTCCAGGGAACATCAAGGCAGGAGGAACCTCAGGCAGCTGCTCCTATTACAGCCATGGACAACTGTTCTGGTTAGTTTTATGTCAATTTGACATAAGCTGGAGTCATCAGAGGAGGGAGCTTCAACTGGAGGGATTGGAAGTAAGTAGGTTTTGATTACCTGATCGAGGTGGAGAAGGGGGAGGAATGAGGAGGGACCAGGAGGAGAAGGGGGAGGAATGAGAGGAGAGGAGGAAGCTGCCATGAAGGTGGATGGACTGTGAGCATATGGCTAGGAGATACAGCAAGAATTTGGGATACATCACTGGGGAGGTAGCCAGGCCAGCACTTAGAAAAGTAAGTAGGAATAGTCCTCCTCCCAATCCCAGTAATTGTCAAAGCCAAATAAAACAACCATAGTCTCAGTCTCATCTTTTGTAAGTTTAAATTGGTTGTACTACAGAGAAAATGCCTCAGCAAGTTCAATCTGTAGGCAAGCCTGTAGAGTATTTTCTTAATTAGTGACTGATGGGGAGGGCCTAGCCAATTGTGAGTGGGGCCGCCCCTGGGCTGGTGTTCTTCGGTTGTAGAAGAAAGCAGGCGGAGCAAACCATGAGGACAAGCCAGTAAGCAGCACCCCTCCATGACCTCTGCATCAGCTCCCGCCTCCAGGTTCCAGCCCTGCTTGAGTTCCTGTCCTGACTTCCTTTGATGATGAACAGTGATATGGAAACATAAACCCAAATAAACCCTTTCCTCTCTAAATTGCTTTGATTACGGTGTTTCATGGCAGCAATAGAAACCCTAACTCAGACTGTCAGGAAGCAGAGAAAGATGGATTCCGGTGCTTAGCTTGCTTCTCATTTTTATTTAGTACAGGTCCCCCAGCCATGGAAAAGAGCCCACATTTAAGGTGGTGTCTTTATTATCGTTAACCTAATCTCAAAAGTCCACCCTGCAGACACACCCAAAAGTGTGTCTCCTGTGTAATTCTAGATCCCTCAAGTAGGTATCAAGATTAAGAATCCCACTAGCCAATACTGGAAACCACCCAAAAGGTCCATGGAATAAAAACTACTCAGAAATAAAAAGAAAGCTACTTGGGATGAACCTCAAAGACACTGTTGAGTGAAGGAAGCCAGATGCAATGCAGCACATCCGATACGACTTCTCTATGTGAAGTGCATGAGCAGACAAATTCACCGTGAGAGAAGTCGGAATAATGACCGCATGTAAGTGCAAGGATAGATGCTAAGAAAGAGCACAGGGATGTTTGGGGGAATATTTGACATGCTATGTTTTGACTGAAGGGTAAATACATAGGCATATATTGATGAAAGATGGGAGGTGACTTAGTGGTAAAGACTCAGGATTCCCAAACTCATGCAAAAGCCAGGCATGCCAGCACAGGCAGGTCTGCAACCTCAGCACTAGGGGCAGCAGGAGGAGGCAAGTATATCCCTGGGGCTTGCTGATCAGATAGTTCAGCCATACAGTGAGCTTCGGGTTCAGTGAGTCTCTGGCTCAAATAAGGTGGGGACAAACTGGAGAAAGTGACCTGGCATCGACCTTTGGCCCACACAAGCACACGCTTGCACAAAGTGGCCATTGTGTGCATGTTTGCAGTATTTGATATTCGAATAAAAAGATGGCTTTAAAAGGCAGTGTAAATGGAATTTCTAGAGAAGAGCTGTGGTGTGAGCTATGCAGACAGGATCCAGAAGTATGTCCCATGCTCTTGTCCCGGTAACAGTCCCCTGAACAGCACGGCCAGAGCCATTTATATTTCCCCTTGAGGCTGGTGACTGGAACCACAGTCCCTGTGCTATGAGTGTGTGGTATGTGGGAAGAAAGTGGACAGTGAAGGAAGCGACAAAGATCGAGAGATTTCCCACATATTTAGTCAGTCAGTGGTGATGGGTGCAGCTTACTGTTTCTTCCTGGCCAGGACCCTGCCTGTACATCGCGCTTTCAGAGGCTCCTTTCAAACCGGTCTGAGATGAGTAATCACATGCTTTATAGAACACAGAACAGAGCAGAGAGTTTCATTTGAGAAAGCCAACAGAGAATGATCCTGAAATAATCCCGTCACAGTTGGTTGGCAGCGACACAAATTTCTCCCTCCAGTGTTGTCTTACCACAGTGCTGAATACTGCTGGGAGTGGTAGAGGAGCATGTGGGCCAGCTGGGCGCTGTCTGCAATCACTGCACTTCTAAACAGCAGAAGTATGAAAAGTCAGAATGCTCACTCCTCCTACCAGCCCCCTGCCTTCCTACTCTTCGTGGACAGGGACCAAAGGAGGCACAATCTGTTGCTCAGGGTTGGTGTCAGGATGAGCAACTGCCACAAAGTGTAAGAAGGTACTCTAACTTCCAGAGTCCCTCCTGCTCCTTGAGCTCCTGAGCAGGGGCTCCCAGGCAGCCACAGAGAAAACCAGGACTCCCTGGAATCAGTGCAAGAAACGTTTAGCTTCTGCTTGATCACACTGAATCTCAAGGCGTAAACAGAGGACCCAGCGTAGAGTCCCCCCATCTACTCACTTGGAGAAGAGGCCGAGTAAAAGTCATTTGTTCTTGTCTACGCCTTAATCCTTTAACTGTACTTTTCTCTTGACCTGCATTTCAGGTGTCAATTTTTCTCCTTGCACCCACACTCCACCTTGCTAGTTCTTTTGGGTCCTGAAGCCTTTGGGGGCTCCGTTGCCTGCAGCTCCATGTTGGGCTCTGCCAGTAGAGGGCGCTGCCGGGAGACCTTACGCTGTATTAGAAAGGGAGGGAAGTTTTACTCCTGTGCAGTAACCAAGGCCACTGAGGCAAAGGGAGGCAGAGGGTCTGGATGGTGTTCGTCTCAGTGGGAATGCATCTCACAGAGCTGAGACCAGCGATCCCTAGAGGTCAACTTCTTTCTTAAAGACCACACCTTGTTTTTGAGGGCCAGCCTGCCAGCTAAGCTTTCCCCGAAGTTTTCCCTTCTGCCCTGTATATACTAGTTCTAAGTCTTCTATTCTCCCTTCGCTCTGTTTCTATCAGGCTTGTCTTCTGACTGGTACTACTGCATCTCCTTGTGCTGTGGCTAACCCTTAGGGAGCCGGGGCTTTTGGCTCCCAGGGAAGCAGCCTTCCAATTGGGATATGCTAGACTGGAATTTGTTTCCAGATCCTAGTTAGATTGGCCTGGGAACGCGCCATTGGGCAGATACCATAAGGTTGGAGCTCCTTTCACAGCCTGCCTTTGTGTGTTTAAAAAGAAAAGCCTGTTTCTCTGGTCTCCCTCAAGTTATAATTGCATTGTTTAAAGTTGTAGTACATTTATGTTTTTTAAAATAATTCGACAATCTAGAGAAGTTAGTGTGAAAAACCTTAAAATTAGGAATTTTAAAAATTATGAATTCAAATAATTAGGAATTAATTAAAAACTAATTTGGGCCTTGGGGAGATGGCTTAGCCAGTCATGTGTTTGCTGTATAACATGAAGACTTGAGTTTGGGTCCCCAGCACCCATGTAAAAGCTAAATTAGGCTGTATTTGTCTGTAAGTCCAGAGATAGGTAAGCAAAGACAGACTGAGGCCTGGCCAGTGAGCCAGTCTAACCAAAAAATCATGTTCCAGGTTCAGAGAGAGACTCTGTCTAAAGACTGAAATGGAGAACAGAGAACATGAACCTCTGGCCTCTGGATGTGTACTCACACACAGCACACACAGAGCACACATACAGAGAGCACATGCACACACACACACATTCACACACAGAGAGAACACGGCACACACACCAAAAAATAAATAAAAATCAATTCGATTTGCATGCGTTACCACTGCCTAGAGTTATAATAGGGGATTAATTATAGATTTCCAAAAATCACTTCAGGAGACATAATAAAGTTATGATAAATTATGATGATGATGAAGGCTCTCTGCATGCATGAGTGCATGAATGAATGAATGAAGCAGGTAAAAGCAAGAAAGGCCTGAAGTGGAAACCCAAGGGTTCTTTGGAAAGTCGGTTGTGTTAGAAGGTGTTTTGCTGGGGCAAACACGTGAAGGAGTGTTTTCCTGAAGTGGACACAGGTGAAAGACTAAGGCAGACTCATGAAGGAGCATTTAGCTGAAGCAGACACAGGAGAGAGGATGCTCTGCTAAAGCAAGCGCGTGAAAGGACTCGTGATGAAGGATTCTTCGCTAACGACATGCGTGTATTGTTTCTCCTCACATTGCATGGTTGAGCTGCATTTGTCAGGACTCCATAGAGAGAAATGCACCCCAAAAACTTCTGGTGATATGCTGCGGCTTCTTGCTGCTTCCTTGGACCTGGGCCGATTGGCAGAGTGATGTCAGCTGATACAGACTCATGAACTGAGGCAAGGCATGTGCCACGGAGGACAGGTGATGTTTGGAGGGAGTGTAAATAGGACTCCTCAGACAGTGACAGGCTGAGCTTGGCTTGCTTGTAGAGCTATGCTTGTTGGTCTCGAGTCTGCGCTGCTTCACTGAGAGAGGCACAACTGAGATCTTTTCCTGGCATTCCTGTCGGCCCTGGTCTCTCCTGCTTACTTGTGCGGAGGCTGAGGCCTGGCTGTTCCTGCTAGGACTTGCCACTGCTGCTGCTATCTGGACATTACAACTGGACTGCTGGTGTAACTGTGAAGTGTTTGCAAGTGAATCGAGCTGCAGCTGCCGACCTGTGAACTGAACTGCTGATTTCCTGACAACGAAGATGGGATCTGCTCCATAGAACCTTTTCTAAATAGGTCCACTTCTCCCATATCTTTTCTTTTCCAGCACCTCTGGTGTGTGGTGGGCTAGAAGGGAGGTTTAAGTGTTTAAGAACCATCATTAAAAGGAGGCCTTGAAAAAAATTAAAGTTACAAAGGCCTCCTAGGATAAACGACAACAGCCCCTTATTTCCCTGTTCCGGGAAGCTTCTCCTCTTGGGGAGACAGGTAGATGGAGTAATAGCATGTATGTGAGAGGGTACAGTAGATACACTTCTGACATGGCTGCTCCATGATATGGTTAAGACTTTTATTGTAAATATGAGAGAGAGAGAGAGAGAGAGAGAGAGAGAGAGAGAGAGAGAGAACAGCCAGAGGCATCTGGAAGAGTCCACAGCATTGAGGAAAAGGAGATGGAATCTGGCCAGCCTAGTCAGCATGCCCAGAGCTATCTGTGAGAGAAGGGAGAGTAACCCGAGATAGAGAATAGAGGGAGCCCAGTGGATAGCGGGGTTGGGGGGGGAGAGAGGGGGGAACCTTGTCTTTATAGGGAGAACAGAACAGGCATCTGGGTAGAGGGGAGCCTGGGGAGGCAAGAAGCCAGCATGCTAGGGTGGAGGCTTTGAGATGTGAAACACGTCTTGTGATGCTGAGGGAGTCTGGAGTCCAGCGTGGGCTTCCACATGCAGCCACAGGGGCCATGTGTCCTTCTTCCAGAGGTCAGGGAACGGACTCCTTCTGGCAGATGGGAACTGGTTTCACAAGTTCCTGAGGACTGCTGAGTTTTATCTAACTACCAGAAATCTTCCTATAGTCCAGGGTGAGCTCATGTTGGATGTTTGGAGTCCTAACATGGAAGACACCAGATCCCCTTGATGCTGAGGCCCCATTCAGGGACCATATCGACGTAAGTGTCTTCTCTAATCTTATGGCCAGTGGTTGAATGAGTGGCTTATAACAATGTATTCCTTAAGCTTTGTGTATCTTCCTTTGGTCATCTGAATAATAGATAATGGAAGTTCTGACTCGGAGATGAAATACTCATCTGACCTTTCAGAAGGAAGCAGCTGTGATATAAAACAACCTCAGACTCAGAGCCAAAAAAACCAAGGTGGTGTCCTGGATTTGCTTGCAGCCAGTTACATGTTGACCCAGTGCCCCCATGTCCCATGCCTCTGCTTCTCATCAGTAAAAAGCAGGTAATGATAAAAGTGCTTCTGAGCTTTAGATGAAACCATGCACCTCAAAGCACCTTCAGTTTGGCTGAAGCTGAAGGTTTAGTTGGCAAACCACCATTCATCATTCTGGGCCCTAAGGCCATTGGTCACTTTACCATTAATTAAACTAGGTGAACTCTGTTGTCCCGCACTACGGTCTCGCCAGCAAGAACGACGCAGCACACATAGGATCCTTCTGCAGTAAAGCTTTAATGCATCTTGAGAGGGAGAGCATAAGCTTGCCACGAGTGGAGACCCCGAACAATAGAACACCCGTCCCTTATATAGGTCACAGCGCTTGCCTGGGACGCGGAGCTTCTCCATTGGCTCCCGCACATCAGGCCAGATGCCGCCACGAGAGAGGCTGAGACTCTGAGGTGGAAAATTACCAGGTGCATGCGCACTAGCCTGTTTACAACTTGTCCTCGGCCGGATGTAGGCGCCATCTTGTAATGGCGAATGTGGGTGCGACTCAGGTGGCTTCCCACACTCTGTGGCTACACACCACCAACATCCTGTCATCTTAATGCAGGAAAGTAGTGTCTTTCGTCCTTGCACATGTCCAAATGTGGTGGTTTGAATAAGTATGGCCCCCATAAACTCATGTGTTTGAAAGCTTGGCCCATAAGGAGTGGCACTATTAGGAGGTGTGGCCTTGTTGGAGTAGGTGTGGTCTTGGTGGAGGAAGTGTGTCACTATAGAAGCAGGCTTTGAGGTCTTCTAAGCTCAAGCTATGCTCAGTGTAGCACACAGTCTCTTTCTGCTGCCCATGGATCAAGATGTAGAACTCTCAGCTCCTTCTCCAGCACCATGTCTGCTTATGTGCCACCAAACTTCTTGCCATGATGATAACAAAATAAACCTCTGATACTGTAAGCCAGCCCCCAGTTAAATGTTTTCCTTTGTAAGAGTTGCTGTGGTTGTGGTGTCTCTTCACAGTTATAAAACTCTAACCAAGTCCCCAATTATGTGATCTCTAAGCTCTTTGCATGAGACACACTTCATTCCATCTCTTTAGAATGGGTGGATGTGATCAGTCACATGGTTTTCTGGGGTTAGTAGTATTACTTACTATCTAAAGTACAAAGTGTAGGGACCACATCTTTTTGCCATAAGAAACTGCTCTCACACATGTGTTATGGTGCTAACTACTCTTTTAATCAATTGAATCCCACACTCTATAATATCTACAGACAGAAGTGATTTTCTTACACCAGTTGATGACAGAACTTTTCCCCAAATGTCATGCAGCTGGCCTGACACTTTACAATCAACAGAGGTCAACTGGGAAAGTGAAATGCTGTTCAGGGTGCTTCAAAATGTTGTAGAGTTTTGGCCATTGTAGAGGCACGTTGTACCTAGGATCAGGCTAAAATGAGTTAAAGTTCTTCCTGTGCTCAGGCCAGCAGTCATCTTTAAATCCAGGATTGCTCTTCACACATTTGTCTTAAAATAAGGAATGTATAAAATAAGTCTCGGATGCTTTCTGAAAAAGTAGAGCCATACGTCTTAATCCTAGCCAGATTAAGAATCTCTAGCAAGTTCAAGGCTTGCTTTGGCTACACAGTATTTTTAGTGCCAGCCAGACTACATGAGACCCTGTCCATAGATAGATGTTAGATAGATAGATAGATAGACAGACAGATAGATGATACATAGATACATAGTTAGATACATAGATACATAGATAGATACATAGATACATAGATAGATGCATAGACAGATACATAGGTAGATGTATAAATAGATACATAGTTAGATACATAGATAGATACATAGACAGATACATAGGTAGATGTATAAATAGATACATATTTAGATACATAGATACATAGATACATAGTTAGATACAAAGGTAGATACATAGATAATTTTTTTCCATTCCAGATTCCCATTAGTTTAAGGAAAATAAAGCATTGAGTTTTTGCTGAGCACCAGCCACTGGCTCAGGGCTTTCCATCCTTTGCACTCCTCAGGGCATCCCAGTGGAGTGGGCAACATTCCTGTTTCAAAGACACAGAGACTCAGGAGGTTGAATTTGAGGACTGCTCTCGAGGTTTGTCTCTCTGAAGTAAAGCCTACATGTTCCAAACAGCTCTAACTCTGGCTCACGAGTTAGAAAAGGCCTTATTCTGCACAGGAGGTTGCTTTTCCACAAATGACCCAGAGCAGTCAGTTTGCCAGTGTCTGTAGGGAGTTGGGACAGTGACTCTCTGCCTTCAGGGCAGAGATCATCTGGGGGATTGTGAAATGGGTTGTTGAGCTCTTGTTCTCAAATTCAAAAATCTATATTTCATTATCTTTTTTTTTTTAATGTGCTTGTATGTGTTTGACTGTATGTGGTTGTGAATACACTGTGTCTGTGGTTGTGGCGCTAGCCAATGCCTATGTTGGGAACCAAACTACTGTCCTTGGAGAAGCAAACACTCTTAGCTGCTCAGCCACCACTCCATTTACTTCGGACTAGATATCTCACATTATGTCCTGGCTGATGCCTCTTTCCAAAGTACAGTCATGACCAGGAAGATCTAGGTTGTAATTACAGACTCAAGGGCCATTTTTTGTCCCTGGCCCCTAGCAATAGAATCAGATCTCAGTGGGGCAGGAACCAGCCTTCTGTGTCTGTGTGTGGTGTTTGTTTTGTTAGTCTCACTCTGTAGCTCAGGCTGGCCCAGAAATCACTTATGTAACTCAGGCTATCCCTAAACTCTCTCTTAGCATCTGGAGTGCTAGGATTAGAGATGCAAGACTCCCTACCTGGCACAAGTCTTTTAAATGACTACCTGGCTGTTCTGCTCAACAAAGTGTGAATACTGTCATTCAATGGGCCTTTAAATTATCCTTTATCTCACATACAACCTCATTTTAAAATGATGCCTCATTCTGGGTGACAGCCACACTGCAGAACCATTCACAACTGACCATTAGCTGCTGTTGTGACCTGCCTCTGTTTAAAATGTCCATCCACAAGGGATCTCTCAGCCCACACTTCATAAATAAAAACAAAGCGGGGAAATGGAACCATTTATTCATTGATTGGTGTTTGAAAAACCCTCCAATTGTAGCGTTTCCAGCTCATCAAGGGGAAAGAAGCTTCACTGAAGATGAGTGGTTGTTTCATTCCAGCCCGACGAAGTGAAAATCAGGAGAGCGAAGCCTTTTCCCGAAAGCCACGCCCCTTCCTCTCCACCCCTCCCTCATTTACCCTCTGCTGTTTTGGTTCCCTGGCCCTTGGGATCTGGAGTTAGCAGGGGGTTGGAGAGCTGAAGCTGGTGCCCTATAGTTGCAGCTGGGAGGCTGGACTACTTGGCTTCCTCAGAGGTGGAGAGGTCACACAAAGCAACATTCAAAGGCTGAGGGCCGGAAGCCAGCCTCAGGCTGGGAGGTGCCCAGAAAGATGCAGGTGCTTCCCTCCCTGCGCCTGAGCTGAGGGCTCTGAGGGACGCCAGCTGGCGGGATTGGAGGGGGGGATTTATACATTTATAGTTTCCTTTGCCTGCTGGCTCCTTCCAGCACCTCACACAGCACCAGGGGACAAGATGTGGGAAGGGTTGACACAGCTTGAAGAGTTCAGATATCTGTTGTCTGACCTGAAGTTCCAAGCACAATGGGGTTCAAGGCGATCTTACAGATAGATTCTTTGTCCTTGCATGGCTCAGCTCTGCTATTTTCCCAAGAGAACCTGTGCTGCTGCACTTGAAAACAATATGGAAAGATTTAGAAGCTCCTTCAGCCCTGACCAGATATCCTCCAACTAGTTAGCCCCACCATCCACACTCCTGAAATGAACCTGTCAACAGAAACAAGGGCCCCTTTCTCCTGTCTGCATGGGATCATGGGTCTCAAGCTTAACTAGCACAGTCGTTGTGGCTCCCTTGTGCCATGTGATCCCATCCAACCCGCAGGACACGCACACCTTATGGGGCAGGCTTACAATTGCTGGCTTAGTGAGAGCGGTCCGGGCGTACCAGCTCTCATCTAATAGCTCAGGACCATGAGTTTCCTGTCAGTTTTTACAGGGACGTACAGTGTACACAGCAGAGCTCCTCAGCACCAAGTTCCTAGGTGAAATTCTTAAGTCTCCAGGGGGAAACTTACATTTGAAAGGGTGTCACTTGCTAGCTGGCAGCAAGCCTGAGATCAAAACCTGTTACTCAGAATCAGAAGTAAAATTCCTGTGAGAGGCACAATCCACCCTATTGTTCTGCCTGGGCCGTTGTGTCTGGTGTTGCCATGATCTGCAGAGGCAGCCTCCGGGCTGATGGGACATTTGTCTGTGGGCTTCCTCCGGGTGGGTAAGTGTGATTTCCAAAGACACCTGCCTAAAAGTAGAAGAGATTGCATATTTCATTTTACCCTCTTCTTTCTTCCCTGCCCCAAAGTAGGCACAATTGGGGCACACGGGTAGGGTAACGGCAGAACCAGAACAGCAGAGACAGTAATTGCCAGTTTTCACTGTGCCCTGCCCAGCCATGCCTCACAGTGCAGAGAATGAGATAGGTGAATGAAAACACGGAGTAAAAGGAAGATAAGACCGCTCCGAAAGTACGCAGATATTTATTATAGATAAAAGGGAGAAAGCAGGCAGAGGAATAGTCCAGGCTGAACATGGCCAGCAGACTAAACCGGACCATGAGAGGAGAGACGGGGAGAGAGAGAGAGAGAGCAAGAGAGGGGACCTAGACCTCATTAAGAGGTGGCCAAGGCCAAAATGGCTGAGTTATGTAGGTATCAGGCTGGGTGAAGGTAAGCGGGGAAGCAGAAGCCCCTGAGAGGGAGAGGTTTAAGGTAGGGGAGGAGCCATAAGTACCAGAGATACTGGGAAAGCTGTGATGTACATAAATTCTTAATATAAATATAAATCGTGAATTAATCTGGGGGGCTGTATTTATTCACCTCATACCAATCCCCAATAACTTCACAGAGAACCAAGATTTATTTAAAACTGCACCTGGGTAGATGAGCAGTCAAATGATGTGTCTTAAATGTCTATGCTAATCTGGCTACTCCCCAGCACTATCCTAAGATACTTGCATATTATATTATTGATCTGGCTCTTCGGACCCCTTCTTCATGGCTCCAATTCCTTCATCCTCCTCGCCCATTTGAGTCTCCCTCTCTCCTTCCTCTTGCTAGCGGGACATCCAACCCTATTCTCTCTTCTATCCACCCATTGGGTGATCAACATTTATTGACAAGGCAAAGAATAAACGTTAAGAACTCTTTATACAAACCTGACAGGAGATTCTTGGTATAAGCATTACAATGCCATGTCTGGATTGAAACAAGATAGGAGGGCAGAGAAGTCAGCATTTGAATAACCCAAGGGTAAACTTTACATAGTGTACAAAACTCGCCTACACTGTGGGAGGAGCCACAGATACTGAGGGATGCTGGGAGAGCTGGGAGGGGCTACAGGTACTGAGGGATGCTGGGAGAGCTGGGAGGGGTCACAGGTGTTGGGAGAGCTGAGAGTAGCCACCGGCACTGAGGGATGCTGGGAGAGCTTACCGTCATCATGTTGGGTATGTTAATAGAAACCTCAGCCATTTCTCCCCGGTTTCTGAGACCTAGCACTAGGTACAGTTACCCTCCCCACTTGAGGAAACCTAGGCCTACAAGAAGATAAGGCCATCTTTGTCACAGGCTGAGGAAAGTGTGGTTGGGATCGATCCTGTCTCCAAAGACACATGGCATCGGCTGGGCTCTGTTGTGTCACAAGCTCCTGCATCTCTAGTGGTCTTCTCTGACTGCTGGCAAACTGCTGCTCTCCAGCTTCCTTGCATTGTAGAGATGTGGAGATGCTAGGAAAGAGGGTCTCAGAACTCATAGGAGGCCACGAGTCAGTTTAGGAGGATAGTCTCTCAAGCCAGCCAAAGGCTCTGCCCTAGGAATCTGCTAGCCAATGCCAATCCATGTAGGTGGCATGATATCTTGCCACGAAGGGCGCTTTTCCTCTCTGGGTTTCTGGCATGTACAGCATGGCAGCAGAGTAGCAACAGCACCATGTCATGTGAGATGTTAGGTGAAGTAGGATGCAGTCCCTCCTGTTAGCATTCCTCCTAGGCTCCGCCCCGCAGTTAAAAGGGCTGTCTGCCCCCTCCTCGCCCTCTTCTCTCTTCCCTCTGTACCTTCTCTCCCTGACCCCTTTCTTCCTCCCTCTCTCCTCTTCCCCCTCCTCCTCTCTTCACCTGTTCCTGGCCAGCCTCCTCTTTTACCTCCTCTTTCTCCTCCTCCCCTCCCCTCCTCCTTCTCCTCCTCCTCCTCTTCTATTCTCTCTCCCTCTCCCCCCCCCTTTCCTCCCTTCCCAACTCCACTTCCCATGCTCTAAATAAACTCTATTCCATACTGTGTCGTGTGGCTGGTCTCTCAGGGGGAAGGGATGCCTCAGCATGGGCCAGCAGAAGCACCCCTCCCCACCTCATCATACCTGGCTCTTCAGAACATATCCTTGGCTCTCTTTCTTTCTTTTTTCTTTTTTTGGTCAAAATAGCTTTATTTTTCTTCAAACATAAACCATCACTCTTGGGGTAAGGAAAGTGGCAGGGTGGTCCAAGGCTCACTTAAATGGGGTGAGGGGGGATTAAGCAGTCCCACCCCACTGCCTAGCTGAGATAAGATGATAACCCTAACCCTGCGTATAACTATCTCCTTATATTAAATTTTTTCAGGTCCCACTTCACCCTACCCCAAGCTGGGAAACCATTATCTTTGATTTGTGACATTACAGATCCCAGAGAAAGTATGTGGGGGAGAGGCAGACATGAGACAACTGGAAAACAGGAAAGGTACAAGGCAATGAGTAACATGGCCCACATAGCCCAGATCCCCTTTCCAGAAGAGCAAGAAGGAGCCCCTGTAGAACTGAGAGGCCAGTGCTGTAGCTGTGGGCATGCACTCCTGTTCTCACGCCCTGATGCTCAGGAGTGGTGTGTCCTGTCAGATGTTCTCTGTGAGGTCCTCGTGTTGGAGATCTAAATTCAAACCCAGCTCACTTAGTTCAATAACCAAGCTTCGGGTTCCTTTCTAATAGTAGCCACCCCCACCCCCCACCTTGATCATACATCTGAGATTGGCCCTTTTTAAAAATCATGGGCCCCTCTCCAAATCTTTCTTACAGGGAGAGCAAAAGGGGCCTTCCTAGGAAGGGGGTGTTCTGAAAAACACCAGCAATGGGACTCCATCAGTCTCTGACCAGGCAGTAGATGTGGTGCTGGGCTTGGCGTTCACTGGTGGAGACTTCAAAGACTTAGGCAGTATACAGCAGCAGTTCCTGAGTGTCCCTGTTTGTCACAACCTGGAGGATGGTGAAATTCTCCAGGACACTGTTCATCATGTAGCGTTCAGGCAGCTGACTTAGCTTGTGCAGGAAGTTAACTAGGTACTCACACATGGGAGAGCGCCCCAGGCAGTACACAAAGCGCCCATCCTCCAGCTGGGCCTACTTCACCTTCTCCACTACTTGCTTGCCAAAGAAGCCGACCTTGGAGGAGCAAGTAAGTGTCATGAGCTCTCAGCTCTCACTGTCTGTTCACTCCATAAAAGCCACTACAGCCTCTGGGGCTCCCTGCCTCCTCAGCACTTGGGCCCCAGTTCAGGTCCGCCCAGAACTTGACCAGGAATAAGGCATGTGGTGGCCCTCGGCCATACTGCTCCCGGAGACCGCCCCTTTTCTCAGGGAATTTGTGTAGATCTGCCGCACATCCACACTCTCCAGGGGTGGTGCTCCTGGGCTGGGGCACTGCTGACTGATGTGGACAAACAGATGCCTCTGGAACGTGTTGACTGCATCTGGCGGTTCCACAAGCGCTGAGAACTCAACCAGCTACAGGTGCGCAGTCCCCGGGGCCTGAGCCTGCCAGGCTGGGGGAGACGGAGCGGTTGGGGGCAGGGGTGACAGGGCTGGGGGCGGCTCATACCCTGGTAGGTCAGAGGCTGGGGGGCGTCAGTGACACAGAGAAAGGTGCCTGTGAGAAGGGCTTCACGTCTGGAACATTCCACGGTGGCCCAGAGCTCCCTGACCAGAACTGGAAAAGCTCGGTGGCCTGAGGGCCAGAAGGACCCAACTTGGCCTGGAGGGAAGGTGCAGAGATGAGCTGTGCTGAAGACATGGTGGCCATCGTCTGGAAGGCCTTGTCCTTGGAGACTTGGTCCTTCAGCTTGCACTGAATTTCTCTTGATTTCCTTCGAGCCAAAACCCGGATGTGATTAGAGACCTGCTTTCAAGTTCTCCGGGTCCTCAGCTTAATGTAATGGGCAATGATTTCGTTCCGGCCGTACATCTTGCCCTCATTTGACAGGATGATCTTGCAATGGCCACAGGGGATTCTGGGGTGGGGGTCAGGGGGATAGATGACCAGGGCCTCCTGAAAACTCTGCTGGATGTCGGGTCTCCCATCACCTCCAATGCCCTCACTGCCTCCGGTGCCCTCCTTGCTGCCTTCCTCACTACCTGTCCACCCCCGCCATCATGGGGGGGGGTCCCCAGTCTGGGGATTCTCCCATCTAGGCAGGAGAGCCACGGGCGAGAGGGGCCTCTTTTTCTTTTTCTTTTTTTTTAATAAAACATAACCACTCCCAGGAAGGCTTCCCCTCCACAGATTCCTCTTTTTTATCTTTTGACTCCTTCCAGCTCAGCCAGGATGTTCACTTTTATTGTTTCCATTTACTGTTAGATGCCCAAGGTGGGAGTATGTGCTTAATTAATCCCTGTGGAAGTAAGAGATTAAGCAACTGAATGCCTAATAGTTGAATCTTGGGTCCTGGGTTCCTGAAGACACCACAGAGAAGAATGCTCAGACTCTTCCTGGCAAACCAATGTCGCTTTTGGGGATAGGGAAGGTGAGTCCATTCAGGTCCTCCCAGAAGCAAACACTGAAACAGAATCAAAGATGGGCTTTGTTGAAGAGACAGGAGACCTGGTCATGAGGAACTTGGAAGGTCAGACCTCCACAGGGGACACTTAAGGCGGGGCCATGACTGTCCTGGCTGTCTGTGGAACAGTCCTTGCCTCTGACAGTGCTTATACTTTTTCTTCTCTACACATTAGCACCTCATAGTATGCTCCTTCCATGTGGGGGCAATCAGTTCCTTCACCCCTTTCCTTCCTCCCCAGAAATGCTACTGAGTTCTCCCTGGGAGGCAGCTCAGAGCACAAGAAAGCTCTCTTTTCAAATCACACAAACTCAACAAACTCAGACCTCACAGTTTTCTAAGATCTGGGGAATCACAGACCATTGCTTCTTCCTTGTTCCTCTGCTGGGGACTCAGACACTGCTGCCCTCTACTGCCATCGTGGTTATTGGATGGGAGCCTTCAAGACTCCTGCTCTTCAGGGACCAGCTGCTACCCTGGCCTCCTCTGGGAACTGCAGGACCTTCTATAAGCATCCTGGCCTCATGAGGGGAAGTGGTCTCTCTGCAGTCTGAATAAACAGCTGCAGGGAAGCATCCTTATCAGCAGGGTGTGGAAAGCACCCTTGTTTTCTTGCCTCCTTGAATTGGCAGCTGTGTGCTGTGTAAACAAGCCAGCTTGCTTATGTCACTTGTCCCTAGGAAATCCTGGTTCCAACTCAGAGCCTATCACCTCTAGGACAGGAAAGCCAAGGGTTTGGGAGCCCCTTTCTCTGCTGCATCTTTCCACCCCCAAGGTTGAACTCGACACCATTACTTTCTTTTGGTTTGTTCATCCCTTCATTTGTATTCACTCAGAAAACATTAATCAAGGACCTTTACCCAGGTAGCGTCCCTTCAGGATGGGTGTCAGGAACACAGAGTTCTGAAGCCAGGCTGCCTGGCCTCACGTCTAAGCTCGAGGCAGTCTAGAACGCAGGACTGTCTTGAATCACATGACCTCTTCCCCATTTCATTTTTCTCACCTGCAAATGAGGTAATTAGAAGTTAATGGAATTGCAATAGTTAAGCAATGCCCGGCACATACAGTAATTGTGAATAAGTCAGGAATGGCAGATCCTGCTCTCAGGAAAAATCCAGCCTGTGAGAATAAATTTAGTATGAGCAATGGTGATATAGGCTGGTGGGCTATAGCTTAGTTGGTTGGCTATGGCTGGATAAATTAGAGCATAACAAAGCCAGTAAGAGTGTTATGGGGAGCCCACCAGAGAAGACCACCCAGAAATAGTCATAGCCAATTGAAAGTCCTTATTCTAGTGAGCTGGGACTACTACTTGGGTATTCAGGACCCCAAAACACACATCCTGTTATCTTGCAGCTATGGGGATGGGGGGGGTGGTTTTGCACAAGTAAGTGGCTTAACAGAAGCTAAGATAAGCAGTTAGCTGGAAGGGGAGGTTTGCACAAGCAGGTAGTTTAAGAGATAATTATCTGAGGCATCTTGACCTTGGGCTCCTAGAATTGGGGGCAATTTTCCATGGGATTCTCCACCAAGGAGAACAAGTTCTAGTCAAGCCTAAAATGACTTCAGCAGTAGCATGAGTTAGAGGAATCTCTACATTGTCTTGCTCTGTCATAACGCTATTTACAGGATTCACATTTTACGATTAATACATTTGAAATTGAACCTTTTCTATGAGCCAACACATTTTTAATTGAGGACATACTCTTTCTTCATGTGCTGAATCATTTAGTAAGTGCAGAGTAAGTGAGGCTGACTAAAGGCTTTAATTTTTAAAAAATTATTTGTGTGTGTGCCCCTTACCTGTATGTGAACCTCTTACATGCAATGCCAATGGAGGCCAAAAGAGGGCGCCAGATCCTCTGAAACTGGAGTTATCAGTGTCTGTGGGGTGTTGTAAACTAAACCCTGATCTGTAAGAACAGCCAGTGCTTGTAAGCTCTGAGCTGTCATCTCTCCAGCTCCTGAAGGCTTTTCTTAATTCTCATGTTTTCACATTGAATTATACCACTATTTCTGCCAAATAATTTTTGTAAGGTATGTCCTTTGTTTCCACCCAGAGCGTGTTTATTCAACAAACATTTTATAAGGCACAACTTGTCACATGATTTCCATTTATGATGTCTATGCTTCCCTGAAGTCTAGTGTAAGATTGCAGGCCCTGTCAATGATACTACCTTTCAGCACAGAATATAAATCAACTCAATTAAAACAGAGGGGCTTCACCAGATTCTTTGTGGAAATCAAGGCTTTATAGCACCCACGGTTAAATTAATTTCTCCCCATTGAGTTGATAGAGGCAATCTTAGTGTGTCTTCTGTAAGCTTGTTATAATTGTAATTCATAAAAAAAACTTCATTCTGAAGTCTTTTGTATCCTGTTTATAGAATAATTAAAATATTCCAACTAATTTTCACCAAAAGGCAAGTAATTCTGATCTATTCCAACATTATTCAAGTGTATTACAGGGTGTGTTAGTGTGTGTGTGTGTGTAGGAAGCTGTTCCTGCTTTTTTGATGGCTGATTTTGTTTTGAGGAGAGCCATTGTATATATAAAATCTGTCATGAGAATTTTGTGTTTAAATTATTTTGTTTTTATCTAGACATATTTGTAATTTTTCTTACAGTGACAGTCACTATTTCCTTGAGTAGCATACCACAGTGGTTTGGGCACAGTTAAAAATTCTGTGCACTACAAGCATTTCCAAGTACATTATGCCCCATAGCTCTCTTAATTTAGCAAGAACACTGTTTTCCCACAAATCTGCACTTCCCTCACCATTTGTGCTTCTATTATTACCACAAAGTTTGTCTTATCTTCAGCTTTGAACTTTGGTTCTGAATTTAGGATTACATTCTGAGTAGCGTCAGAACATTGTTTTTTCCTGAGGATCAATTCTACCCAGTATTACTTTAACAGCATGAATCATATGAAAAAAATTCAAACCATCTATGTAACTACCCCATTTCCTATTTCAAATATCTGGGGATTCAGGATGCTTAAATTTTTGTCAATTTGGCACAAAGTAGAGTCACCTGGCAAGAGGAGCTGTCAGCAGAGGAACGGCTTTCATCAGACTGGCCTGTGGGTCATTAATTAATGGTTGGTGCCCAACCCACTGTTGCTGGGCAGGTGGTCCCAGAATTGTTAAGCAAACCACAGAGATCAAGCCGGTAAGCAGCGTTCCCTCTGAGTCTCTGCTTTAGCCCTGCTTCCAGGTCCCTCTGATCCCAGCGACTGAAAGCAAACAAGACCAGGACTCTAATATAAAAAGGGTTCTTGCAACTCTTTGGCACCTCTTCTTTTGTTAGTATAGACAACACATGCAAAGCTCTATCCTTCATTTTGTGCATGTGAAGATCGGAATACAAAATGAACGATATTAATTAGAAGAACTGATTACTGATTTAACTGAGAAGTCTAAGATGTACAGTATGCTGTGTAAACTCACCTTAATATGTCTTAAGTGTACCTGGTAGTCATGTGGCCATTGATGTGACCAGGTCTCTCCATGGTGAATTGTAAATAGTTGTGTATTCAACTTACGTAGAAATCCAGCACTTAAACGTTGTTGTTGTTATTATTATTATTATTACTACCCTATCTTATTTTACACATACAGGTGTTTGGAAGACATATACACCTATGCACCACTTACTTGTATGTCTGGTACTTCTGGAAGCTAGAAGAGAGCATAAGATCCCCTAGAACTGGAGTTACGGACAAGTGCAAGAGCCATGTGGGTGCCGGGATTGAACCTTTGGAAAAACAGCCATTGCTCTTAACCATTGAGCTCTCAAGCCCCTGTTCACTTAACATGCCTTTTTTTGTTGTTTTATTCAGTTCTGCTGGAATATTTATTGCCAAAAGAAAGGTACCAAATAGTACAATAAGCAGTGTCACATTTTAAATGAGAGGCTGCACCAGAGTATCCAGGTTACTTGTTACATGAGCTGAGCTGTCACAGGGCTGTCCAGTCTGTCACCATCCCTCACCACTTACTTATTTCAGACTATATTGGCTACTGTGCCTTGATGGCCTTGCATATCTTCAAGGCCACTGCACTTGCCAAAACATAACTGTCTGTCAGATCAAGTAAACAGTAGAAGCAATGTCATGGAGTCTGCCTCTTGCCACTCCCAGGAGGGCTTAGAGGCTCAATTAGCAGACCCACCATATATACCAGTTTTCCTCAATAAGAGCTTAGGAAGAGGCTAGTTATTGCTGGGTATCTCTTAGATTCAAGTGTGTGTTCAGTTGAAACCTTCCATCCCACGGGTCTTTAGACTTGCAGACCAGACCACAGTAGAAGCAGACAGTACAAAGTGGACAAACCTTATTTTGTTGCACACATCACTAACAATATTCTATATAAAAATAAAAGGTGCTAAAAACTATAACCATAAATCAGGAGGAGCAGGGTACATGGTCTCACTGGCTGTGGGAGAAATGAGCATGCCATTTCTCAGGAAGACTGTTCAACAGCAAGGGAAGAGAGATGCTTAGAGATTTCTTAGGATGGGATAGGAAATCACTGTGCAGATTCTTAAGAGACAATAAGTTAGGAAGATGGCTCCATCAGTAAAGTATTTGCTATGCCATTATAAGGAACTGAATTCAGTCCCCAGCACATAAAAGCAGGTATGACACACGTGCTTGTAACACCAGCAATTGAGGAGGTAGAAATAGGAGGATCAGGGTCACTGAGGCTTGCTGCCTAGCAAGTCTAGCCAAAATGGCAACCTCCAGTTAAGTGAGAGACTCCGCCTCAAAAAAATACTGTGGAGGGTGATCAAGGGAGACATCCAGTTTTGACCTCTGACCTCTACTTGCATGCACATACCCATGCACCAGCACACACACACATCTACACACAAATTCATGTGTGCCTACACACACACACACACACACACACACACACACACAGAAGTGCACAATTGGCTAAAGATTGTTAGATGAAATAAACAGTGTCACCCAGCAATGTAGTAATCAACACAACGAAAAGGCAATTTACATAATGTTGTGAAATATTTGCAAACCATGTGTCTGATAAAGGCTTAATATCCAAATCTTATAGTGAAAAGTATACTTACAAGTAACAGAAAGAAATACATGATCTCATTTTTAGATAGTCAAAGGAACAAAATGGGTATTTTTCCAAAGAAGACCCACAACAACTAACAGGTTTATGAGAAGGAGCTCAGTGTCTCCAGATAGGGAAATGCAAATCAAAACCAGATGGAGATAATGTCTCCTACCAATTACAATGAAGATTATCAGAAAAGCAAAAGTAGGGATGTAGAAAAGAGGGGCCATGGCAGGCACATGGATTAGTACAGCCATTATGGAAAAGAGTACATATGTTTCTCAGAACTCTAAATCGAACTACCATATGATCGATCTAGCAAGCCCACTTCTGGGTGTATATCTAGCGAAGATGAACTCAGTATGTCCAAGAGATGTCTGTGCTTCCACGCTACAGCATGATGTATGATAGCCAGGGCACAGAATGCCCATCAATATACATGGACACGGAGAACACACTGTATACATAGAGTCCACGTCTATATCTCCCTACAAAAGAAGGCAGTCCTGAAGTCTGTGACAACATGGGCGAACCTGGAGGACATTATGCTGAGTGAGACAAGCCAGTCACAGAAAGACAAATGCCGTATGTTCCCACAGATTTGAAGAATCTAAAATAGTCACGCTCGGGAACAGAGAATTCAGTGCCAGTTGCCAGAGGCTGGGAGAGAGGGAATGAAGAGGTACTGGCTAAAGATATTAACAGTCTTTACTTATGCCAGTTGAACAAGCCCCAGACATCTACTGTATAGATGACTTAAAAGATTCTGAAGAGCATCTCACTCTTTAGCTGATTTTCACACGCAGAAAATGAGTGGGAGAAGCCTTCTGGGGTAATGAGTGTGTCTGTGGCATAGATTCTGGTGAAGCCTCCACAAATGAATAATCACCTCCAAACTCACCAAGCTGCGTGTACTAAACACGTATCACATTTTTTTATACCATCAGACCTCAGTAAAGTCCCTTTTCTAAAAAAGATGAAAACATTAAAAAAAAAACCAAAAACACACCACAATGCTTGCATCGGACACATAAGTCATTTGGACAGGTGGTTTAGTCCTCTTTGAAACAGTAGGGAAAGGATGTTGCTAGACATGGGTAGAGGCCAGTCTAACCTGCCCTGAGGATTACAGAGTACCTGGGTCACACTTGCTGGTTCTCCGCAGAAGCCTCCCTGGTGAGAGCAGCCTTCACAGCCTCATTTCCCTACCCTCTGCCCCACGTAGCTTTTCTGCGTGGCTAAGACACGTAATTTGACTGTCTGACTGCACCTTGTCCCCTACAAGGTTTTCATTGTCTTGCATGGTGCGTCTGGGCCATAAAGCGAAGCCTTAAGCTTCATCACAGAGCGATGTCATCCCGAATTGCTTGATATCCTCAAATTCAGTGGTTCTCAGTCTTCCTCACACTGCGACCCTTTAATACAGTTCCTCATGTTGTGGGGACTCCCAACCATAAGATTAATATCGTTGATACTTCATAACTGTAATTCTGCTACTGTTAAGAAACTTAATGGGAAATAAATTTTTTTTGGAGATAGAGCTTTGCCAAAGGGGCGGTGATCCATAGGTTGCGAACTGCTGTTTGTTGCTGAGCATTCGTGAAACACTTAGGGAAAGCTTTATGGGTGGAAAGGAGATAGATTTTGATTGAACTTAATAGACTTTCTCTTTTCTCAAATGTTTAAACTTAGGAATTGACTTTGAAACTGCTTTAATGTTCCTTTTGGACAGTCAGCTGCTTCCTGAGCTCCTCCCCTCCCCCTCCATCTTTGTCCATGCCTTGATGCTCCTGGTTTTAGCTGCTTGTTCTTACAATATAGCTGCACTTCCTGCCTCTCTTCCTGCTGCATCTACGATCCTCATTTTCTTGCAGACATTCAAGGCTGAGTGGGTCCAGCGGGCAGGCAGGAGTTCTTTCTTTAATGCCTGATTGGCCATTCCCACGAGTATATTACAGTCTTAATCTTAATTGATTAAATTCCCAGTGTTGATAGATCCAGCCACATCCACATGAGAAGTCTGAAACTGTGTCTGCCTCTGGGGACTACGGTCACCAGCCTATTGGAATGAACTGAAAGTAGCAATATTTAAAAGTGAATTCCTTACCCACACTCATTTCATTAAGAAGTGGAATCAGGCCCTCAGACTGAATTTTCCATTATTGCTCAAAATCCTGTTGGACATCGGATATGAAATCAGTTACCAAAAGCTATAATGAAATTTTGAGCGGTGCCTTTCTCTTTCAACTGACTTATTGTTCACTGGAGCATTAGCAAGATTTGCAAGGACAGACTTTCCTCACAACACCTAACCAAAGGAGCAGTTTTCTTCAGTTCCTGAGACTTCTAACGTGCCTGCAGGCTCTTCCAGAAGAAGGAATTCTGGGGCTTGGAACTTTGTCTACTTTAGAGAGGGCCCCAAACGGCCAAAACCCATAGGCACCTCTATTAATTTCTTTATTCCTCACCCTATTAATATAATCATATTCTACGATCTACCAATATCTGTTGCTCATCCTCACTATCCTTGAGACTACATTTCCTGAGAACAGGAAGGAAGGAAAACGTTAAGATTGACCTATAAATCTCTCTGATTGGGACTATGGAGACCTTTGGTGGGTGGGACACAGAAGGGAATGCCCTCATGGGGTCTTTGTGAGATAGGTGGACCTGGTTTTGGAGGAGATGAGACCTGCCCTTGACTTCTGTGTGCAATTGGCAGGAACCTGCCTGGGACATCATGACTTCCTCTGGCTGCAGGTGTCCTGTCCCTCAGCCTAAGGAAGATGCAGACTTATGCAAAGGCGGCTTCCCATCTCTTTTCTCCTTTCCTCTCCGTGGCAGGCTGTCTGCCAGACCTCTGGAGCGGTTATCTGGATTCTGCAGATCTTTGGAATGAGGTCATTCAGGAAGCTGAATCCCTTTGATAAAAATATCTGCCTCCTTGGCCTTTTGTTCTGGTGGAGAATGACTCTCCTGCTTCTTCTTCCGTGGTTTGAACAGCTGTGGTGAGACAGATGACAGCTGTGAGCTGCTGTGTGGATCCACACATCCTTCCCCAGCTGCCAGGACAGCGCTAGTGGATGGATGTGTGCTCCAATGCCCGCCCTGTGAGGTTCCCTTGCACAGCTGGTGAGAAGAGAAAGAGTTTTGCCCATGGTGGTGACCATCCTCTCTATCACACACTGTAGACACACACATTTATCATAACAAAAGCCAATGGCTTCTCTCCAATTAATCTTGGTTGACAACCAGCTCAACCAGTCCCTCAGGCTAACTCTTTCCTGAAGAGGTGGGAGGGAACGATGTTTTGGAATGGAATTTCTCCACAGGCCTAAGTCTTTCTCTTCACTTCTTCCAAGAGATTCTTACTAATTCTGTGTATGCTCTGCAGTCTTTTCTACCCAGAAAGAATTTTGTGCAGCATCACAGATACCTGTGATGTATGCTGTTTGCCATACAGATCTATCTTCCTTAAAATTGAATTGGCTTCACCTGTCCTTGTACTTTTTGAGGACACAAAACAAAAGCGACCCTGCCTCTCTCTGTCCATACTAAGAGGAATTCTGTGGAAGCCATGTCTGTTAATCTCACCTGGAGACTTGCATGGTAACTCATTCCAGCTCCTGTCCTGAGATTCCATCTGTTTACTTTTCCCTACTTCATATCTTCTGCTTTCCAATGGATCATTTGCAATGTTCAATGTTTTCTTGTGGCAGATCTGCAAGGCTTGGTTGGCATTTGTTCCACTGAGGATGAGCTGGTGAAGACCTTTGCTCTCTCAGGAAAGTACTGTAGGAGATAACACTCCTAATGTTCACACTTTAAAAATCCTTGTCAATGTATATAATCTTTGTAGAATACTAAGCTAGCATGGAAAACTATTAAAAAATTTGTCTTATTTTTCCAAGGGTGAGTCAGGGAAGAGGAGAAGAGATAACAGTAGGTGATAATAGGCACTTGCCAGTTTGAATGCCTTGTGTCTACTCTTTATTCCTCTTGATAACAGTGCCCAACTTCCATGCAGGTTGTAAAGTCAAGGTCCAGAGAGGAGTCCTTGGGCACAGGCAGCATAGAACTAAGTAAAGTAATAAACAGTCAAGAGTTTATTACAGAGGTGTGGCAGGGAGAGGCAATCGGTCCATTTAGGCTACTGTGACAGAATGTTATAGACATGTCCACTTACACAATCAACAGGCATTTCTTCCTCACTGTTCTGGAGGCTGGATCAGGGCACCAGCAGATTCAGTGTCTGCTGATGGCCTGATTGTTCATAGATAGCTCTAGCTTCTCGTTCTGACTTTGTATGAAAAAAAGGCATGAGCTTCACTTGGTTTATTGTTGTTGTTGTTGTTGTAGTTGTTTGATTTTTTTAAAAAAATAAAGATACTAATCTCATGCATGGTGGCTCTACCCTTCATGATCTGACCATCTCCCAATGCCCCTTCACCAAATACCACCTTGTGGACTAAGAATTCAGACAATGGTGAAGGCCAAGCAGTAATGGAGGTGTAAAGAGGGGCTGGCAAGAGGAAGGTATTATAGCTTCTGAGCATGGAAGGATACGTGGGAAGAGAGTTGGAAGGGTGTGAAATCAGACAGTAGGTGTTGTAGAGTAATACAGCCATTGTGAGAACCATATAACAAGGCACCTTGCTGATGTTCCCATGATCAAATCAGCTAGAGCCAGAGGGTAAGGGCTGAACAGTAATGCATTCTGAAGAGCCGGCCTTAGACACAGAGACGAACAGAGGTGAGTCAAGAGCACCATGCCTCTGCTTCCAGCACACGTGTTCTGCAAGGGGAGATCTGCACCACCTGCAGTTCTGACTATTCCCACTCACTAAACTCTGTCACTGACCTCTTTCAAGTCACATGACCCAATTCAGGCCAATGGGCAAAGAGGAGGTTGTCTAACTTATGAGAAAAAAAAAATTGTCTTCTCCCTGTGGATCATGAATTAGGAAACACACATGAATGAGGAAATTCTGCTTCCAGAACTTTTCAAACACAATGGGAGCTAGTTCTTGGATAAACCAGGTAACCCAGAAGGGACGCTGAAGAAAGAAGGTGAGACTGGAAGCTAGATGTGGTGGCACATGCCTTTACTCCTAGTGCTTGGGAGCCAGAGGCAGGTGGATCTCTTGAGTTCAAGACCAGTGTAGTGAACTCCAGGATGACCAGAACTACATAGAGAGATTCTATCTAAAAATAAATAAATGAATAAATAAATAAATAAATAAATAAAACTAAAGAAGGATAAAAGATAAAGAAAGAAACTGCCTGGATTGTAGCTCAGTGATAGAGTGCTTGCCTGGCTGGCATGCTCAGTTAAAAGGCTCAACTGAAAGATGAAGGGAAGGAGAGAAGGAGAAAGAGGAAAGATAAAGAGGAGAAGTGCCCTGTAGTGGCTATTTCTGGTTGTCAACTTGACTTTATCTGGAGTGAATTACAATTCAGAATTAGAAGGCTCACCTGTGATCTAGATCTTGAGTCTGGAAGACACGAGTTTCAGATGTGGTGGTACACACACCTCTGATGTGGGCCACACCTGCTGCTGGAGATCTACATAAGGACATTGGAAGGAGAAAGATTCAATCTTCTTCGCCTGTGAGCCTTGTGAGACTAAGCTACAGCTAGATCCTTGGGTTTTCATTCACAGCTACTGCTGACCATTGTTGGGGAGTTTGACTACAGACTGTAAGTCATTAACAAATTCCCTTACTATATAGAGACTACCTATAAGTTCTGTGACTCTAGAGAACCCTGACTAATACATGCCCCTTTGGTCTACATATTGTGTCACTGAAGGTCATATGATTAGTGTAGTTTTTTTATTATTGTGCCAATGCCATTGTATAAGTCAGGGTTTTACTGCTGTGAACAGACACCATGACCAAGGCAACTCTTATAAAGGACAACATTTAATTGGGGCTGGCTTACAGGTTCAGGAGTTCAGTCCATTATCATCAAGGCAGGAACATGGTTGCATCCAGGTAGGCATCAGGAGGAGCTGGGAGTGCTACATCTTTATCTGAAGGCTGCTAGCAGAAAACTGACTTCCAGGCAGCTAGGATGAGGGTCTTAAAGCCCACAGTGACACACCTACTCCAACAAGGCCACACCTACTCCATCAGGGCCACACCTATTCCAACAGGACCACACCTTCTCATAGTGCTACTCCCTGGGCCGAGCATACATAAACCATCACAACTATCTTTCTATTATTTGTGTCTTGAACAAAATATCACTCTCCAATCCATGTATCCAAGAAGACAGAGTCCCCAGGATAGGGCAAGCTAAAGTCTCATGAGATGGTTGCCATGTCAATGGTAGGAGTGCTATGAACATGAATCCAACATGCCTCGGTAAGGTGAAGGTTGGAATTACAGAGCCAAGAGTTCCTCTTTTGGTGTAAATAATGTGTTGGCTAGAGTCATTTGGGAAAAGGGAACTGCAATTGAGAAAATACCCAATCCGGACTGGCAGAGGAGGACATTTTCTTGATTGATGATTTATGTAGGAAGGCACAACTCACTGTGGGTGGTGTCATCCCTGGGCTGGTGGTCCTGGGTGCTATAAGAAAGCCATGAGCACCAAGCCAGTATGTAGCACCCCTCTATGGCCTGTGTCAATACAGCTTCTGGCCTTGAGTTCCTGCTATGACTTTCCTGGATTATCACAAACAAGCTACAAGGTGAAATAAACCCTTTCTTCCCAAGTTGCTTTTAGTAATAGTGTTAGAGCTCTAACCGGGAGAGGTGAGACTGGGAAAATGCTAGTCAACAGAAGATGAGAAAGGCTGAGTCAGCGTCTGCCTGGTGCCCAAGAAAGAACCTGGGCAGGTTACACATACAGCTGTGAGTGGGACAATCACAGTCTTTAAGCATGGAGCTTCAGTACAGCTGCTCTGTATTCCCTGAGGATACGAGGCTGTGGTGATGACCCTGAGGTTCTGCACCCTCAACATTACCCATGATGCCTTGGGACTCAGCCGGGTTTCAGTTAGAAAGAAGTCATGGCACAGGATGCCAAGGGTGAAGGGTTTGTTTTCCTTTCAAATACCTGGATAATGTCTCAGAAGGGAGACAAAGGTCCAACAACACAAAAGATCCATTAACAACTCTCTCCTTTGTTCAGAATTTTAATGATTCTTCTCCTAGATCATGAGACTGGAGTTGTTCTCCAGTGTTGGAGTTAGTGAGAAGAGAAGGCAGCAACACGGTTGCATTTACTGAGTACTTAGCCCGTATCTGGCACTCATCGATGAAGTCTACTTGTGCCTTCTCATGTCGTGGTCACCACATCCTAGGAGAAAATTATTTCTCCCTATAGTGGAGGGAGATGAGGGTGTCACGGGCTGAACCTTAAATGCAAGAAAAGATGAATTCATTTGATTCACCCACCTTATTATTAAAAACAAAAACAAAAACAAACAAACAAAACCACACAACCCTCACAACTGAATGCTCACTTGCAATCCCTTCACTCAGGAGATGTAGGCAGGAGAATTGAATTGTAAGTATGGGTGGGCTATAGAGCTGGGTTCTTTTTTTTAAAAAAGTTGAATGAACATAAAAGTCTCACTAAAGTGTTATTGGAAGAGGAGGAGGAGGAGGAGGAGGAGGAGGAGGAGGAGGAGGAGGAGGAGGAGGAGGAGGAGGAGGAAAAATAAAGTTGGTGTTTGGGACACTCCCACACCACAGATCTCATGGCCAGTGGAGAGAAGATACTCAGGAGGTAAAGAGTGAAACTTGAGACAGTACTGTCTTTGTAAGCACTGGGTCACACCCTCCAGGGACCAGACCTTGTGGTTTACTCTTCTTACACACCGAGGGAAGGGGCTTCCTTGTGACAATTCTCATAAGAAAGCTTCGGGGATGGCTACATCAAAATTTCCTTGCAAAGTCAGCAGCACTCCTCCATGGCCTCTGCTTCAGTTCCTGCCTTTAGGGTCCTGCCCTGCCTCCCCTTCATGATGAACTGGAAGCTGTAAGATGAATTTCCTTCCCTACTGCATTAGGTCATGGTGTTTATCACAACAGAGACTAAACTAGGAATCGTTTAATAATATAACAAATGCCCACAGATCTACAGCCAGCTTAGGAAGCAGCATGCAACAGGAACTGTTGAAGACTTCGCTGAGCTGGTCCTTTGTGGTGGTTTGAATAAGGGTGGTCCACATAGGCTCACATGTTTGAGTTAGTTAGTGGAACAGTTTGGGAAGAATTAGGAAGCATGGCCTTGTTGAAGTAGATGTATCTCTGGGAATGGGCTTTGAGGATTACCCCAAACCTGGTCCAGTCTTTTGGTCTGTTTGTCCTCTCTGTCTGTCTCTGTCTCTCTCTCTGTGTCTCTCTGTGTCTCTCTGTGTCTCTCTGTCTCTCTCTCTCTCTCTCTGTCTCCTGCCTGCAAATCAGGTTGTAAAGCTCTCAGCATCATGATCCCTGCCATGGTGGTCATGAACTGGCCTCCTGAAGCTGGAAGCAAGCCCCCAATCAAATGCTTTCTTCTATAACTTGCACTAGTTATGGTTCTCTTCACAGCAATAGACAGCAACTAAGACATTCCTCATTCCATTGCCCTCAAGTAAACCCCTGGCTGAATTAACTTTCTTATTATGCTTCTTTTGTTATTTTATATGGTTTTGTTGCAGCAATAGGTGCCCAGACCTATGTTGCTCTAGCTTAAATCTGACTAGTGTGGGTTCTCTGAGCCCTACTATCCATGCACATTCTTAATGCTATGCTGTTTAGATTTACACGCAGATGGCATCTACAATGTAGACTCTACATTCGTCTGAAATATGCAGCATCTGTTTGTGTTGATCTAAGTAACTTTCATTTACTCATTTTTACCAAAACGTGTTACCTCATTTCCTAAAGTGCTCCATTGTGGGAGACATTGGTGAGATGGTTCTTGTCACTAAAAATTGTATTTATGTGAACACTTTTATGTTTGCTGTTTATGGGCAAGAAAACTTCCAAGATGGATGTCCCACTGTAGCATCCTGTGCAGATATACTGAGCTTGGAGTTCCTGGACTATTAGTTTAGCAAAACAACTGCCAGTTGCTTCCTGAATTAGGTCACGACGTTCTTACTTAATCTTGATATCATCAGTTTTTTGTTTTTTGTTTTTTATTTTTGTTTGTTTGTTTAAATTGCTTATGTATGAGTGTTTTGCATGCCTGTGCCTACAGAGGCCACAGGGGGCATTGGATCCCTTGGAACTGGAGTTATGGATGATCGTGGACCACATGTGAATGCTGGGAACTGAATCTGGGTCCTCTTGGAGAATCTGGGTCTTCTGCAAGAGCCGCAAGTTATCTCTCCAGTTACAGCTCATTAATTTTTATACGCTTATCAGTTTGGTTATATGCTGGCTGATTTTTTTTAGGGTTGTTGTGTTTATGTTCATGAGATTTTTCTATAATCTCTTGTGCAATTTTTGCTTCATTTTAATACACTTAAAAAAATTAGTTGGGATGTTCCCGAGTCTTTGCTAGAACCTGCCAATACTTTCTTTGTGGGAATGCAGGACCCAAAGCTACCGCGTGAATTGATTTGTCAGGCTACAAGAACAGAGCTAACGCAGAACACAGTGTTATGTGCCTGTAATAGGAGTACTCTGGAGGTACATGTAAGACGATTTTGAGTTTGAGGCTAGCCTGAACCACATAATGAGATCCTGTCTCAGAAGCAAGCAAACAAGCCCAAAGACCGAAAGAGAAATGAAAAATCACCCATCCTCAAATTGGATTTAAGAAGTTAATTTTTTAACTTGTCTTTCCTCTCCTCCCCCCCAAACTTCTTAGCACAATGTTTGTCCAGGATAATGGGGTATACCACATAACAGTCTCCCGCATCCCAGATCAGAGTCACATGTTCCTGTTGGAGTCAGGAACATCAGTGGCTCACCCTACTCTTTGCTGAAGACTCTCCGAGCTGGTATAAGAGATCCAGCCTTCATCTCAGTTAGTCCTGGAGGGCCTCACCAGCACTTCAACAACACCTGCAGCTTCTGGTTATTTTCAGGAGTAAATACCTCTGAATTTGCCTGGCTGTAAGTGGATCAGCAACAGAACCCAGGACTCCCTAACCTCATTTTTCATCTGTTTATTCCTCTCTGATGTTTATCCAGGTGTGCGTTTACTTTCCTTGTTACTTAGGCAGTCTTTCTAAACATTTGTTCACAGTTGCTTTTCTTCCTCTCAGGGAACCAGAGTCAGCTTTGTTGGTTTTCTTGGAGGCCCCTCATCATTCACTTCATTATTTTGTTTTGTTTTTAAAAATCCCACTTTTGATTTACTTCCATTACCTTTCTTCTTTCTCCCTCATCTCTAAGTTAAATGTTCTTATTTTTTTCATTTTTAAAAATTATTACTTTCTGTGTCCATATGAGTATTTTGCCTGTATGTCTGTGTGTATACCACATGTATGCCTGGTGCCAAGAATGCCATTATTTTGGTGCTGGGACTTGACCCTGGGTCCTATGAAAGAGCAGTCAGTGCTATTAATCCCTGAACCATCTCTCCAGAACCTATTTTATCATTTTGAATACATTTAGTGTGTGTGTGTGTGTGTGTGCGCGCGCGCGCGCGCGCGAATGCATGTGCATGCTGCTTGTGATGGTCAGGAGACAACTTGTGGGAGTCAGTTTTATTCTTAATTTAACTCTGTGGGTCTTGGGGGTGGCACTCAGGACAAGCGTGGCTGTAAGCACCTTTACTTACAACAATGCTGAAGCTGAGTGCTTAGCTCCCTTTTTAAAAAGCTTGTTTTGTACTCTAATGTGAATCTTTTAAGGCTTTAAATGTTCTCCTATGAACTATCTCCAGCTAGGTCTGTGATGTTGCCACATGATTGTGCCCACATATAAACTCAGACACACGTCTGTTCCTCCCTCCCTCCCCAACCTCCTCATCTCAGAAAAGCTAACTCAGTTCTTCCAGGTGACCATGCCAAAATCATGGCGTCATCTCTCCGTGGCTTTCCCCCTGCAGCCAACCAGGCTAGAGCGCAGCTCAGCCATCATCACCTTGTGTTTAGCTTGTTGCACATGGCTGGTGCTCAGCTCTCGCTCTTGCTCCTAAATGTAGACTTCAGTGTGTAGACTTCTAAATGTAGACTTTAGCAAGTCCTGAGGCTAAATTCCAAGTCACAGAAAGGCCCTTAGGTCCTAGGAGGCCCAGCCAGGTCTATCTCTTGGATCCTCTCTTCTACACCCTTGGCCTTACTTTCTAGGTGACTCCCTGCTTCTCAGACAGCCCTGATTTCAGAATGTTTGCACTTTTTACTCCCTAAATATCCAAATAGCTCACTCTCTAGCTTCTTTCAGGTCTTGAGTAGATGCTACATTATTGGAGAGACTTTCTTTCGGCAATTTAGCTGTTCACTCGCTATGCTCATGCACTCTCATGGACATCCCTACCCTTGTTTAGTTTTCCCCCAGGATTCATTCTCGGCCCGGCATAGTTTATTTGTTGACTGTAATCCTCCAATAGCACACCACAAAGTCTTTTAGAAGAGGTTGTTTCTTACGTTCACTGTTGTAACTCTAAATGTTTGAAACACAGCCTGCAATGTATTAGATCCAATCAATACTGGCAAATGGATAGATTGATAATGAAAGTATCAAATTACAAATTCTTAGGGGAAGCTGCTTTCTGGTATCTCCAGAGCCATGGCTCTGCCTGTGCACCGTTTGCTGTTGTTATTCGCTCTTTCCCTGAAGGTACAAGTGGCCCTTGGGAAATTTAACTTCTCCTCAGAGCTGGGGTAGAAGAGGGGGATCGATCTTTGACCTTCAGCTTCTGAAGGGCCCAAGGCATCAGCTGTCTTTGTGATGAGCGAATAATGCATAGATCTCCAAGGAATCTCTGGCTTCACAGCTTTTTAAAAATTCATAATTTGTTCTATTAATTTCTTTCTTTTTTCGGAGGATTTCTAAACCTTGTCCTAGGAAACTTAGCTGTGTGTTTATCTAGTTATTACTTATTACTTTGTTTTCTTTTGCATTTGGGGAAATATTTTAGACTATCTGGTCTGCCATGTTCTGAATAAGGAGCCCCTCAGACTTACCTCCTGAAGCCCAGAAGACTGACCAGCTCACATGTTACAACATAAAACGGCTGTGATCAGACTCTGGAAATCCTCACCACCAGGGCAAGGGTTCACTGTGATGGTGAGATGCAGATGTTCCTGGCCTATTCAGCTTTTCAAGACCGAGGAGACAGAGTGAGGAAAAATAACCGCTCTTGGTTGGCATCAACAACCTGCATGTCACAGCTGTACAGAAGCAGTGTTAGCCCTCGGGAATGCTGCCATGGTGGTGGGAACTGTGGCTGGTGTCTTCAGTAGCCTGTGTCGGGAGCTGCCCCTTTGGATGGTGACAGCCATTTTCTGAGTATTTCTGCTCCAGCCTCCGGCTAAAGGTCATCTGCCATTTATTCCTGGATCCCACTTAAGATGACTGTTGATGATTGTCAGTGGGCGTATAAACATTGGCCTCTTGATAATTATAGGAGGTTTCAAATTTTCTATTGGCTTTGATGTGATGGTGTAGCTGGAAACAGGCTGCATTTTTTAATCAAAGTGGTTGCAGGTTGGAGTGTTCAGAATGCTATCCAAATCAGTTGAAAGCTGAGGAGCTC
The DNA here is from genome assembly GCA_019843965.1 of Rhynchomys soricoides. NCBI lineage: Eukaryota > Metazoa > Chordata > Mammalia > Rodentia > Muridae > Rhynchomys > Rhynchomys soricoides. Next base: position 961,251 of record JADRCH010000316.1, on the reverse strand, counting down.
AGTCTATCAATCAATTTCACTTCATGCCATGCCAACTGACACTTAAAATAAAAAAATCTTATTTGTCTCATTGAATTGACTGACTTTGCGTCTGAACTGATTTAATTGCCTGGTTTCTTGTGATGTAGGGTAGGCAGCCCTCGTTCTGTTGGGCCATGATCAACTGCAACAGATAGTAGGAATATAATGACAGCCCGTTGATACGTGGCTTGCTAAACTTTTTACTTACGAAATACCTTACTGCTGCCAACTTAGCAGTTCACTGGTTTAAAAGGCATGGAAACCATATAAGTGATAGCATTCTAGCTGGTGAATTACAATTTTAATGTGTCATACAAAATCACTGTATCCCTTAAGTTAGCGAAAGCTTTCCATAGGTTAGATTATATTGATTAGAGCAGTGAACTAGTCTGGAATATTCACCTGCACTTTGAAGATCGCCTTTTGAGAAAGCATTAGACTGTGCTTTATGATTGCATAAAACCTTCCTAACTAAGACAACTAGTTTAGTTTACCACATTCTCTTGCTGGACAGCTAAGTAGCTTATTGTTATTCATAAATGTAAATGCCACTTAGGTAAACACCTCTGTATATTGTGTTCTGTCTACCTTCAATCATTTCCTTAAGTTAATATTCCATTATTACAGTATTATTATTCCATCAGCAATTATAGGTCTATATTAGTTACTTTTGTCATGCTACAGCAAAAATCTGATAAAAGAAACTAAGGGAGGGTTTATTACACACGGTGGGGAGGATCAGCCATCTTGGCAGGGAAGGCCTGGAGGCAGGAGATAGCTGCTCACACTATGTCTCCAGGCAGGAAGCAGAGAGACATAAATAGTGGTCCTCTGCTGTGTCTTCTTTTCCGTTTATATGCAGCCTGTAACTGTGCTCCTCACATTGAGCATGGGTCTCCCTCTGGGAGACATTCCCAGACATCCCCAGCGATTCCAAATCTGTCTCAATAAAATCACCTGTCATACATTATCATTAGTCTCTGGGGCAAACACTTAGTTGTTTTCCTAAAGGGACACTCTTCCTTGTATTTAACACCACAAAGAGGGCTTCCCTCAGCAGACCGGTGTTAGTATGTAGCATCCTATTAAAAAACTTTTCTATTTTAATACATTAAAGTTGTGACTCTTAAGTACAGGTTTTTCTCTATGTTGAATATCTCTCACCCTCCTGAATTTATGAGTTCCCATGTAAAACAAAAAGAATCAAAAAGTTTGTTTGCTTTGAATACTCTCACCCCCTTTCCCTGTCATCATCCATTAAACAATTTGAAAAATGACAGTTTGCATAGCATTTACCTTGTATTAAGTATTATGAGTCACCCAGAGATCTGAAATTCACAGAAGCATGTGTGCAAATTACATGCAAATCTGAGGACATTTTGTACAAGGATCTGCTGATTTGGTGTCTAAGTGGCATCCTGGATTCATCCCTAGCAGATGGCAAGGGTGACTGCACTTAAGATTTCATGTTTTCAAGGGGCAGTGAACTGGTTTGTTCAAGCCTTTGCCCATTTATTTAGAAACCGCTTGGGTTTTTTCCTTATAGATATGTATAAAATTTTAAACTAAGTTTTGCTTATGGCAAATGTCATTTTTAAGTTATTCTTTTTCCTCATTTATTTATTCACTTTACAGCCTGATCACAGCCTCCTTCCTTTCCTCCCTCCCTCCCCTCCTCCCAGTTCTACCCTCCTATCCCTTCCCCACTCCCCTCTCCCTTTTTCCTCAGAAAAGGGGAGGCCCCCCATGGGTACCAACCCACCTTGGTTCATCAACTCACAGCAGGACTTAAGTGCATCCTCTCCCACTGAGGCCAGACAAGGCAGCCCAGCTATGAGAAAGGAATCTAAAGGCCGATAACAGAGTCAGAGTCAGCCCCTGCTCCAATTGTTAGGAGACCCACTAGAAGAACAAGCTACACAGCTGCTACATAAGTGTAGGAACCTAGGTCCAGCCAATGCATACTCTTTGGTTGGTGGTTCAGTCTCTTTGAGACCCCCATGGGCCCAGGCTAGTTGACTCTGTAGGTCTTCTTCTGGTGTCCTTGACCTCTCCAGCTCCCTCAAGTCCTTCCTCCTACTCCCCATAGGACTCCTGGAGCTCTACCTATTGTTTGGCTGTGGGTCTCTACATCTGTTTCCATCCACTGCTGGATGAAGACTCTCAGGAGACAGTTATGCTAGGTTCCTGTCTGTAAGCATAACAGAGTATTAATAGTGTCAGGGATTGGCTCTCTGAAATGGGATGGGTCTCACAGGGCCAGTCATTGGTTGGCTATTCCCCTGATCTCTGTTCCATCTTTATCCCTGAACTTGTAGACATGACAAATTTTGGGTCAAAGGTTTTGTTGGATGGGCTGGTATGTCCTCCTTCCACTGGAAGTCTTGCCTAGCTGTAGGAGGTGGCCTCCTCAGGCTCCATATCCCCCACTGTAAGAGGTCTCAGCTAGAGTCACCCCAAAAGGCTCCCAGAAACCCTCTGCATTCCAGAGATCACACACACACACACACACACACACAGACACACACACACACACACACACACAGAGACATACACACTGATTTCCATTCTTTCTCCCAGCCTCCCCAACCCCTGTTCCCACTCCTGTTCCCTCCTCCTACTTCAGATGTCTATTTTATTTCCCTTTCTGAGTAAGATTCAAGCATCTTCCCTTGGGCCCTCCTTGTTACTTAGCATCTTTGGGTCTGTGGATTACAGCCTGGTTATCTTGTACTTTTAAATTTACTTATAAGTGAGTACATACCTTTTGTGTCTTTATGGGTCTGGGTTATTTCACTGGGGATGATATTTTCTAGTTCAATTCATTTGCCTGAAAATGTCATGATATTCTTATTTTTAATAGCTGAGTAATATTCCGTTGTGTAAAATATACTACATTTTCTGTATCCATTCTTCAATTGACGGGCATCTAGGTTGTTTTCAGTTCCTGGTGATTATGAATAAAGCTTCTACACAGTGGGGCAAGTGTCCTGTGGGGTGGGGCATCTTTTGGGGTATAGCTGGGTCTTGAGGTAGAACTATCCCTAATTTTCTAAGAAACCACCAAGTTGATGTCCAGAGTGGTTGTACAAATCTGCAATCCCACCAGCAATGGAGGAGTGTCCCCTTCTCCACATCCTCACCAACATGTGCTGTCACTTGAATTTTTGATCTTAGCCATTCTGATTGATGTAAGGTGGAATCTCAGAGTCACTTTGATTTGCATTTGCCTGATCACTAAGGAAGCTGAACATTTCATTAAGTGCTTCTTGGCCGTTCGAGACTCCTCTGTTGAGAGGAATTCTCTGATTAGTTCTCTATCCCATTTTTTGATTTTGGGTTATTTGATTTTTTGTAGAGCCCAACTTCTTGAGTTCTTTATATATTTTGGATATTAGCCATTTGTTGGACGAGGGGTTAGTGAAGATCTTTTCACAATCTGTCAGTTGTGGTTTTGTCCTATTAACGGTGTCCTATGCCTTACAGAAGCTTTTCAGCTTCCAGAAGCCCCATTTACTAATCGTTGACCTTAAAACCTGATCTTTTCAGGAAGTTGTTTTTATTGTTGTTTTGGTTTGGTTTGGTTTTGGTTTCTGTAGACAGGGTGTCTTGGAGCTCTCTATGTAGACCAGGCTGGCCTCGAACTCAGAGATCCACTTGTCTCTGCCTCCCAATTTTTTGTATTTTGTTCTTATTTTGTGTGTGTATAGTCTGTACATTTTAGTTATAGCTATATAACTTTGTTAATATCTTTGTTTGTTTTTTTACAAGTTGGGACCAGAAGAACAAGAAAGTGAAACAAGTCAGTATGTTATTTTTAGCATCACTATTGAGGTATTACATCCCAGCATACACTTATTATTTTATGCATAAAGTCTAATGACTTTTAGTGGGATTATAGATCTGTGCAAAGCTCCCAATGATCTATCTGTGAATGCTCTTTAGTTTTTGGAACAGGGTCTTATGTAAGGTTAATGCTGGTCAGTCACCACTAACCTCACAGTCACAGTCTTTCCTGCTGTGGTCTGAGGTCGTAGTCCTGGGATGGCAGGCGTGTTCCACCATGCCCAGCCTTTCTATTAATCTTTAGAACACCACCATCATCTCCAATACGGCCTTCTGCACAATGCCATGCACTTTCCAATGTTCCTCAGCCCCTCAGGCAGACACACAACCATTTCCAGACTTTCTGCATTCTGGACTTTATATATATATAAATATATATATATATTTATATATATATATATTTGCAATATATATAAATATATATTTATATATATATATATATTTATATTTGCATATAAAAATCTAGCATATATATATGCTAGATTTTTTGCGGCCAGCTCTTTTTAGTAGTTTTTCAATAGGTATTCAATTTAGAGCAATAGTATTGTTTCTATAAGTATGTTTTAGTACCTCGTTCCTATTTTGTGCCAAATAATACTCTGTTAATGATTGTGCCACATGGAATTGAGGCTTCCAGTTTTGACTATCATGACTGCAATGCTCCTTTGAATATCCAAGTTAAGTCTTCATGCAGATATACACTATTATTTCCTCTGAGAAAGCACCTAGGAGGAGGCTGCGGGGTTATTTATTAGCTTTATGCTTTAGGTTTCAGCCAGCCATTTCCCAAAGTAGGCTTTGGCACTTTCCTTACCACAGCTACCCCAGGTCCCCACCAGCATTTGGCAGTGTCCTAGAGGTTCTTTCTGCACAACTCCTTCATGTGCTTCTTTTGTTCTACAAAAAATTCAAGCAATTTTTCTTTGCCCCATTTGCTTGTGATATCTTTTCTCTTCCATTTAACTCATATAGAAAGAACACTTTGATGTCTTTAAGCCAAGTATCTCCTTCGCACTTGCTTTTCATAAAACTTTGCATCTTTCTTTCACATCCAGGCAAAAATAAGCATTTCATAGTGAATTTTGTCAACTGAGATGCCATGATAAATCAGTGTGGCTGACTTAAAATTATTGGTAATTACTTCGAACCATTGTGGAAACAGTGGGATATGAGTCCTTGGGAAAATCATACCCATGGGTATGTTCGCTTTGGACGTGTGCATCCTGGGTGTGCTGGTTATTGCTCAAGCCATTTGGGGAACTGCTCCTTGGGAATCCCCCTGCTGAGCCTGTGGGTATTATTTTTGACTCTCTTTTGTCATGACAATGTTTATAGCAGGTGAATTTTAGTTTTTGAAGGAGCATGAAGTCATTTGGAGCCAAACCATCTCAGTAATGTGGCTGATTGAAGTGAATCAGAGATATGGACTACTTAATAGTCTCTCTGTGTGCATACATGTACACAAGCACACAGTGGGTTTCTCTTCCTGTGTGTTCTAGACTAAACCACAAAGTATTTCAAAACTATTTGTCAATTTTTAGGGGTACTGGGGATCTAACTTAGGGCTTCACATGCTAAATATGTGTTCTCCCGTCAAACTACAGCTCTGGGTCCTATCAATATCTTTATTTACTCATTTTTAAGTTTTTAAATTTAAAATTTAATATATTTATTTTAATTTATGTATATGAGCACACACATGTGGCACACAGACATACAGCTAAAATGCCCACGTACATAAAATAATAGTTTTTTAAAGTAAAGAAGACAAATAAATTTATAAAAGATGTGCAAGTACTAGCATACTTATTTTAAGACTTATCCAGCCATTTGATGGTGAGAGTTAATTTCAAAGTTAACTTTGATAATTCTTACTCAAGAAACCCCCCATGGGAAATTCTCATATTGAATGAAGAGGTCCTTGCTTCAGCATTAGACTCCCTGCTGAGCACATAATGAGATTCATGTCTCATTGTCACTGAACGCTGCACTTGATGAGAATCAAGCATATCCACACTCATTGGAGGTGTCTTTGGAATGTTAATGAGTCTTTTTTCTTACAAGAGTGTCTAAGACTTTTTTTTTTCTCTTAATTTACTGAGACGCTACATTTGGGTCCAAACGGAATGTGAGGTTCGAGGTACCAACTCTATATTGAGTCTGCCAGTCACTAGCTTGCAGAATTGCAATAGCTCAAATCTCAGGACTGATACTTCCCATTAAATACAGGAGGACATTGTTTCTCAGATGGATTTGATAAACCTAGGAATGGCCTGTCAAGGGACATGTTGAAGCTTATTTGGAACTTTTGAAAACAGAAAACATGCTCATATACTTGAGAAAGCCAGAGCCTACTCCTGTCTGAGATGGCAGGAGAGGAGAGAGGAGCTCTCTTGTCTACTCAGAGATGCAGACCATACTCCACCCACTTCTCAGACCCCCTCAGTATTGCTGCTTTTATCTGGTTTCAAACACCACTAATGTTTAATATTTAAAATTCAGAGATCATGGAAAATGAAAAGAGTGGAAAATAATTTTTTAAAAAAATCTCTTAATCCAGAGGAGACCTAGCACGACTTGCTGTTGGCACACTGGTTTTCCATATTCCTTGTTCATTTGCACAGAAAAAGACCTGGAAACTTGTATCCAAAACCACTGCATGCTTTTGTGATCCACCTTTTTTACTTCCTGTGCTATAGGCCCATTTCCTCGTCGATGTACATACGGCCTTTGCTGGCTAAGAGTGTCTCCTGGCATGCATGCACACTGGGGGTTCAGCCAGTTTGACCTGTGGAAGATTTGACCTGTTTTCCTGTAAACCCTTGTGTATCTGTCCTGTGGAGTTGTCCAATAATTTCTTAGGATCTTTTTCTTGGAGCAAAAGGGCTTCAGTAGTACATAGTTTTTGAAAAATTTGCTGTCTCCTGCCAGCTTCCCCTCCAGAAAGGTCATAGCAATTTACATTATCATTGGTTATGTTTGACAGAGCCCCTTTCCCACATTTTCTAAATAACATGGGCTTCTGCCCACTGAAGGCTGGCCACTTTCAATATACATCTCTTTGAGTCCTAGGAAAGTTAAAGTTTTCAATAATCTGTCTTCTTTTTGTTATTTGCCTTTAGGGTCTTTTGCTCTCTCTCTCTCTCTCTCTCTCTCTCTCTCTCTCTCTCTCTCTCTCTCTCCATACACAGTTATAATCTTTTAACTGTATTCATTTTGGATGTGCTAGACAGAAATTTGCTCTTCAGATTATTCTTTAGATTGCACTAGCTATGATTAGAAAGCATGATCTTCTGGAAGCCAGAAGAGATCAGATGAAGTTGGAGGGTTACATCATGGAGAACTACAGGGAAGACTGCAAGTAGCCAGTGCAGAATGGGCAGACATGGTCACCGTGAGGTAGAATCTGATCAGGATTCTTGTCATTAAACAAAGTCAGAGCCACTTGACTTGATAGCTAGATAGTGACACCTGAGGCACATGTGGGAGGAGAAGGAAGAAGAGAGGAGGGAGAGAGGAGGAGGGAGAGGGCAAGAGGGAGAGGGCAAGAGGGAGAGGAGAGGAGGGAGAGAAGGGGAGGGGAAAGAGGGGAGGGGAGAGAGAGGAGGGGAGGGGAGGGAGGGGAGGGAAGGGAGAGGAGGGGAGGGAGAGGAGGGGAGGGAGAGGAGGGGAGGGA
>JADRCH010000316.1:899445-953698 GCA_019843965.1 Rhynchomys soricoides | reverse complement strand
GAGAGGAGGGGAGGGAGAGGAGGGGAGGGAGAGGAGGGGAGGGAGAGAGGATGACCAGAGAGGAGGTAGGGCAAGTGGTCCCTTAGGGCAGTTCTTTGTCTGTGTACCATCTGCAAGTGCCAGCACCTTCCTCTTTTCTCTCCCCTCCCTTCTGCTGTCCACACAAAGGACATGTCCTAAGAGGCACAAGTAACCAGTGCCATTGTGTACTCTCTCCTCTAGGCCCAGGAAATAGGAGCATGGATACCTCTTCTGCTTGAAGACAGGGCTAGAGAGAGCCAGTTGTACATGGACCAAGTGGACACAGAGGGGAAGGGCTGGGGCATTTGCTTCTGGACAGGGGATCGTCTGCAAGAGAGAAAGAGAACTTTGTAGCGTACTCTGTCACCAGGTGCAGACAGAGCCAGGACCACAGCCTAGTTCTCTGGCCACACATTCTCTCTGCCCACCCCTATGACCCCCCACTCTTCAGTTTTGTGAGCTTTGGAAAACATTATCTCATTTATTTCTTTGGGTAAAATCCAGATCCTTTACCTGACCCATCAAGCCCCGCCTTACCATTGCTCCTTCTGCTACCGCATCTCTTCCCAGAATCCTCCCCATCGTCCCAGTCCAGATTCCCTTATGTCCGGGCGGGTGGGGCATGCCTCTCCAGGGCTTCCGCAACCTGCTGTCCTTTACACAGGAACTGCTCTTCCCACAGGAATCCACACCAAGTACCTCCTCCTCAGGTCTCTGCCCAATGCCACCTTATCTGAGTACCATGTGGAGATCCTTCGCCGGTGACTGTATGCAGGATGTCCGTGCCACAAGGCTGCCCGACGGGAAGGAGATGAACCTGAGCCCTAGCGAGGACCAGAGGCAAGGACAGCTCGCTCAGGAAGGAAGCTGGCAAGGAGGCTTGGGTCTTTACCTAAGATTCAGGAACTGAGGCTATCTTCCTTTATTCTCCCCAGTACATGTGCCCACTACAGAGCCAGCTGCACAGAGCTGCATACGTTCTATATACAGCTTCTGTTCTGAGACCCTGCTCAGAGCCCCACTGTGTGGGCCTCCCATCCTGGCCCCTGCCATTGTTTCCCACCTCTCTGATCTCCTCATTTCCTCTCTAAGATATATATTCCTTTCTCCCTATCCTAACTCTCACGGACCAGAGAAAGTCTGTTCTCGTCCAGGTATATCCAGGCCTTGATATGTCTGATTCAGCCAATCCCTGGGCAGCACATACACTGGTCATATCTAAGCTCTGGGAGCTAGCTGGGTAAAAACACTGTAGCATAAAGCCTCAGAGACAAAATCTGGAGCTAAAGCATCAGACCAGAGCCAGTGACAGCCAATACTGAGCTCAAAGAAGACATAACTCTGGAAACCTTGTTCTAGGGTGAGACTTTTCTCAAACACCATAGGTCAAATAGCTCTAGGTAGGGATGGAAGGACAAAGTACACATGAAGACTAGTCATTTAATCTAAACAGTGTCCATGCGAGCTAGAGTGAAGTATTAGGGAAAGCCAATCTTTTTTGTATGAGAAGGTAGGGAGGATTAAGGATGGGCAGAGTGGTTTAGACAGGGCACAGAGGAATCTGGCTTCTTAATGGTCAGATATATTTACTATGATAGCATCAGGAACTGCTGCTGGCTGAGAGGCAGAGAATAAGAGTCTGTTGGTGAGCAGTGCTCCTCCTCAGAATGTGGTAGGTTTGTTCTAAATGCAAATGACTATTTGTTTGGAGAACCAACAAAACAGCATAAAACAAACCTTGGATTACCAGATTTCTGGCTAACATGTTTCCAGTGAATGAAAGGTTGTCACAGAAGATACTGCCTTCTCATTAACATATTTGAGGACAAGCATTAGAGGACACCTGGATGAATGTACCTCGGGACTCAGAGCTACAATATAATACTGTACCCATAGTGCTCTGGGCAGAAGGCAAGTATAGATGAATCATCTCAAACAGTAGTATGACTCCCTGACCCCATGACCAAGACTGACCAGAAAGCACTTGCTGATGACCAAATTTGATATAGATATGCTGGGCCTCATTTCCCCAAGCTATGTTAGATGACTAAGCTTCCCCCCCCCCCCTTCACCAAGTGCCATTCTGCCAAGTCCTGGAAATGTTAATGGGAAGCTAGATCTTCTGAGGAAGCACTGGACCACTGACCACACAAAAGGAGATTTCCCAGAGAGCAGCAAATGTCCACAGAGGTAACTCATGCACTAAGAGGTTAGCAAGGGAAGGGAGACTGAGGAGAAAGGCAGCTACAGGTGCTTCTTCCTCCTGACCTGAAGAGAAAAGACACACACACACACTTGCTTGTTTAATTTCACTTTTAAAAAATGGGTCTGTTCATACTGAGGTTTTTAGTTTATTTTGCCAAGGTGTGGCCTGGTGGGCTTTTAAGGCCTCATAGTAATTAGTGGTTTCACTCCATTTGGTATTTCATGGTCCTCTGTGTGCCAGGCATTGTGATGGGTCCACAAGATACAAAATGAAGATATCATGGGCACTGATTTAGCTAGATCAGTCAATTAAACCAAAATTCCAAACTAATAGTGTGTGAAAGCAATTACAGTGATTTCTTGAAAAAGGAAGTGTCAACCAGGCTGCCAAGAGTTATGTTTGCATAAGTCTAGAAAATCAGAATGACTGTGCCTTCTGAGTTGGCATAGTGAGGTTCATGTGGTGTTTCTTCTGCATACTGAGTGGCTGATCTGGGGGAAAGCCTGGTTCAGCTGAAGGTCATCTCTACTGAGTCTCAACTCTAGACATCTCAGGTCAGGGTATCTGTTTCTCGACTTCTTTGTAAGTAGCTGTTCTCAATCATAGCTACATATTAGGATTATGAGGAGCTGACCCATAGTCCTGGCTGCACCCAGACCAATAAGTTTGCATCTCTGTCTAGGGATGTGTGAGGGAAGAGTCAGGCATCAATACTGTCTAAAGTTCCCCTCGTGGCTTCTATATACAGCTCAGGTTAAGACTCACTGAGTTGACTTGCATGAGAGGACCAGCCACAGAGAGATGTGAAAAGCAAGGTGATTGTAGTGTCCAGAAACTACAGAGCATGCACTGTGAGCAGTTACCCATATGCAGGGCCTATGAGCATTCTTGCTAAGTCTCTGGAGCTGTTTGCTGCGTTAGACACTCATAGCGAAGCTTTGTTCCCTGGAAAACTGGTCTGGAACGGCCATTTGTTCTGTGCTAGAATTTCCTATTTCCCAACCTGCAAGGCCTAGCCTTTGTTTTGGATGTAGGCCATGATCCCCCTCAGAGCCTTCCTGGATATAATCTCATTCTCCCATCCTCTTTGACACCAACTGCTCAGGCTTGCTGGAATTCTGCCCCTGGATGCTGGTGGACCTTGTGTGGGTAATTTGCTGTGCTGATCCTGCAATCCTTATTCATAGGAATCTGAGCAACTCAACTCGGCAGAGAACACTTGTGTTTTAGCACAAGGCTTTTGGAGAGAGAGCTCTTTTCAGCAGACAAGGCAAACACTTCCTTGGCTCCGGACCTTTCTATACTTTGCATTACAGGCGGCCACTAAAAATAGAGTGTGTGGGAGGGAGCTGGAGTCTTTTTTGGTCGTCCTTGCCTCCGAATACAGCAAAATGTCTTCAGGGGGTTCCAGTAAGCAGCCAGGACATAGGAAGACAATTTCAATGGGCTCCCCCTATGTCCCCTGTAGATAGGACCCTGTCCTTACCATGAGAAAGTGAAATTTAAAATTCAAATTTAGCAATAACCAAGCCAAAGACCAGAAGCTATTCTAGTTTGTTTACCCTGGTCCCTGGTCTGACTCTGGAAGAATTCTTTCTTTCCTAGACCAGACACTCTGGGTTTTATGCTGGAAAGACTGTCTGCAGCATTCCCAGTCAAAAAGACCTCACTCTCTCTCTCTTCTTTATTATAGCTCTTTATTCACACCAACCTAATTTTATACATCAACCTGTTCTCTCTCTCTCTCTCTCTCTCTCTCTCTCTCTCTCTCTCTCTCTTTCTCTTAACCATATGATCTGAACTCTTCCTGGTCATATATCTCTTTGAGAATTTGGTGACAAATCTGGTCCAGAACCTCAGAAAAATTCACCAGAATTTTCAGTTTGTTTATTTGTTTGTTTGTTTGACTGCATGTGTGCATAGGCCCCCCTGAGTGTGTGTGTGTGTGTATGTGTGTGTGTCTGTGTGTGCGCGTGTGTGCACGTGCATGTTAGAATAACTTTTAGGATTTCTTCTCACCTTCTACTTTTTTGAGGCAGGGTCTCCCTTATTTTTGCGGCCACACTATGTTCTCCATGCTGGCTGCTCTGTGACCTTCTGTAGATTCTCTTGTTTCTACTTCTCATCTCTGGGCAGAAGTACTGGAATTACAGATGTGTGTCACCACATGCAGTTTTTTTTGAAATTCACTTTACATACCAATATCAGCGTCCCCCTCTCCACCCAATCCCTAGTCACAAAGATCCTCCCACCATTCCCCCTCCTCCTCTGAGGAGACAGAGCTCCTCACTGGGTATCACCCTCCTGGTACATCAAATCACCAAAGGACTAGGTACATAATCTTCCACCAACACCAGACATGGTAGCGGTGGTCCAGTTAGAGGAATGAGATCCACAGGCAGGCAGGCAACAGGTTCCAGGACAGCCTCTGCTCCCATTGTTGAGGGACCGCATGAAGACCATGCTGCATATCTGCTACATGTATCCAGGGGACCTAGGTTCAGCCTATGTATGCTCATTAGTCAGTGGTTCAGCCACTGGGAGCTCATAAGCTTATATACAGTGTTTGAGCCAACCCAAAGCCCCTAAATCCTCAGCCAATCATGTCACCATGCTCCAATGAAAGCCCTGCTTGCTCAGGTTATTCAGAAATGGGGGGAGGGGGTGAAGGAGGGGAGGAGAAACATAGTCATCTGTTAGAACTTCCGTGAAGATAGGGAAAGCAGCCACCACTCTGGCCTTGGTTCCTTTTTGCTGGCTTACTGGTGTTCCGGGAGCCATCTTAGATCTAATGCGGTGCACCGCCAATGAGGACTCTTCGAGGAGTCACAGGAGCCTGCGGTGCCTCGCTCTCCATCCCACCTTTTCCTTCACAAGGTTGACCTCCACATCCTCACAGTGGACAGGGAAAAAGCCCATCGTGCCTCAGCCCTACACAAAGAACTGCAGGCGACTGCGGAATGCTGGGAGTGGAAGAGGTACTCTTCCCCGGATAAGAGCCTACCAATTGGTTGTCCAGCGCTAAATGGTCAGTCCTGAAAACATACATACAAGCAACATTATACAGACGGAGCAGTTTGCATTTAGGAATATGCAGCTTCCCTGAAGGTAAGATACAACTCTGTCCGAGTTTCCCTTCTCACCCTTAGGACTCCCACACCTTGACCTTCCAAAGAAAAGTCACTCCTGAATGTAGTTCACTCTGCTTCCACAGGTCATGAGCTAGTCTTTCTGAGCAGGGGCTGCTCAAGCTAGGGTAAGTGTGGTGCAGGGAATTGACTGTCTCCCCCAGAGGAGTAAGCTTCAAAAATCCTTTCTTGACTCTTGGTCCTCCTGAGTACCAAGCGGAGTGGTTTACACTGTGTTGAAAGCATATGCTCAGCTATCCTTGTTATAGCTCAGAGCGGCAACAAGCAAAACACGAACTGCCTTGGGGTCTCCGTTGAAGCAAACAGCTTGGTCCTCCTTGTTTCCGCTCCACTGCTGATGGCCAGGAGTAAACAATGCCAATTTATAAGGTGATCAAAGTCCTACAACTTGGATGTTCTGGTCAAAGACCCAACAGGAATCATCAAATTTGAGTTACAAATCTGAATGGAGTCATCCACTGTCTCCAATTTGTGGTAAGAATTTAAGGCCGGGAGTCTTGCTCAGTGTTGATGGGACTTGTGTTTTGTATGGAGAAGCAATCCAGACATGCACACAAGTAAATGAAGAGTTTGAAGGAGATGTACTCAGTACATTTTCCTGTCCCATGTTCCTTACTGAGGCCAATCCAAGCAGCCTTCTTCTTTTCTATCCAAAATTGCTAACCACAAAGGAAGCAATGGAAACTATGGTGTCTTTCCCAAGAGACTCTAAGCCCCCCTTTGCAGTATCTTTTACCCCCATCAGAGGTGTTGACAATACAAACAGATCAGCTGTTGCGGTTCATAGGCAATCCAATGCTACTTTTGGTTGTGACTAGTTAAGTTCGAGGCAAACTTTTTGTTGTTAAACAGATGAACAGCAGTTTGAGTATCACCCCTTCCTGCATGTGGCAGACTCAGCTGATGAGCATCTAAAATCACCAAAGCTGGGTCCCACCAAAGCCAATTGAAATCTCCAAGTGGGGTTGGAGATAAGGCTGGGCACCTTTTCAGACTCTCCCAACTTACTTCAATGTGTGGCCAGCATGGAGAATCACTATCTCAGGAAAAAAGTAAAGGAACATTGGGTAAAGAAGATCGGCATTTGCTGCTGATCAATTATCAGGTAGTTGACAATTTACTGAATGCCAATTAGTATAAGTGATTCTTCTGTGAAAACATTTTAGAATTGCTATAGCAAAATACCACAGAATAAAAGGTTAAAATGGCAGAAACTCCTTTTTTGGAGGCCCTAAGTCCTAGAATCAGCATCAACAGACTTGGTTTCTTCTGAAGCCTCCCTCTTTGCCTTGCATATGGCGTCTTCTCCTCTCCCAGTGACATCCATCTATAGGGGCGTCTGTATAGTCACATTCTGAAGTTCTAGGAGCTAGGGCATCACAAGAATCTGAAGAAAGCATTCAGTAATTTTTTCCACGTCAAGACACTGTTCTAAGAGTTTCTACCTGGCCTGTAAGTATGACATAATATGAGAGTACTTATCTAGCATCAGAAGGCCCAGCATTACACACACACACACACACATACACACACACACACACACACACACACACAGAGTCATCTACGTCTTGACAATTTCATATTTTAAAATATTTTCAACAGTCCTCTGTGAAACCATCACCATGTTACAAACGAGTCAACTAAAGCACAGAATGGTCACAAAGATAGTGAACTCATGTTCTTCACAACTGCATGGTACCACCTTCCAGAAGCCTGGCCACTAGCTCAGTGATAGTATGTAGAAGAAATAACCTATGGGTCTCTTTTCATAACAAGATTATTCTCATTCTACTTGTTCTTTGATCCACAGGAGAATAGAAATGGGCCAAGGGTGAGGTACACATTCATCTCCATACAGTCATTCAGGGGTTCAGGCTAAGGAGGCTTGTCATGGTTTGAATATGCCTGGCCCAGGGAGTGGCATTATTTGGAGGTGTGGCCTTGTTAGAATAGGTGTGTCATTGTGGGCATGCCCATGGCATTCAGCACTTTTCCACAGTCTGTGAAGTGGTTCTTATTCCTGGTTCAAGATGCCATGGCAAAGTGATTAAGAAATGCTGCCATGGAAACAGAATCTTTGGAGCTGGGCCTGGGATTTGGCAATCCCATTAGCCTTTTTGTGCTTGCTGCCTTTGCTGGAGGGCCTCCACTAAATGCTAAATAGCAACACCAAGCATAAAGTGACACTGGGAATTTCCAGGTTGTAACACAGATAATTACACTGTTTATGAGGTGTGCTTATTAAACCATCAGGTGAAGTATCTAACTCCATCTTGGGAATACAGAGAATCATGCTTGATGCCTAAAATAGAGGACTGATTGATGCATTATGTGTTGCTAATAATGTAGGGTTTTTTTTGTTTGTTTGTTTTTTGTTTTTAAAAGCATTCCCCATGTAGCACAGCTTATGAGCTGGTGAAAGGCTCTGGTTACATTGTAGTGGTGGTGCAGGCTCTGGTTACATTGTTAATGGCCGTGCTTTGCAGTTTCTGGAACTCTGCCGTTTCTCCAGGTTCTTAGCTGACAGGTTGGAGGAGTGTTGAATTTCTTTCTTCCCTCTCTCTGTGATCATCCTGACTATAGCTGTTTATTGACCCACAACATGAACAAAGTCAAAACCCATGCTTGTTCCTGGAACTTGGCAAGTGATGACATTTCTCAAATTAGACAATTACTTTGCATCTCCTCCCTCTTCTTAATTGTACTTACAGTACTGGGGCTTTTCCAAATGCTCAGTCATGTCATTTGATATCACTATGATCGGAATGTTTATGGTCTCCAAGGTTTTATATTGAAACTTCTTACCGATGTGATGGTATTATGGGATAGTAACTGTGCCAATAAAAGCCCTTGTCCCCAAGCCTGAGGACCTGAGTTCAGTCCCCTAGACACACTTGGTGGAGTAGAAAGTTGACTCTCATGTGTCCTATACATGTGCATGGTGACATTCTTGCTCACCCCTGCCCCCAAATAAGTAAATATCTAGACAGATGTAATTGGGCAAAGCCTTCAACAAAAGATGTGAACAGAAAGGACCAGAGAGGTAGCCTGTCCCTTCTGTACTGTGAAGAATCATCCAGACTTGTTTATCACCCAGGAAGTGGGCTGTCACTACTGACTGTGACTGACCTTGGACTTCTCACTTCCTCTAACTGTGGGAAAGAATTGTTGTAAGTTGCCTAGACTGTGTAGCTTTTCTTGTAGCACCCTGTGCAAGTAAAGCCAGCCAGCCAAATTAATAGAAAAGTGAATGTGCCTGAAATGGGAAGTCCCTACTCATGTCTGCCCATATATGGGGCTGCTTTGCTCTGGTCCTCAGGAAGAACACACTGACAGGATTTCAAGGTATCATAAGCAAGTTCTGTTTCTCCTCCATCCTGCACTCTGTGATGTGTTCACATTTTCCACACAAACAAAATGCCATTACAAGATACAGCTGTGTAAACGCTGACAAATCCATCCTATGCCCCACTCTCTCTGGCCCCAGGACCCCCAAAACTGATTGCCTCAATCAGGAGTCTAAGCCAAGAGAACATAGGAAGCACTCTAGACCAAATAAAAATAACCAGTGATAAAAATAACCGTCTTGAATTAGATTTCCCATGTGCCAGCATGCTTCTCAGATCCTTATGCATTAATTCATTTAATCCTCCTGTAACAGGAGTATTTCCACTATCATCCTTATCTTACAGATAAGGTTGCTCAAGGCATGGGGAGGGCAGGGAAGCTGAGAACCAGACCAGAGCCTCCCAGCCAGAAAGTGACAGAGGAATTCATGGGCATCCGTGGTGTGTTTGGACTGGCTAGAGATAGGGGATACCAAACTCTGTGTGTGTGTGTGTGTGTGTGTGTGTGTGTGTCCACAACTGACAAGTGGTACCCTAGTAACCCCATTTGCATGTTTATGGTATTGACTTCTGTAATACCCAAGAGAAAACTGAGGTTGTCCTATCTGAGAGAGACCAGATGCAGATTCCAGCTGTAGACTACAGCACAGTAGTTCCCAAGTGAGATTAATTATTGTAGTTCACTGGGACCTTAGAAGTAGCTATTCCAGTCTCTCTCCTGGGCACTGGGAAATCCCATGGCAGTGAAATCTCCCAGGTGTTTCTACTTGCCAGCCAAGTTTTAGAGTCCTTGTTTTAGCAGAATCAATGTGTTCATGGACACAGATAAGCTAGTGCTGGCTTTGGGGAAGACGTGGCCTGAGACAGATGGACCAGGGGTGTGTTTCTGCATGGGAGGTACATTAAGAGCAAGCAGCATGGCTGGGCTTCAAAAGAGGAAGTCAGACATTAGGAAGTGTGTGCTTGTCAGTCTTCCTGTAGCCCAAGGAATGGAACTGGGGTTTCTGAAAATACTTTGTTTCCTTTTATTTTTCTTCAATGCCCATAACCATGAAATATGCAAATCAATGAGAAGACACACACACACACACACACACACACACACACACACACACACACTGGTGCTTTCCACTAACACTTGAGGAGGAGAAATTGCTCCCTGTCTCACTTTAAGGTAAGCTAGTGGCACATAATTTTGCCGCCTGTGCATCCCTGGCCTCACCAAGTGACATACCAGCCATGTGCCTCATGCTTCCAGTGAGGTGATGCTGTCAGAGCTGAAGCCCTTGGTGAAGGAAGACAGGAGTGTGCAGGGCAGCAGGTGGATTGGTTTGGAGGAGCTGTGCCACTAGCTGCCACAACTCCTGTCCCGTTAGGAATGCCACAGCCACTAGTGTCAGTTTAGAGTCACAGTGTCCAGCCTGAAAGGATTTAAGGCCTCCTGGTGATCATTTGATGACCAAGGAGAGTGGGACATAGAAAGATGAATGCCAAGCTCACCTGTCTCTCAGCTTTGGTGGAGAGTTCTAATATCTCAGAATCTTAACTGTGGTCATGGCAAAGGGAGCAGATGACTCATAAGGCCATGCTTAATGAATAGGCTATGGCAGAGCAGATAGTTAGCACCTGCCTTGCTGTAAATCCTTCATGACTGAGGCTTGCCAGCTCCTACAGCCTGACTGGAACCCAACAATGGCTGCCTTCCTAACCCCTCTTTATGTGACATCATCCCCACATGCCCCATCTGTTTTTCACTATCTCCTCCTGCAATGCAATTAGCTAGGTTTGGTCAAGCCTGAGTTTAGAATTCTGCAGTGCCTATTGCAATGGATTCCTCTTAAAGAGGTATTTGTGGTATACTGTAGAATGTGGACAGTTTTTTCTTCAAAGTCAGATAGTATGTTTCGGTTTTATGAGCCATAGAATATCTATGGCAACTACTAAACTCTGCTGTTGTCACACAGAAGAGGCCTTAGATAATAGATCTAATGAGATGTCTCAGCAGTAAAGGCTGTTGCTGCCAAGTCAGATTAGCTGAGTTCAGTTCCAGGACACACATGATGTAAGAAGAGAACCAGTTCCCCAAAGTTGTCCTCTACCTCCACTCCAGTAGGTGTGCACAAACTCACACAGTCACACAATTAAATAAATACATAAATACATAAATAAATAAAAACTTTAAAATATTTTCCACGAGTGAGTGCTCTATCTGTATGTACACTTCCATGCCAGAAGAGGGCATTAGATCACGTTACACAGATGGTTGTGAACCACCATGTGGTTGCTAGGAATTCAACTCAGGACTTCTGGAAGAGCAGTCAGTGCTTTTAACTGCTAAGCCATCTCTACAGCCACACACACACACACACACACACACCCAAATCTATATACTTGGAAAGATGAATCCATAGGTAGTACTGTAAATAAATAAACATGGTCATTTTAATAAAACTTTATTGATAAAAATAGGCAGCCAGTTTGCCAAACCCCCATTTTATTCAATGACTGTTAAAAAGGTTTTGTTTTTTTGATAAAACTTTGAAAGAGAAGTCAGTGAACTTCAAGAGTGAATGTGTAGCCAAGTCAATTCATCAAAAAAGTTCCATTTACTCTAAAAACTTTCTTTTGTGCTTTTTAATTACTGCCAGGATAATGTGACCAGATATATTCATCTGTGACCCCAAAGGAGAACAATTGTAGAGTAGAATTATCCAAGCTCAGTCTAAACTCTCTTCATAAATTCAAGCAGATGAAGAGTAGAATATTAGCCTTGGTAAATGTTTACATTCACGCCTGTTTTTTCCAAAGCAGAAAATGCTCTTGGAATAGTGGGTTATTGTAGAGGGATATCATAATTATTTCCTGTATCAATTAATTAAATAAACCAAACAACAACAAAAACAAACAAGAACAACAAAACCCATGGGCTAGAGAGGGATGCCTCAGCAGTTAAGATCGCTGACTGCTCTTCCAGAAGACCTGGGTTCAATCCCCAACACCCACATGATGGCTCACAACCATCTGTACCACCAGCTCCAAGTGGGATGTGATGGGCTCTCTGTGGATACTGCATGTACATGGTATATAGACACATATGCAGGGAAAATGCCCATTGGAGTAAATAAAAATAAATATATATAAAAAAGTTGTTTAAAGTAAAGAAAAAACCCCTCTCAGAAATTTGGGGATATGGCTTAGAGAATAAAGTGCTTGCAGTGCAAACGTGAGAACCTGGGTTCTGATTCCCAGCACCCGCATAAAAGCTTGACACAGTGGTGCACACTCACAACCTAGCTCTGATTTATGAAGACAGGCAGATCCCAGAGTCTTGCTGGCTAACCGGTCTAACCAGTCAGTGAGCTCCAGATACAATGAGAGACCTTATCAAGACAAACACAGCGGAGAGCAGTTGAGGAGGACACACTGCTGTGACCACTTGCTTCTGCACAGATGAACAGAAGCATATACATACATATATACACGATTAAAAAAATCAAAAACTTAAAGCTTTAAAATTACAATCATATTCAGTTCTGAGTCCAAGGATAACTCAAGTCATCCTTGGGTCTAGGCTAGGCTTCAGGATAGATACATCTGCTTAGACTCTGCAGTCAACTGGTTCTAGGTTGGCTTTCCCATCCAGCAGACAGGTGCCTGCCAGCTAAGGTAGGGGCAGTCAGAGGACAGTATGCATCTCATTGCTCTAACTAGCATCTAGCTAAATTTAAGTAGATCTAGTTTTGTACCAGGGTCCCAGGTGAAGAGGTTGACTAGAAGCCCAGAGACCTACACCCTAGATTTATGACCAGAACACCATCATACTGGCTTCATTCCATGGACCCAAGCAAGACACAAGACTAGCCCATGTTCTCAAGGTAGGGAAACAAATCATATCTCCTGTGTGGAGTGTAAGGCATGGACAGACATGGCCAGCAGTGCAGCCCACCTGCCACAGAGTAACTGTAAAAGCAAGATGGGAAATCTGGTCGGAAACTGCGCTGCCAGCAGGATTGATGAGGGCTTCACAGTGCATAGCCTGCTCTTAGATTGAGTGAACTCAGGTTTCGCTTCTGTCCATCTGCCGCCTGTCCAAATCCCTGCAATTTTCCATGTGTATGCTATTGTGTTTTGTGTTCAGAAAGCTTTGGATATGAACATTCAAGCTGTCTAAAGAGAAATGAGGATACTCTTCTTTGATTGACAAGAATTCTTTTAGTTTTTAACAAAAGGTTTCATTGTGGAGCTCTTTAAAACAGTGAGTTCTGTATTCAGCATGTAATTTACTTCACACAAATTTGACCTAAAAATGTTCTGGGACCCTCCTATCACGTGGAGCACCATGCATCCTTATCACACTGTGGACTCCTGCTTGTTAAAGGGATATTTTTGGCTTTGTTTCTCCCCACATTTATATTTAAAAATGCAGCAATAGGGTGTGTATTGCTCTTTTTTAGAGAGTAAATCTATATAAGAGCCTGGGGACAAATGTTGGACATAGGGTCAGGGCTGTGAGTTGTTGCTTCCACTTGAGAGATAGCAGGGTTCTAGAAATGACTACAGGCTTGGAGCCTTCATGATTTGAATTCCACTGACAGTCATTCTCTTTGCTAAAACCCAGCTTATAACTCTTGGCATGGCTCACAGGGTGAGCACCTCTAGTATGTGCCATGCATAGTTCTACCAGTTCACAAGTGGCTTCCCTAGGTTTTCATTTCCTTTTTTTATAAAGTGGGGCCAATGGTTTCTACCCAATTGGTTCAATTGTTGGTAAGAATCGATGAACAAAACAAATGACAACAATAACAACAACCAAAAACAGGGATGAGTTTAGAGTTAAGACCCCAACAATTGACTTGAGCACACCTCATTCAGCACTGTTTCATTTCCTAGTCATCCTTCTTGGGCACCAGAAGAGCCCCTCAAAATCTGAATGTGCTTCCAAAGACAGCAAGTAAAATGATGCACTCTTAGGGTCGATAGCTGAGAATTGGGGGTCAAATTCTCTCACCTCTAAAAGCCAGTATTTCTGGCATGGATAACACAGGAAGTCTTGCCTGCCATTTATACTTTACTGTAAGCAATCTAGAACTTTTCCTCACAAAAGGAAGACATCATAAAGTAAAGGAACCTTTGAGAAACTAGGCAAGAACTCAGAAAGAGGACAAAGGGTTAGGGTTAGGGTTAGGGTTAGGGTTAGGGGTTATGGTTAGGGGTTAGGGTTAGGGGTTATGGTTAGGGTTAGGGTTAGGGGTTAGGGCTAGGGCTAGGGTTAGGGTTAGGGTTAGGGTTAGGGTTAGATATGGCAACATGAGAAACAGAAAGAATGCTAACTATAGATGCAGAACTGAGTTCTAGAATCTCATAGTTGTTGAATCCCTATGGGAAATCTAGAGATACAATATAAAGGTTGTTACAACTTTCCAAAAATGTTGACCCGGCAGCTATCCTAGGCATCATGAATATATGCATCTTTCTTCAACACCTACTTTTATCTTTCTCAAACTACAAAATCAGTGTAAATTATTTATATCAGAACTTTTTTCATTTTTTGTGAAAGAGTCTATATTTCAAGCTAAAGAATATAGAGAAAAGATGTCACACTATTGGCTCAATGCTGGACTGAGTTGCTGAGGGCTTGTATAGTATCTTAGAAGTATGCTTTCATAACTCCAGGGAAACAGAGCTGGATGAAAGAAACATTTTCCTTTCTGAAGGAGATAGAGCCTAGATAATGTGTTTTAAAGCCACATGAAATTGAGTCTAGTTTTACTTTAGGTGCTATTAAGAGAATATCAGCAGTGAGGCCTTTACCAGGGCTCATTCTGTTGACCTGAGTTCAATTCCACAGCCTTTATTTATTCAGCATTAGGATGTATGAGATGTGGAGATGAGGAGGAATTCATTTGACCCCTGTCCTTAAGAGGTTCAAATCCATGTGAATGAGCCAGCAAGAGCTAGCAAGATGCAATAAGCTCTCTAGCCCTGTTAACTCTTGATACCCCAATTCAATAACCTTAACTCCAAAGACTTAAAACTTTTAGGCAGTTCTTCAGAGGTCAGGCAGCTTACCAATACTGCTGCTCATGAGCTATCTACACCAGCATAGACATGATCAATGTTCAGTTCTTATTTCATGAGCTGGACAGTTAGGTCTTATCCCCATCCTTGCCTATGTTGTAGGAGGTCTACATGTCAGTATGCTAGAATGTTCTGGAACACTTTTTATTGTTGAAATCCACCATCTTTTCCTTCTTTTCCTCCACCGTGTTTACAAATATCATGCTTCCTTCTTAGCAAATGACAAATGATACTCCATATGCCTTTACATGATCCACCCCAGACTTTTCTAGTCTGCGGCTCCCTTCTTTTCTTGCCCTTCTAATCAGCCCCACAGAATTGATGTATAGAGCCTGGGAAGTGACAAGGAAGAAATGAATTCAGGTCAGGAAAGGCTACCTAGACGGCCTCTTGGGGGACTCTCTTTAATCTGGACCTGGGAAGGTAGGTTGAGATGTGAGAGGGGAGAGCAGGGCTCTGGAAGGAAGTGTCCAGAGGTGGGCAAAGGAAAAGTGGGTTTGCAGTCTACTTTAGTACTGCTCTTGGGGAGGAGCTATGAGAGCGATGATTGGCAACTTACCTGCTTAAGGAGTTTTAAGTGCACTTTTCATTCAGATTATAAAACATGACAAAGGGTGGAGTGTCTGTGGAATTGGATGTGTTAGGTGGAAACCCAGATGTGCTGTTTTGTTGCTCTTGCTGTTTGTTAATTTGGCACAAGTCAGAGTCATCTGGGAAGAGGAACCTCAATTGAGAAAATGCCTCCATTATTGGCTGTAGGCAAGCCTGTAGAGAGGTTATTAGTAGTCATAATTGACATGGGAGGGCACATCCTCACAACTGTTGGTGGTGCCATCCCTGGGCATGTGGTTCTGAGTTGTGTTAAAAAAGCAAGCTGTGTAAGCCATGAAATGTAATCTGGGAAGCAATGTTCCTTCATGGTCTGTGTATCTGTGATTCCGCCCTGCTTGGTTTCCCTCCATGATCAGTTGACCAGGACATGTGAACCAAATAAACCAAAGTTACTTTTTGTCATAATGTTTATCACTTCAGCAGAAAGCAAACCAAGACACCAGGTATCTCTCTAATGCTTTCCACATACAGCCTTTGTTCTCAGATTCCTCTACAAACCAGCTGACCCACAGCATTCTCAGGAAGTGAGACCCACCAGGGCTTCATTATCAGCTACAGGAGATCTCCAAGGTACATGTTCCAGCATAAAGAGCTCTTTTCACATCTTCAGCTCTATAGATAAACACTGTGTTGAGGCAGATCGACAGGAGCACACTGCTAAGCCTCCAGACATTGACCCTTCACCAACAGTCATTCCATGCTCAGGGTAAGTGCATGAACCCAGGAACCTATACCTGTCAAAAGAAACACCAGAAAAGGAGATTTTATTCTCTCAGGGAATAGACATGGCATTTACCCTTTGGTCAACCTCTATCACAAGAATGTGTTAGTCAACAGACAGATCAGCTTTAAAAAAAAAAAAGGAGGCAGACAGGTAAGTTGGTCTTGGGGAAGAAATGCATTAGAAACATAATCCCCCTAGAGTCAGTCTGAAAATTGCCTTTGCTGATCCAGGATGAAGAAAAAACAAAGTGCACTTGATGAACTCAGCTGAATAAAACCCTTGGAAATTATGAGTTTAAGAGATTTCCAAGCAGACCTTAAAAGCATTCAACTGCTTTTTGTTCTGTTTTTGAGTTAGGGAAAGCACACACATGGGCACACACACACACACACACACACACACACACACACACACATGCACAGGTAATAAATGTTTACTCTACAGGGAGTGACACTAATCTAGGGCACAATAATTTCCTATATGGAGAGAGGAGAGAGCTATTAAGGCACAAACAGACTTTAGGAATGAGAGAAAACAGGGTGACCCTTTTCCCCAGGAAACCCGAGTTACTCTTTCTTTCTTTTTTTTTTTTTTTTAAGTTCAAGGGTTGAATCTTTTGGGTAAGAGTCAATGATGCATTTATGTCACAATTCTTCCCCCTTCCTTCCTTCCTTCCTTCCTTTCTGATGTGTGCTATCTGCTCTTGGAATAGACCATAAGAGCTGAAATTGAGGCAGGTCACCTGCTTACCCATAATCTCCTGCATTTCCAGTCACAACTCCGGGCTGATATAAGATACAGGTATATAGCCACTGTCTCTTCAGGGGAAACAGAAGTAGTGGAGACCCTGGCCATCCAATTCACAGTTAGGGGTCAAGTGGCAAGGCTAACTAAGCTGGCCGAATGGCTCAGTCTTGGTGATGACTGCTGCAGCTGAGCCAAAAGCTTGGTACCAAGGAATGGGTAAAACAGAGCAGCTGAGGAGACATCTAAGACAGCCTGACCCCATGAGGAACAAAGATGATCACAGGGTAATTAGAGAGACCTGTTCTTCTGGCCAGGTAACATGGCACCTTAGGATGCAAGACTTCAGCATTTGTCTTAGCTGGTTGAGTTTCAGGCACAGTGTCCTATTCGATGCTTACACAAGGAATGTGATCCAAGAGCATGGAGATCTGACATTTTTAAGATCTTATTTAATGTCCTTTCTTGTTATCATGTGGCACCATCAGTTTCTCTACGTCTAGAAATCCATCAGACTAGGAAAAGAACAGGCCTAAGAAACTGTTCCAGTGTGTACCTCACCACTGGGCTTTATCAGAACATTTACTAAATGCTAAGGCTTGGATATGCTTAGTCCTTAACTAAAACTCATGCTGGAGTTAGTCCCCAAAGTACTGGTGTTGAGAGGTGGGGCATTTAGGAGGTTATGGGGTCTCCATGCTCATGAAGGGGAGTGGAGTTACCATGAGAGCAGGTCAATTATAAAGCACTCAGGTCAGTTTGAGGTTAGTTCAGCTCCTCATGCCAGCTGTCTTGCATGATCTCTGACACACTTACTTACTTGGCTTTTTGATTTTTCCACCTCAAGGTCTTCATCAGAAACCAATCTGGAGGATGCTGATGTAATTACCCTTAGACCTCCAAAATGTGAGCTAAGTGCACCTTATTTCTTTTAAAAGCTATGCAACCTCAGACATGTCAGAAAATATTGGTCAAAGTCATTAAATACTAGACATGATATGGTAAAAGTGTATCAGGAACAGAGCACACTTAGCCTGCTTTTATGGACCCAGCAACTGTCATATCACCAGAAGGACTCACATAGAGGGGGACTCTTAACATCTGCTCACTGACTAGGCTTCACTCTCACCAAGTCTTTGCTCCACAGCCACCTTTCCCAGGAGCCTGTTCTGAGCATCTTACCTTTAATGTCAGTCTGGGTGGTTCTCTCATTTCTATACATGCCTTGTCTTATCTCATCTAACCCGCTTAGTCTCATGACTGATATTTATGGACAATATCTTCCCCAAGAATGTAAGTACACAAGGTACAGTCTTGCCTGCTGGCTCCAAGATTTTGTCCACGGATATGTCCTGAGTACTATTTTATAACTGACTGATAGAATAACTGGAAGTATATTTCTGGGTACTCATGGTCCCTGGATGATGCTCTAGCTAGGGTCTGAGCTGAGCTCTCACTGGACAGGCATCTAGATAGCTCCAAGCAAGGCTCTCTATTCTGAGAGCCTTTCTTCAGGCTGTACTTCCTTCTTCCCATTTGGTGGAAGGACACTGAGTCCTTGTTAGAAGTTAATCAAAGGATCTGGGATTTCTGAGTGACCCTCCAGTCCCCATGGAAATGAAGCTTAGCAGTGGGATGTCCCTCCTTTCCCAGCACTGTGCCTAGCACACAGAGCATCTTGTAGTCACCCCAGAACTGGGCTTTCTCCAATTACATTTCTTTAAACACATCTTCGTGCGTGAAAAGGGGGTGGAGGTGGTGTCGGAAGTGGCAAGGGTTGAGAGGGCGGGGAGTGATTCTTCCCTGGCACTGATTTGTACCACAGCTTCTCCCTCGCTAGCTCTTAAAATTTCTCCCTAATGAGTTACCCACGTGCTTGCAGATGTCCATAATCTCCTTGCTATCCATGTCTGGCATCTCTGAGTCAGCCTTGATTTCATCATGCCCCTCCTTACTGATAAGGTTCCAGGTCTCCACTGTCTGAAACAGTATTTACATCTCTCTCTCCACTCTTTTCTAGGCTACCCAAGATAAGCAAAGGGGAAAGTAAAAACAGGGCATATGGGCCAAGAGAGGCCTTGGATGAATATCTTCAAAGGCCTCCCCTTATCGGACTTTTTGAACAAACTTGAGTGGGTTGCTGTTAGATCTCACTGGGCCAAGAGTTGAGTCTTTCTAACAGGTGCCTGAGCCAGCAGCCTACAGCCTGACCACAAGGAAATATCTAAACAGGAATTGTCCACAGCTGCTCACTTCCGGCAGCTTGGTTCCAGGTGTTTCCATCCCTATTTCCTCTCTTGGGCTTCTAGGAAGTGCACAGAAAGGTGGTGGAACTCCCCAGAATCTCTCTGTGGCTTCAGGAGAAGAAGCCCTTTGGGCCAATCAAGATCTATTCTGTACGGTCAAAGTAATGGAGGAGGTATCTGGTATGAGTTCACCCTTTGTCCATTGTTTTAACTGGGACAGCAGGCCAAAGTATTGAGCAGCATCCCCTGCAGCTGATTCGCCTTAGAAAGTATTTTCACAGAGAGCCAGGGACTGGAAAGGCAAGGGTTGGAATCCAAGTCCTGTCACTGGGAGAACATTCTCTTGGTGGAAGGATCCCCTTCATTTGGTTGTTTTTTGCTGTGGCTGTGGCTGTTCCTTGGTTGGTTAGAGAACGAATGGCTTTGGAGGATCATGTCTCTGTAGTCTCTCCCAGAAGTAATTGAAATCCTTTGACCAGCAGAGAAGACTGCAAGAGGACAAGGGTTTGTATCTGGAATGGCTGCTCTATAAACCCATATTTTATGTACTTGCTCCACAATGGAGCAAGACTTGGTCAGACTGTGTCTGAAGGCTACGAAACCTTCCTCACAGGGTTCCAGCTGGCAAATGGAGTCCACCAAGGGATGACCATTGGAAATTTCACCCAAGTCCAGTCCTAGTGTAGCTCCAGCTTTCTGATAAGACAATGTGGAAAGTGCTATCTCTTGGCATTCTTACCAACAGCCCCCATGGTGCTGAGCTATACCCAGTGAAAATATGAGGTACAGTGAACTTCTTTCACTAAGTTGTATCTGTCAGGTGTTGCATTGCACCAACAAGAGAGGTAATTAACACAGTGCCTGATTGATCCAGATGATTTGTCTTCTGTCTTTTGTTCAAATTTGCTACAGTGTCAGGATGTAGCCTCCCCCTCTGTCATCAGGACAGGATTGGCAGAAGGGACGAATGGACACTGCCAGCTTAATTCTTGCCAGGGCCACAGTTAAGCTTGGCATAGCAATTATAAAAGCCACTGTTACCCTCCAAAGAACAAGGGACAAGCTGAAAATGAAGAGGGAAATAAAGAAATGACAGTTGTTTCTTCTGACATTCAGCTCTTTACTTTCCAGAACAGAGGTATTTGACATTATTGTTGATGTGATGAACACTGGCCTGTGATTTACTTTGGTTTATTTAGAATTAATTTTGTGAATATCTTGCATGAAAGCACTGAGGGAGTCTCCCACCTATGGTATAAGAGGAAGTTTCAAGTCCCTGCTGTTTCTGGACTGTCCATATCATATCAAGCTAACCTAGGCTCGGCTCTCTATTAATAGTGCTGTCTCTCTGTATATCATGATCATGTCTATGTATTTGTTGTGGCTCCTATGAAAAAGACAGGGAGCCCTCAATTGGTGAAAATCATATCTAAATATTTTTTATTGTTTTCTTTGATATGGCTATAATTTTTATTTGTTTCCTACAATCTCTATACAAAAGAATCAGTGTTTTGTTGAGCTCTGTTCAGCCGTGTTCCTTGTTTGCAATATATGCTCACAGAAGCTCACTAGAGAATATTTTCTAACAGCAAACATTTTTTAAAAAGAAGATTGAACCTGCAGGTGCAGACCGACAGACTGAGAAGCATTTCTGCTCTCATTTCTGAAACGACCAGCTTTACCCCAGGGATCCCTGCGCAGCCTGAAGAGTGTGAGGGAAAACACGTTCTGTTTCACTTTTTTATCCCCTTTGATAGATGCTCCGTGACATTATGATCCTTTGAACTAATGTCTGGGAGAAGAAATAAAAACACCGAAGGATAAATGAAATGTCAGTTAATTCTGTTATGCTATTTATTGACGTGCTGGCTGGGCTCAATCTGTCCCCAGAGGACTGCTGGGAGAGCACATTTGAGGGAAAATATAGATAGTAATCACAGGGTCCAGGGTTGGCAGTGGAGTGTGTCAACCAGTCAACAGAACTGAATAGATTCTTCAGCTCATCTTCCGTTCCCTGCCTGTGATCTGAGAAAAGTTTGCAAAGATTGGGTTGAAGAACTTCCCATTTGTAGGAATTAAGTTTAGAACCTCCCTGCCGAACAATCCAGGTCAATCCTAGCACAATAGTGAAAACAAAAACTGAACTTACATTCGCTTAAGGAATTTTGCATGATTTACCAAAATACCTTGTCTGATGATCAAAGTCACTAACCAATCAGTGTGAATGAAGACACTTCCTTGATCGCGGCTCACCATTCTGTCGCAGTTGGAGGGAATGTGCCAGAGTGAAGCTCTCTCATCTCATCTGAGCACCTTTTATAAGGATCTGGGACTGATAAGGAGTTTCACAGTCCCACCCTATGATGGATAGGTGTGAGCAGCAGGTAGCTGAAGTGAGGCAATGACCTTGATTTGCAAGAGGTGTCCAGCCTATAAGGCAGAACAGGCCGGGCATTGCAAGGAAATCACACATGTCCTAGTGATCACAGAACTGTGGTTCATATTAGATTAAAGTCTTGAAGTTTTATATCTTCGTAAACCTAGAATTCAAACTCCTAGGTTGAGAGCTAGAAGGCACTGTCTAGGTAATTTAAACTCTTACCACTCCAAAGTGTAGGCAGGGTTGGGGAGGAGGGTGGGGCAGCAACCTCATCTGGGACCAGAACTGAATTCACAATTTCTAGGTCCTGAGGCTGACAGTAGCATCATCCCTCTGGCACGGGAAGCACATTAAAGTTCTGGGTTCCGAGTATGCTGGCCTCAAATACTCTTCCAGTTTCACAGATGAACAACGTCGTAGATGTCTATAGGAACTCTTCAAGGATACAAACCAGGTCACTGTGAGACAGGAGTCATCCCAGCTCCTAAGCTGGGTCTTAGAGACTTGAGTTTGAAAGCAGGGAGTTAGGGACCTCCTTCCCAAAGCTAAGGTGGCTCCTTTGGTGAACTCTGTGGCATCTAATAGTGATGACACAGGGCTGGTCAACCTAACATTTCAACACTTTTACACCAGTGGATTTGTTCTCTCTCATCAAGGCCCAGCTTGCCTGCTGGCTGATTCTGCCCATTGTCTATGAAGCACTGGATGCCCAGAATATAGAACTGTTAAGGAATGCCACCGTGTGTGTCCGTGCACCTCAGTGTTGTACTTCCAGGGGTTCCTCCACTCCTGCTCTCTCTGTCTTCATGGGCCCCATCTTGTCACCTGACTATCCTGGAGGATTCCTGTGGTTACTCAGGTCTCCCCTCCCTCAGCATCACTACCAGTCCCATAAACTGGCTTTGCTTTATTTTAGCAACTAGGTGGAATTTTCTAGTCTAATAATCTGTTGTACATTTTCTTTCTTCTAGCCCTTGATGAGAACAGAGGCTGGTCTTGTTTGTGTAGCCTGATACATCCCTATTGACCAAAATCAGTGCTCCTACAGTGTAGGTGCCTGTGATAGCTACTGTTGATTGTGAATCTCACAGGATCTGACATCACCTTCACACTGCCAGGTTTACCTGAGGGATCATATGTTGACTGTTGATTATGTGAATTGAGGCAGGAAGACCCATTCTAAAAGTGAGTGGCACTGTTCTCTGGGTTTGGATCCTGGACTATCTACAGCAGAGAAGGCTAGCTGAGCACAGGCAGGATCCTGGACTATCTACAGTGAAGGTGAGCCGAGCACAGGCACTTGTCAATCTTCACTTCTTGAATTAGGATGTGTTGTGACTAACTGCTTCAAGCTCCTACTGTCTTGATTTACCTTGCTTTTCCCATGGTGTACTGTATCCTTAAAACTGTAAGGTTGAAATAAAAACCTCTTTTCTCTTGAGTTACTTTTGCTGGGATGTCTTATCACAGCAACAGAAAAAGAGACTAAGATACTAGATAACCATTTTCTGAGTGAATAGATATGTACCTTAGAATGAAGTTTGCCATGCTCCTGACTAGGATAACCATAAATAAGAAATAATGCTTATTGTATTTTTTTTTTAGCAGAATATTTGATGCAAGCTACATGCACATGGTCTTATATCTTACTTTTAAATGAATATTTCAAAAAATAAGTGTGAGTGTTGATTGGACATAGCACATACCTCCTTTGAAAGTTTTCTGATAGGGAACTTGTTGCACATGGACTTAACCTCAAGAATATTTCTGAGGGGAAAGAAAGCACTGATAATGTTGCCATAAAGTGGCCAGTGCTGTTTGAGCAGCTGAGGACCCAGGTTGCAGTGGCTGGACTAGGGAAACATCTTCCTCCAGAGTTGTGCTGGCACCCCTGTGCCAGCTTTCCCTAACCTTATAAGCTGACTTAGGCAGCCAGCTTGGAATGAAGTTTCTTGATGAACTTCCCAAAGGGATAATGAAAAACTGATTGACTTGTTCATACCTCCTTCTTGACCTTTAACTCTGCATAGCAAGACATGGCTTGTGTCTGGAGAGTCACGGTGCCAGACCCTAGGAAGACTGTCATCCACCACCAGGAAAATGAAGCAAATGGGCCAACTGGACACTCAGTCAAGAACATCTTACTCTGCCATGCAGAGAGGCATGAAGAGAAATGAGCTTTCTCTCACAGCATTAACTCAGCACTTTCTCTCTCTCTCTCTCTCTCTCTCTCTCTCTCTCTCTCTCTTTCTCCTGCTTTGGATCTAAGGTGCACAGACTTCGTTCCCTCCATCCCACCACCCAGTGCTATTCTGGTGAGCCCCACATATCCGTCCAAACAGCTGCTATCGCTGACTCAGGAGGAAGGCCCACCATGTGACCAGGAAACCAGCTGGGAGTCTTGTCTCCAAGGAGAAGCAGGAGGAGGGAAGCAAGGAGGGTTCTGAGAAACTGTTTAACATTTCAAATGCTATTATTATTTTTGGCACCATGTTGAGTCCATGTCTCTTTTTTGGCTACTTTTCTAGTACTTTATGTATCTGGAAGGAGAAATTGCAACCGGCTTCAGTAACACTGGGGGAATGTGCAATGCCATTACAGGAGGTACTTAAATGCTATTTAAATGTTATCGTGTATGCTCATAAATAAGCTTAAGTTAAAATGACTCTAAAAATGGTCTGTCAAATAATGTGTTTATATGTCATAGGCATAAAAGATGCCTCAAACATTGGTTATCATGAATATAACTAAAAAAAAAAATGAAACCCAATAACAATTACCAGTTGACCCCCAATTAACAACTTGATGTAAAAAACAGATGGGTACATAAGTCTGAGGGTGGTCCTTTCAGTCACATGATTAGTGTTCAGACCTGAGTTTTTATTATTTGAATAAACATTTTACTTTTGAAATTTTCAAATATACACAAGAGTAGGGGTGGGGATGTAAGTCCATGGTAACATACTTGCTTAATATGTATCGGGGCCTAGGTTCAATGCCTAGCATGAAAAGAATTAAATATATAAAAGAAAGACTCAGTGCCTTGAGGGTAAGAGATGGTGAGATAATCCAGTAACCACTTGGAAGACAAATAAATTGTCTATCCCATCAAGAGTTGGTCTCTCACTGATATTTGGAGCAGTAAAGCAAAGTAAGCAGTTCATATATCTACTCTAAGTCAGTAGGTAAAATAAAAATTAGGTCAAATGTAGAGTATTTATTATTTACCATGGCCCAGTGTGTTCCTGAATATTGAGATGGAAATAGTTAATAATAGATTAGAATGTTGGAGTTTTGTTTCTGTAGAAATGGGGTCTCTTTATAGCCCAAGCTAGTCTCAATTCACTGCAGTTGAGGATGACTTTGAACTTCTGATCTTCTTGCCTCCACCTCCACCTTCTCCTGGGATTACAGGCCTGCATCAACATGCCCATGGAGGACCAAACCCAGAGCTTAATGCTGTAGGCAAGCACTATACTAACCCATCTAAGAGACAATTACACACCATTTTTATAGCAACAGTATTCACAGTAGCTAAACGTAGAAAATCTGCAAGTCCATTGACAGCGGAATGGCTAAACAAAATATGTAACAGCCAACGCTTATAATGGAACATTATACAGGCTTTAAAAAAAAGAATGGAATTCAGGAACGTGTTGTAACAGGTAGGAATATTGAAGGTATTTTTAAGAGAAAGAAATTAGTCAGAAAGGAAGAAATAGCACACAACTGCAGGTGTATGAATTACCTACAGTAGTCAACCGAGAGATGGAGATAGATTATAGGTCAGATTACTAGAGAACTCCTTTTTAGTAGGTATAGAGTTTGAAAACATGAAAAACTCTCTGAAGATGGATGACAGGGCAATTTTACAGTGTAAATGTGGTAAATACCACTGAACTGTATCCAGAAGAAGTTAAACTGGTACATCTCTTGGTATGTGTATCTTACCACATATTTTTAAAAGCAAAAGTAGGCTGTATCTTCACCCACAAGCAAAGCTATGATAGTGTTTGTGGGAGTAGGGTAGGGGCAGGAGCAGAATTAAGATGCTTCTGCCCTCACCCAGCCCACCCAGTAAAGCAGCTTCTTAAAACATTGTTAGTCATTTTCAAACTTTTGTGCAAGTAGAGACAGCCTGTATGGACAAAGGCAAGATCCTAGAAGCTGGAAATCCTGGGACAGTTACTGCATCTAACAAAGCAAGATGGGAAATGAAAGATTGGCTACTGGGGGTGCTACCATCTGCCCAGACCACCATCTTACAAAGAGCCAGTTTCTAGATGGAGATCTTGGCATTTAATTCCATACTGCATGTGCCAGAGTACTGTTACAGACCTGGATGTGAGGGCTCTTAGTCACGTACTATTCCATTCCTGTGACAAGACACCATGACCAAAGGCAACTCTTATAAAGAAAGCACTTAGTTGGGGGCTTGCTTTCAGTTTCAGAGGGTTAGTCCATGATCACGATGGCGGTAAGCAACAGGCATGGTGTCTACATCTGATCTTCAGGCAGCAGGCAGAGAAAGAGAGACACTGAGCCTAGTGTGAACTTTTGAAACCTCAAAGCCCATCCCCAGTGACACATCTCCTCCAACAAGACCACACCTCCAAATCCTTCCCAAACAGTTTCATTAATTGGGACCAAACATTCAAATATATGCGCTTAAGGGAACTTTTTTTTTAGATTTACCACAGGCTCACCATGATCTCCCGTGGGGCTAGCCGATATTTATATTTCCATATGATGGGGACCTGGGCATGAGAGCTGCCCATAGTAATTGTTGTTTTCCAAGGAGATCTGAATATTCAAAGAACTCTGTAATTTGTCTTTGATTTTCAACTGTCTTAAGAATGAAGTCCTTAGGATATTTTAATGAGGTACATGCCACTTTCCATGACAAATGGCAGATATTTTCTTTATACACAAAGAATTACATTAGGGGGCTAGACCTGATTACAAGACCTGCCTTTGGATATCATAAACATGTAAAACTGCAAGCAAATGCTGACAGTGTAACTATTAACTCCTGTGTGTACTTGCTTTATGGCAGACAACTCTGCTCCCCATTCCTTGTTATAGGTAGACGCATGGAGCTGAGGGAAACTGCTTTGAGGAATAGTTGCCAATTCTAGGACCAGTCAGATGCAGAATCTCCCTCCCTACCAGGAGAGTTCATTTGATTTCATCACAGCCTGTGCTTAAACACATGAGTTTTCCAGAAGATGTCACCAGAATCTTTCCATTACCCTAAATTTTGGTTGTTTTGTTTATGCTTTGCTTTGCTTTGTTTTTTGGGGCCAACATGAAAATGAACTGCTACTGTGTAAAGGGCACAAAGTCCTTGTGCTCACAGGAAGCACCAGGGAAACCTGAATGTTAAGCACGCAGGGTTGTCTCTTCAACGGAAGCGATGTACCAGTTTTCTGTCTCTAAGGCTGGAAATGGATGTAGTTTAATAGCCTGGAGATCTGTGCTATCTGAAGGGCCAGGCCACACATGACTCCCCCAGACTTTTATGTTTATCTCTGACTCTTCTTCCCTAGGCCTTTATCTTGAGCATTATTTCTCTATCAATAGAATCCATCCTTAGGGAAGATATCACATGGACTTTACAAACGGAGCAGAGGTGGTTAATAGCCTGGTGGTCTCTGTGCTATCTCTATGGCCAGGCCACATCTGACTCCCCCAGATGTTTATGTTTACCTCAGCCACTCTCCCTAGACTCTTATCTTGAGCATTGTTTCTTGGTCACTAGAACCCACCCTTATGGAAGAGGTCATATGTACTTTGGAGTTTCAGTGTAATCATGTCTTAAGCTTTATTGTATACATGGGATTGAGCTAATTATCATCACAAAACTTTTTTCCAAAATTGTGCTACATTTCAGTATGCCCAAAATAAACTGCCTGGTGTCAGACTTTAGAAATTTGACAACACCAGCTATGGAGTCGTGTTGCACTGGACTGCCTCACATGAACTGACACTCTGCTGGTCTTGGTGGTTGCAGGTGTTCCCTGTGCTGCACCAGAACATTCAGCCGCCGTTCTTGTCTTGGTTAGATTACCTGTTTATCTTATCATTTTAAAAGGTTTTCACAACATAATCACTGCACTCCACTGATCCTCATAGAACCCTTGAAGGTATGTTAAATACCGACTTTGAGGTATTTAGTGGTTTGATGACTGTCAGAGTTTATAATTACTGTGTGGGGGACCAATTGCTTCTGTTTCAGGCTCTTCTCTCTGGCCTTTTGGTTCAGACTAGGACATTGGTCCATGATGATCATTGTGACCAAAGCCCCATCCCACTGCACACTGCTGACTCACATAAAGAAATCATAGGTCAGGGCTAGAGAGATGGCTCAGTGGTAAAGAGCACTGGTTGCTCTTCCAGAGGACCTGGGTTCAATTCCCAGCACCTACATGGCAATGCACAACTGCCTGTAATCCAGGTCCAAGTGATCTGACACCTTCACACAGACGTGCATGAAAACTCATAGGTCAGAACAACAGTTAATTTTTTTAAATTTTGTCTCCAGTAACTTTCATCTGCAATCTGAGGCCATCAACATTAACTGATCTTTAGGACTGGTGAAGTACAATTATACCAATTAAAATGTTCCTGCCTTCGCTTCTGTATTCTTTCCTCTGCCAGCCAACATCTGTGAGCCAGTTCCACCCAAGAGAAAAGAATAACCCCTTGAAAGATATTCCTGTCTGGTAGAGGCCAGTTGCGGCTCTTCACAGCTCATCCTAACTGCATCTTTATTCCCACGTCCCACACACGTATGCCTGATGCACATAGCTCAACCTTCTCTTCTTAGTCATTCAACTAACAAAGATGTATCGAGCACTTAGCACATACAAAACTATCCTGGTCTCTTGGGACATATTGGTGAACAAGAAAATAATTTCTGTCCAATAGAAGTTTAAATCTAGCAATCCTGGAGGTAATTTGCTATCTAACTCGCAATATTACGAAGTGCATTGGTTTCTAAGATATGGGTATTTGTGATGGTATTTTTGATGTAATGTTCATTTCTACCTACAGCCTCTCAATGCCCACTCTTGGCCTTGCCTCTCTTTAGTCTACTACCTCCATCCACATAGCCCATCCTCTGTTTTCTAAATATATACTTTAAAAAATATGGATACTCCACACGAGGGAAACATGCAGTATTTGCCTATTTTGTTTCACTTAACAAGATTGTCTCCAGGTCTTTCCATTTTCCTGCAAATGACACTAATTAATTCCCCTTTAACATTTTTCTTAAGACAGAGTCTCATAGTCAGCAGCCAACCTTGAACTCATCTTGTACCTGAAGATGCCTTTGGGTTTTGATTCTCTCTCTCTCTCTCTCTCTCTCTCTCTCTCTCTCTCTCTCTCTCTCTCTCTCTCACACACACACACACACACACACACACACACACACACACATTTCTTATCTGTCCTCTGTTGATGGCCATCTAGGCCAGTTCCATGTCTTGTCTCTTATGAGCAGTGCTGCAGTAAGCATGGGCATACAAAGTATTTTGTGGTTTGCTGATTAGCATCCTTCAGGTGCACACTCAAGAGAGGTACATCTGGGTCATATGGTAATTCTATGTTTTACTTTTTGCAAAACTACTTTGGTTTCAACGGCCTCACTAGTTATATTGTTTCCTCATGGCCTCACTAGCTACATTGTTTCCTGCAGTATAGAAGGCTTCTTTTTTCTCCAAGCATCCTTTGCTGTTGTTTTTCTTCCTGTTGATAGCCATTCTGACTAGGGGAAAATGGAATCTTACTGCGGTTTTAATGTGCATTCCTGGTAGCTAGCAGTGTTAATCATTTTTCATGTATTTATTAAACCAACACATAATCTTGGCAGGCAATATAGAAAAAAATCCTTATAAACTCAGCACATTTTGAATGGTCCTATTTGTGCCCCCCCCCCCTAGACAGAATAGCTGGGAGCCTAACAGAATTTGCCACATAATAATCCTGAAGCAAATTATATTTTTGTGGTTGGGGCAAAGCATTAATGGGAAAATGGAGTGACTCAGAGAAGTGATTCTTCTCTGGAGAAATCTTTCTGTGGTGGTTTAAATGAGAACATCTCCATCCACTCATATGTTTGAATTCTTAGTCCATAGTGTGTGGGACTGTTTGGGAAGGAACATTTGTAGTGCTGCTGGAGGAGGTGTGTCAGCGGGGGTAGACCATGAGGTTTCAAAGGACTTGAGCCATTCTGTTTCCTGCTTATATCTGAAAGGTGAGTGATGCACCTGCTGCTGCTGCACCTTCCCTCTGCCATCATGGACTTTATCTATATAGAAGCCTAATTAAACACTTTCTTATGTAAGATTTTTTGTTCATGGTGTTTTATCACAGCAATAGAAAAGTAATTGACATACTTTCCTTCCACCCTGCATTAAGCATTAAACTAACCATTTTGGATGCATACTTCATTTTTTCTATATGGAGCTCAGAAATAATAAAGAAACAAAGGGCCGCAGAGTGGGGGAGGGGGAGATAGAACAGCAAAGGGCCGAAGAGTTGGGGGTGGGGGGGATAGAACAGCTTAGTGGCTGATATCCTAAGAAATGTCAATGGGCACAAAATCAGAGCAGATTCATTATCTCTCCGGATGCCTGCTAACCTAGATTAGTCCTCTGGAAACTAATGCAATTTTGAAACTTCTTCATTAGTTTTACGTTGTTACTACAAGCAAAAACACAAACTCTACTTGAGGAAGAGTTTTTTTGGCTTACCATTACAGAGAGTCAGATATCCATAATGTTGGGGAAGGCATGATAGCAGGAGCAGGAAGCTCGGAGATGAAATCTCCGCCATGCACAGGAAACAGAAAGAATGAACAGGAAGTGGAGCAAGGCTATAAACCCTTAACTTCTGTCCCCTGTGACATGGGTCCTCCATCAATGTTGTAGGTCCTACAGGTTTCATAACTTCCTGGTGCCGCCAGAGGCCAAAAAGGGTATCAGATCCTCTATGACTGGAGTTAAAGATGGTTCTAAGTCACCATGTGGGTGCTGAACTTGGTGGTCCAGGTCTGTAATCCCAGATATTCAGGAGGCTAAGTTGGGAAGATTGCAAGTTAAGGACAGTTTACAACTGAATGAGATTCTGTCTCCAAAAAAAAAAAAAAAAATTAAAGATGACAGGGAATGTCACTTTGGTAGAGTGTTCACACAAGTTGTGTGCAAGTCAGCACAAAAGCAAGCCAAGGCTGCTCTCTGCTCTCACTGTCATGGAGAGTTAGTATTGGTTTGTTTTCTGCGATATCTGATATTTTGTGACTGTTGAATGTGGTAAGGAGTTGTCAAGTAGTTAAACATCCTGAGGCTCTATACAGATATTGGGTTACCTTGGTCTGTGTGCTGGGGAGAGAGGAAGAGAAGAAGAGAAGCGTTAGCAGAGACACTGTGAGCAGTCAGCTGGCTGTTGAGGTAACTGCTCTTGGCTTCTGCAGTGGGACTGAGCTGCCCTTTGCTCAGGGTGTGTGGTTGCCACTGTGTTCTTGTTAAAACTTGATTAAGATTAATAAAAATGACCTTGTGTAAAAAAAAAATCTTCACGTTCACTCTAAGTATTTTAAATGAATATTCTCATATCTAGTGCATTCTGCATCATTGAAAGCTCCACCCTCCCCTAACCCCAGGAAACTCCGTGCTTTAATCTTGGTGCATACTTGGTGCACACTTGGATTTAGTGTGCAGCATCTTCAGCTAGAACAGCTTTTCCCAGGTTAAATTTCAGAGAGGTTCCCTTAACCTCTGTCAGCTGTGAGTTGGAAAGCTTGCTTGTTGGTGGTGCGCACAGGTCTGGCTTGAAGTCCAAGTCAGAACAAGGCAGAGAAGCAGCTCAGGTTAGTTCACTCTCACAAGCTCCATTTGTCTGTGTACTTGGGAGGTAAGGAGATGAGCCATTGATCAGGTCAAAAAACTGTCGTGATCTGAATTCTAGATCCTCTATACCATTTTTAAGTTTCAGGAGATTGAGTTGAAAGAGGTATTGACTGGAAACCAAAGCAGTGGATTATGGGCCACCAGGAACACAATTAGTAGAACTGGCATAGCCTTGCTCTGAGCCTCTAGGGAAACCTCAGTGGACAGGACTCCCATACTGGAATGTCTTACCACCAACTTAGGGGATGGGATTCCCACACTGGAGTCTCTTACAACCCACCATCCTCTGCAGAACATGGACCCATCTCCCTTTCTGCTTCTGTGATCAAACTCTCTGTGCAAAACACCATAGATGATGAAACGAGTTTCTCCAAATTACATTTCCATGTCACAGTTCATCCTTGAGAGGAGTCAGGGCATGGACTCAAGCAACCAAGAACTTGAAGCAGAAGTCATGGAGGAATGCCAGGACTTGTGCTTAGCGAGCTTTCTTAAACAGTGAGACCATCTGCCCAAGAAATAACACTGCCCACATTGGGCTGGGCCCTCCAACATTAATTGACAATCAAGACAGTTCTACAGATGTGCCCATGGGCTGTTCTAATCTGGGCAATCCTTCAGTTAAGGCTCCTTTTCTTAAGTGATGCTGGGCTGTGTCAAGTTGATGGCAGCAGCTAAGAAGGATAAACCTTAATAACCCTACAGAACAGTCAGAAAGCTCCATTTCACCCTACAGTAGACAAACCCTCCTCTTAATTTGCCAATGCCTTTTCCTCTTAAGGTATTATCCTAAAGATAGATTAGAAGCATCCTAAAATTTTAGGGAGGGGGGACACAGGATTAGTTTAAACTTTCTGGATTTCTATTTGGAGCCAGATAGTTGTATCAACATCATTATGAGCAGGCATGCATAGCTCTGATTTATCTTATGATTTATTGCCTATCCTCATTTGGCAAACTATCAAATGTTGAAAGGCATTGCTGCTTTTTAAAAATATGACAATTTATAAAGCAACAATAAAAAAACATGAATTCCCGAAAGTCCCAGGATTAAAGGCCTTAGCTAGGAGACTGTTGATAATACTTTGAAAGAATAATAAACACAAAGTTGAATACTCTTCCTTTGAGCCTAGTACAAATCCAAGGACTAAACACCTGCTCCCCTGCCCCCAAGTGCTGGGAAATTGCATAAGCTAAATGTGTCTTCCTGTGAGAAGCCAATGTATGGTGGTGGTGGAGGGGTGTGTGTGTAGAAGAATACCTAACCTGTTGGGTTTTTCGGCTGGGCCCAGTGGAGTCAATCCAGCAGCTAACAGTCCTTGGCTCTCTTCCTTGTCTTTTTAGACACCAGACCACATGCCTCTCCACCATTTGAGAAAGTCCAAAGTCTGGCTTCACTGAGAATCCAACAGAAACAGTTTATGGTGGGAAGGGCAGCCTCAAATTAGCTTGTAGGAGGTAGGTAGTGGAGATGGATAATCTACCTCAAGATTAAGCCTGACACGGGGGCTTAGAACCAAAAGACCCTACCAATTGGTGCAAATCCAGTTGTGATTTATATAAGGCAGACTTTGGAAAGAAATGTATTTTCTTTCTTGGGGACTTAACGTATTATTGCCTACAGGCCACTAACATACTAGAAGTCCCCATCTTCCACAGAATGATCCCCATGTCATTTGTCTAAGCTTTGAAGAGGAATTATTATGAGGGTTTACAAAGCGCATTTCTTGTGTTGAGATAAATTCTCTCTCTCTCTCTCTCTCTCTCTCTCTCTCTCTCTCTCTCTCTCACTCTCTCCCACATACAGGGTCTCACTATGTAGTCCTGGCTGGCCTGACACTATGTAGACCAAGCTGGCCTTGGGCTCATAGGTATCTGCCTGCCTCTGCCTCCTAAGTGCTGAGATTAAAGGAACCCCTCACCTTGTCTGATGTCTGGTCTCACTCTTTGATTCAGGCTGATCTTGAACTTGAAATAATCCTCCTGCCTCATCTTCCTGAGTACTGGGATTACAAACATGAGATACCATGCTTAGTTACAGATAAATTTTAGAAGCAGTATTTTAGTAAAAAGCATGAACTGATGATACAAGGTTTCCCAGACCACATTATATATGCTGACCATGTTAGCTTTCCATTCCTATAACAAAGTGTCTGATATAATCAACTTATCCAGGGTACATGTTTACTTTATCTCACAGTTTTGGAGATTCCCATCCATGAAGTGTTAGCTCTACTGCTTGGAGGTCTCTGAGATGGCAGTGTATCATGGTAGGAACATATGATAGGGTAAAACCACTTATCCTGTGGTCAAAAGACTGACCTGAAGCCTTTCACTAGGTTCCAAGTCTGAAAGTTCTCATGTCCTGCACCCTGAAAGTGATACTTGGAACTAGGTTTTTAACATGTGGACCTTTGGGGGGCATTCAACTCCCAAACTATAATTCATTAAAGGCACAACCATGTATCCAATACCACCCCCTATTGGGCAAGAATGTATCCATCCCAGATACTGTAGAGCACCCCGAGGTGCAGAGGAAGCATGGGGATATAGTAACAATTCTGGAATTTTTGACTTCTTTAAAAAACACAATATTATAAGAATGCTTTTGTTTTCATCTCAGATGTAGGGATGTGGGGCTGCTTTGGCCTGTCCACATCAGCTGACTATGATGTCTTGAACTCTAGAAGAGGTATGGTTTTGACAGCTGCAGATAGTTTCAAGGACTGTGTGATGTTTGAAAATTTGGGAACTTCTCAGAAGGTACATAAATGCTAGTGTCCTGGTAAGTATGTGGTTGGTGGTTGGTGATCGCTGGTCATTCAGGGTGAGGTGTGTGTGTGGTGTGGTTTGCTAGTAGTTGTGCTCAAAGAAGAAACCAACTACAAGACGACAAATTCAGGTATATTTACCTCACTCTCCTCTATCTTCTTCCTCTCCTATCTCATGATAAAGGGCTAAACTGGGGGGATAAAAGGTGGGGAAAAGAAGAGCCCCCAAAGCAGCAAAGGCCAGCTATGTGGGAGGACTGAGAAGGAGCCACAGATGCAGTGCTTGAATAAAAGAAAACATACAGGCATGGACCAGCACAATGGTATGCTATAGACTGCACCACAGTTCAGCTGCCTCTGTGATCAGGAGGGTCAGAGATGAAAGAAGAATAAGAGGAACCTTGTGATTCCCAGGGCAGGAGCTAGTGGACATGTGAAAAAGGGAGGGGCCCTTGGCACAGACAGGGGAAGGGAGCCCACTAAACTGTGCACCTCTACTATACTTACACTCCACCGGGACAGAAGAAACGGCCTCAAAGCTGAAGCCAAGAACTTTTCCTCCTCTCTTTCTCCCTCCTTCTGTCTCTTCCCCCCTCCTTCTATCCCATCCTCCCTTCACCTATTTGTTTGATTGAAACAAGGTCTTACTGTGTAGGTTAGGCTAGGTTCTAACTCTAAATCTTGGTTCATACTTTTCAGTGCTGGGGATTACAAGGGTGTACCCCACCCTTGTGGAGAGCCCTCCTCCTCTTCTTCCTCCTCTTTCTCTTCCTCCTCCTTCCTCCTCCTTCCTCTTTCTCCTCTTCCTCTGCTTCCTCCTTCTTCCTCTTCTTCTCCCTCCTCCTCCTTCTCCCCCCCCCCAACTCTTTTAAAGCAGAAAACTAGGTTTGGCCTGTAAACTACGCTTTGCTGAGCCCATGCCTATTGCACCAGTGGATACACCTTGCATGGCATGTTGGTATTGTAGCTCACAGAGCCCAGTGCTGAGGTAAGACCACTGATGTCTTTTGCCTCCAGCAGCCTCTAGAACAATCTTCAGGTCTATAAAAGCTAGTGAGCATAAAGGAAGTTTCCTTCTTGGTTTGAGATTGACTTCTCTGTGTCCTGCAACTGGGCTTATTTAAATTCAGAGAAAAAGAACATGGGGTCCGCAGGGATTTCATATAACAGAACCTCGAATGCTCTTAACATAACGAGTAAATAACTACTGAGCAAGGTTCACTTCACATTTCACTGCTTAAGTAAGAGCATGCTTGTAAGCAAATGTCACAGCTCTCCCGAGTTCCTAGCAAGTGCCACTAATTTACAGGGTGGGTTTTTCAGCAGAGCTGTATACAAGGTTTCTACTCTGCCTTTCTCAGTCATCCTGGTTAAGTCCTAGATGACTCTTTCCCAGAAATCCATGCTATATAGGAGGCCATTGGGCAACCAAACTGATGCCTGCCCCTCACAGTAGGACAGGAGTATAAAGCCTTCCCCACACCCCGAGATCATTTCTATTTGAATAGGCCAATCAAGCTCTGCAGATTGGGGCACAGTAATCATCAGCATGATTCTCAGATATCAAAGGGAAAGCTAAATAAAATCAAGTGCCAGGCCACTTTCACCTCTACCCTGCTCTTGTACTTCCAGTAGCTAATTGCTGGTTATTGTCTCCTGAGGCACCTGCCCCTGCCTTGAAGCTCAGTCTCTCTCTGGTTACTGAGTACCTGGCTCTTTCCCAGCAGGACAGTTTCCTGTGGCACAG
Organism: Rhynchomys soricoides; assembly: GCA_019843965.1. NCBI lineage: Eukaryota > Metazoa > Chordata > Mammalia > Rodentia > Muridae > Rhynchomys > Rhynchomys soricoides. Next base: position 917,759 of record JADRCH010000316.1, on the reverse strand, counting down.
GAAGGAGCTCCTGTCCTCTGATGTGGCTGACATCTTAATTTGGCCCTGTAATAACACCATTTTTCAGGACCATACATTTGTTCTGAGTTAGATTTCCCAAGGCGTCCCTGCCTGCACTGCAGCCGAGTCTCTGCTTCAATGTCTCTCTCCCATGCAGAGGCGATACAGCAGAAAAAGGCCACTTCTAGGCTTGTATAATTCACTATCAGTCAAAAAACTTACCCACAGATTTACCCAGGAGTCTATGGGTTAAAAGAGAGGTGAGGATAATCATTAGGTAAGCATGCACATCTGTTGGTGCCCGTTATGATTTCAATTCCAGGCTCTGTTCACCCCTGTGATGCAAACACAGGCAAGGTTATTAATATTTAATGTCTCCGTGGACACTTGTCTGGCTATAAATCCAAAATATTGGAATATTGAAACTTGCTTCGGGATGAAATACATTTTGTTAATTTCTTTTTAAGTCAGTGGGAATTGTCCTCAGTAGGGTTAATTTATACGAGTTTATAAAGTTTATTGTTGGGTGAGCATGCTGAAATGTTAACCCATGTGGTTATTTCCCTGTAAGAAAGTATTATCACAATAACAATGACCTTGGACGTGTTGCTCTTACCATCCTGATGAAGCTCACCTTTCAGAAAGCTGGAGGCCCTCCATATTATGTACTCAGCGGCAGTACTCACTCAGAGGTACTCAGTGGCAGTACTCAGATACTCAGTGGCAGGTGTCATATTTCCTGTGTCTTTCTATGATGAAGGGAAAGACTTGGGAGGGGGAAAGCAGCTAGGATCTGACTATATAGTCAGGGCAGCATCTACAGCCAGTTCACCTGGTAGTAGATTATCCTGTGTTCTCCATCTCTGCTTAGATTAACCCTTGTCCTTGTTATCTATTGACTGGTCCTTTTCTCCCCAGCAGTTCCACATCAGGACACTTCAAGCTAGCCTCATATCACCCACTTCCTCTTCTCAAATCTGTATTTCCACAGAGGAGGGAAAACATTTTGTCTTCTTTCAGGTACAGAGTAACATTTTAAAGAAATCAAGAAAGGCCCCAATTCCCATGACAACCTTGGGCATCTTGCTTAAAGGAGTGACCAATGGCCTTTGTCTGGTTTTTTTAAGTGTCCCATATCCCAGGCCAGCCTTGATTTCACTATGTAGCCTAAGATAACCTCAAATTTCTGACCTTTCTGCCTCTACCACACACAGTTCCATAGGGTGCCGAGGATGGAACCCAAGGCTTCTTAAGTGCTGGGCAAGCATTGCAGCCTCTGGGTTTCATTCCCAGCCCCTAACTTATTCTGCTGACTGCTTAGGCTCTGCCTCCCATTGTGTGCCTCCTCAAGAGCTATTGCCCAGATCCATCCGTTAGATGGGGAAACTGAGGTGTGCTTAAGGTAGGTGATTTCTTAAGGACAGACAGCTGACCACAGGAAGGGAATCGACCCCAGAGAGGGGAAGGAGGCCTACTTTTCATCTCCATTCAACCATTTCATGCAGCTTCTCAGCTTCCATCATCCAGAGTGGGATTTACTCGGTGCAAATTTAAAATGCCTAGTTGATTAATAACCCGCCGCCGAATCACCCTCTCTCCTTATCATGCAATCAGTCCCTGTCTATTCGAGTAATGGAAATTCAGGTTATTATTAGCTGAGGAATAATTTTGAATATTCAAAATTCATGTATGTAAATAACAAAAGGATTCATACTTTTCTCGTCTCCATTATCTTGTCTAAAGTACCCCGACTGGGGGGGACCGGGTGCATTTTGATGTCCGCACACTAATTTCTCAGAAACAATTGCATTTCATCTGCTTGAATTAATTGTGCACAAACTAATTCAAAAGACTTGATCCATTTCTGACTTTCTAATGAGAAATGTTTGTGCCTGGTCTACTAAAAAGATACCACAAACCTCTTTTTTTATGGGAGTCTTGTTTAGCCTGATGTCTTGGTGTCTTTGGGGAACGGTGATGTGTGTGTGAAATGGCCAGGCTGAGCTAGAGACTGTGTCTGGAATAAGGCAGGACTTTCCTTCTGTTCCACGTCTAAGCCCTGACTGAAGATTCGGCTTCCACTGGTATTGTTCTCTCGTGGAAGGACATTTCCAAAGACAGGAAGGGGAGATGCTCAGTCAGTAAAATGCTCACTACATCAGCATGAAGATCTAGCGTAAGAACCCCAGCATCCACATAAGAAGGCAGGTGTGCTGGTGTGGACCTGTAACCCAGGGCTGGAGCTGGGGACAAATCACTGGAGCTCACTGACCAGTCAGCCTCACCTACCTGGTGAATTCCAGGCCAGTAAGAGACCTTGTCTTAAAAAATAAAGATGGGGAGCAATTGAGGGAGACATAGGAAACCAACTTCTGACTCCACAGATACCTGCATGCAGACACACATATCACGCATGTGTGTGTGCATACACATACACACACGTCACATAAGAGAGTGAGAGAGAAAAAGAGAAGAGGAAGAGAGAAATAAGACAAATATCTACACTGATGAAATCCCATAGCAACAGCAGTAAGAGCTGATCTCTGTTTAAACCAATGCCTCTCAACCTTCCTAATGCTGTGACCCTTTAATACAGCTCTTTATGATTTGGTGACCCCCCAACTATAAAGTTGTTCTCATTGCTACTTCATAATGTAATTTTGCTGTTATTGTGATGTAAACATCTGTGTTTTCTGATGGTCTTAGGTGACTCCTGTGAAAGGGTCATTTGACCCTCAAAGAGCTTGTGACCCACAGTTTGAGAGACATTGCTTTGGAAGTTTGCGGTGCTTGCTGAACAAGATATATATACATATATATATATATATATATATATGTATATATATCTTGTAGTATAGTTCTTATAGTCTGGGCATAGTAGTAGACCATGTACCAGATGAGAAAAGCAAAATAGAGAGGTAAATCAAATAGTCAAACAGTGAAACCAAGACTTAAACACAGACCCTATTGAGTTTCCAGTCTTCTGAATATTTTGAGGCCCAGCCAAGTGACACAAGCACTTGCTACTGGGAGGCTAGTGGTGGCAGATAATATAAGTTCGTGAAGTCAGCTGGTGTGAGACAATAGGAAGTGACGTCACAGTAATGAATAAAGGGAGGAAGTGATGTCACAGTAATGAATACAGGGAGGAAGTGATGTCACAGTAATGAATACAGGGAAAATGCCCCGATGAGTAGATCTTCAGATCTGTGAAGAACAGCCCCAATGTGGAGTTCAGATAGAAATCTCCTGGTGTTTAATAAGCATGTAGCATGCGGGCAGCACACACCTGGAGCCTACAAGCTTTCACCAGCCATGTCTACTGCTCTCATTCCTCCACACTGCACCTCAGCTGCCTTATCCTCACTCTCTGATGACGAACACACTCTGTAGTTCCCACTCCTGCTCTCTGATTCCATTTTTAGGGACCATGATAAAAAGAATGGGGGAGGCTGTGTTTTGAATTCCCATTTACTTCAGGCTTCAAGTCCCCTGATGGGATGGATCATCTTTGTCTGGGTGCCTCTCCCATTTTCCTACCACACATCTGTGTATTCATTTTCTCTCCCCCTTCCTCTTCTGTTGCATTTTTCAGTTTCTTGGGAACAGATCCAAAGCCTTATTAATTACCTCACTCTTCCCATGTTCCCCAAGGCTGATCTCAGTTCTTTGCTAGGCTCACCTTTCAAATAATTGAGTTAAATATAGAGTCTGTAGCCTAGACAAAGGAGGACCTCACTACGGTTGGGAGACAGGCTTGGCAGCATCAATAGCTACAGGTACAATAAATTGTGTTGCTCCTCTAATCCTCAGTTTTCTCATCCATTAAATGGGAATAATTACCTAACTATAGGAATTAGTCAGTGCCTAGCATAGCCACAGATGCAGTCAGTGGAGGCCACCTCTTATATTAATTAATGAAAGTCCCTCCAGGGGTAGAGCCAAGATGTGTCAAACAAGACTGGGAGCCCACTGCAGATGGACATTACATCATAGATTGAGATTGTGAAGGATTCACAAAAGGTTGCTGTTGAGATAACAGTTGAGCATATGTTTTTATGGAACCTAGTTAATATGTGTCTTCCTTCATGATAGAAACATGCACACACTAACATGAGGAATGTGAATGTTAATTCTGTTAATGGGTTGCATTTAAAGCCCTCCCCAAATTCATATGCTGCAGTCTTACTGTGTACTTATCAATGTGCTGAAACAATGCTCTTAGAGAGGTAATGGAGGTTGAATGAGGTCATGTGGGAGGACCCTAATCCAGTCGGACGAGTGTGCGGACACACCTTGCAACATCCAGGAAGCGTGCACAAAGACAAAGGCTATCTGCAGTCAGAAGAGAGGCCTCAGGAAACCAACATGCCCTCGTCTTAATTTCGGACTTCTAGACTCTAGAACTTTGGGAGATAAACGTCGGTTAAGCCACACAGTCTGTGGCTTTTTGCTATGGTTGCCCTAGCCAGTGGAGAGGAGGAAAGAACCTGTTGCTCTCAGTTATGAAACCCCTGTAACAAAAGACCAACTAACCAGAGAAAAACAGAAACCACTTGCTGTAAGTTTTACTTGACTCAGGAGATGGCCTAAGGAAATAGACACACAAAGATGCAGTTAGGGTTGAACATTTATATACTGTCTTGGGCAAGGAATAGTAAGTTATGAAATCGTGACAAGACTGAGTGTTGAGCCAAAGCACTTAATCGTGGAGAAGCAGGCAGGAAGATAAACTTTACTTCATAAGGACTGTTTGTACAGGTTGCTTTTCATCTTACGTTCCCATCACTGAGGTCTGCTTCCTCCCACGTACAGGTCTATCCCTGGCTTGTGGGAAGACAATTGGGAGGGCCAGAGTACCCAGAATTCTTGCATCTGTTGCCTCCTAAAGAGCCTAGCCTGGTCCATGCAGCTGAAAACAACAGAGAATCTCTCAAACAGGTGGACGGTCTGTTGTAAAGTTTGATTTATCTGGGGTGGGGGCTGTTCTGAATAGGAGTCTGAGAGACTACCAGCTCCAGCTTCTTAAGAACGGTGTTACTTGTACCATTTGCGGGATGCAGAAGTGTCTAAGAAGCACCGGCCAGTGACTATTCTTCACACACAGCGCGACAGGGCACATGTCTCATCAGAGATACTCAGAATGGCATTTAAGACACTCAACATTAAATGACTTTCAGCACCATGCCACTGCCGATGGTTTATACTCAAGCCCTGCAGTTGAGGAGTAAGACAGCACTGGGTTAAGCCTCCAGGCAAGCTCATTAGTAAAGGTTCACTGACCATACAGTCAATCTCCTTGTGTTTTGCCAGTGTGAATATTTTTCTCTGTTCTGGAGAGGTTCAGTCATGGAGGCTGCCTCCATTGCATCCTTGGTGAGTTCTTGCATTAGTGCATAAACCCTAAGCAGTATCTCAGCTTTAGGGATCCTGTAGGCAACACATGGGGTCTACCACCATGGTTTTAGTCAGCATAGTGCCCACATGGTCTTCACCACAGAGTGAAAGGCCAGAGCTGAGACTTTAAAGGGCTGTGGTTTATGGCTGGTGTGTAGCTCAGTGATGCTTAGCAGGGCATGCACATGGCACTGGATTCCACCCTCAGCACCACGAACACTAAAAAGTAAACTGAAACAAGCAAAGGGTTGTGCCTTACATACTGCATGCATCACAGAAGGCTTACCTGCCTTCTGCTCATTCACGGGTGAAGAGGAAATAAAAGCACACGCTCTTCTATTATCTCCCCTCTATGGATTCAGAAAAGTCCTAAGTTATGGAAGAAAGATTTCAGATCAGCTGGGGCACATCTACCCGGTGTGAATCCACTGTTACATTCAAACGTAACTTGTGGACTCCTTTGAAGTGTGTCTTTCTACAGAATAAGGAAGATCTTCATTGTGTCTGCAGGTTATATGTCTCCTAGCAACTGTTAGGGCAGGGGTTCTCAGCCTGTAGGTCAGAAACCCCTTTGGAGAAGGTCAAATGATCTTTTCACAGGGGTCACATAACAGATATCTGGCATATCAGATATTTACATTACAATTCATAACAGTAGCAAAATTACAGTTATGAAGTAGCAATAGGAATATTTTTATGTCTGGGGATGGGGGCGTCACCACCGCATGAGGAACTGTATCAAAGTGTTAGGAAGGTTGAGTAATATTGTGTTAGGGAATTAGTTCCCATCTGATGCTGGATGAATTGGGAACCACATTGGGAGCCTTATGCGGTTAAACAAAATTTGTTTCCTAACTATTTTAATGTTTGGCTTTGCTTCATCAATGACAAATGAGTTTATTAAGCCTCGAATTGGCCATTATCCCACCATTGCTGGTTAGAGTGCTGACCAGTCCCACTGAGTCTGGCAGCTCCCTTTGCTGCCTGACTTGGCCTCTTGCTCTGCACCTGATTCGTAGGTCGCAGGCAGGAGCAGAAGGTGTTAATTCTTCACTTCCATCTCTGCTTTGACCTTTCTGTAGCCTGCACTGTTTTGTCACATACATTGCCCCCCTCCCAACATGGCCATGGTTCCCCCAAACTGTCCTTCCTAATGCTAATTCTCCATGTTCCAGGCAGCTCTGCCTCCTGTTTCTGGGCTTGCCACTAGCATGGGCTCTGCCTCTCCAGCTCAGAACTGCCAGCTCTCTGCAGTCCCCCACCCCCTTCTGCCTGACTTCTAAGACCCTCCGTGATCTTGATACATTCCAGCCAATCATCATTGTCCACCACAGTTTACAGGATGCTTTGCAGGATATGTTCCACCAAGCATTGAGGAACACCTCTTACACTGCTTATCATGTACATGGAGCCCTTGGCATTGGGCAAGAAGTAGTCCAGTTGTTGCTTCTTGCCAACTGTGTTCCTATTTGTGATTTGTAATGGGTGGTGTGATATGGCCAGAGTGGGTGCCTTAGTGGGTCCATGCTGAGGCATCTCAGAAGGGGGTTGAGAAGAGAATAGAGGCAGAGAAAGAGAGGGGACAGAGAGGGACAGAAGGAGAGGGGAAAGAGAAAGAAGGGAATAGGCCTGCCAGGAATACACGTGTGTGTGTGTGTGTGTGTGTGTGTGTGTGTGTGTGTGTTGGGGGAGGAAGGGAGAAAGAAGGAGGGAAAGGGAGAGAGAGGAAGGGGGAAAAGGGGGGAAGGAGAGGGAAAGGAAGAGGACGGGAGGAGAGAGAGGAGAGAGGAGAGAGAGAGAGAGAGAGAGAGAGCGAGAGAGCGAGAGAGAGAGCGCTTTTATAGCTAGCCAGGCTATTGCTGGGTAACTGCTGTTGGGTGGAGCCTGGAAGAAATGCTAACACCTTCCCATTCTCTGTCTGACTCCATCTCTTTCAATATGTAGCTTAGCTGGGGTAGTTTCCTCGTCTGAGGACTCCATGTTCTGAAAGTCCTAGAAATTCTCAACTCCCAAAGCAGTTCCAGGTAAGAGCTTGCCTGCTGCCTGCAGAGGTCGCCTTCATGCATCTGAGCACAGTGAGGTTTATTTACAGATAGAGCTTCCTCCTCTTACTTCCTGCCCTTTTCTTCTTACGTCCTGTCCTTCCCTGCCCCTCCTCCTCTTCCTTCTTGTGTGTATGGTTTATGCTTGCGTGTGCTTGTGTGCATAGCAGGTGCATGCGGAATCCATTTGGCAACATCAGGCGATTTTCTCTTGCTGCTCTCCATATTGTTTCTTGAGCTCCTTCTGTGAACTTGGAGCTCCTTGTTCAGCCAGACTATCTGGCCAACAGCACTCACAAGACCTCCTGTGTCCACCCTACCCTGCAGCACTTGAAGTTGGGTCAGTACAGCAAGTATTCCACCCACTGATCCATCTCTCCACTCTCCTCAAACTCTTTATTTGGAAGGGTCAGATGAGATAAGCTCTTAAATATCCCAGGCTTGACTCAAACTTAAGTCAAGGGCTGTCTTGAATTTCTTTCTGCTCCTCCTGCTTCTATCTCCTGGGTGCTACATTGCAGTTATACAGCACCATGTGGAGTCTTTATCACCATGAGGATTGAGCTCAGGGCTTGGTGTGAGCTAAACAAGAACTAGAACACACCCAGGTCTTGTTGTCTTCCTTCTCTCTGTGTTACTCTGACTCTCTCAACTAGACTTTACAAAATGTGAAGAGGTCAGCTAACTAAAGACTGTTGGAAAATTCCACTGGGCCCCAGAACATGAAGACCCCTCCCCTACCAGAAGGAAAAGGTCTGTGGAGCATGGAGGCTGGAAGGGAGGGGCTGATTAAGCCCCTACTACCTCACTCCCTGCACTGTACCACCAATCATATTGTACCTAGTTGCTGATGCTCTATTCTGCTCCTGGAAACTGTATAAAAACTTGTCCATCAGGCCGCCCAGGGTCACTGCCTCTCCTTCGGGTGAGGGTCAACCTCAGCATGCAGGAACAATAAACTCCTCTTGCTTTTGTATCTAACCCTGGCTCTGCGTGTCTCACTCAGAGGGTCCCCTGTAGCTAAGGCTCAGCAGAGTCTTACAAATGGACTTTAGAAAACGGACTCTGTCTACATCTGTTGGAACTACAGAGCTTAACACAAAACACAGCTAAAGTTCTAAACATATTGTTTGATTAGCAAATGGGCATGTGCTGTGATTAAATCAGGAAAAAAAAATTATTGCTATTGCTATCATTCCTGAGACAAAATGAGCACGATATCTAGTTTGATCCCAAAGATGTACAAGGAGAACCAACAGTGTGATCTGAACCAATAATCCCCATCCCAGAGAGAAGAAAGAATCACTCGTTTTTTTAAACTGAGAATAATAAAGTTGGTCTCAACCAAGCAGCTTCAATTATTTAGTTGTCTCATGGTTATTACTATGCAAATGACAAGATAGAAAAGCAGCAACTCCTCCCTCTTGTTAGTGATTACAACTGTCTGAGGAGTACCTGTAGTCATGGCAGAAAATTATTCCAAGTGCATACCAACCAGTCACAGGTCTCAGGGAGTGCTCCAGAAAACAGCCACCCCATCATCATCATGACTCTTCCCTTTTCTGGAGGATCTTCCCCTACCTTAGGTCAACAAAGAGAGCAGGAAGTGAAGTGACCTCCTGAAAATGCCTTCTCTGCTTTCCTGCTCTGGCTCTCACATCCAATCCTGTCCCTATTTGCTTTTATGATAAAGGGATCTGTTGAATTTCCATTGTTCGACTCTTTCTTACACAGAGGGACATGCAGAGTCTGATTTCTTCCATTTTCAGGTTCTATCTTTTTACGATGGAGGTGGAAACTTCCTCAGACATTCTCTGAGGCAAGGAGCAACCTTTCAAGCTGTGGGCAAATCCATAACAAAGGCCTCTGTGTGGATGCAGCAACTTACAGCTGTTAGTTTCTGTTCTATCCCCACATGTTCCATCTAGGAAGTTAGGTTCTCCCTTCCCTGATGCTACAGTCCTCAGATTTCCTTATTGGATTGCCTACTTTAAAAACCTGATGAAGCTCATGTCTCGCCCACCTGAATAGTGCACGGGCATTAGTTTTTTCAAACATAACTTCAGGATTTCTCAACTACTCATGAAGCTCATGCTCCTCAGGATGGAATTTAATCACTAACATATACACTATATTCCTGACTGTGCCAGCATCTAGAAAAAAATATATAGAGAGAGCGAGATATATATGTCCCATAACATAATTGTATGAAGCAGTTCCTATTACCATATTTATTTTGCAAACAAGAAAAGGGAAGTCAAAGGTAATAACCCACTCAACGTCATACCTGATTAAAGGCAGGGGAAAACTGATTCCAGCCAGCCTGCCCCAAAGTGAGGCTTCTTTGAAGTTAGCACTCACAAGCGGAGATGCTGGGGAAGGTGGAGGTAAGATAACACATAGTAATTAATGCTTCCCAACCTTTCCTGCTGTTCTGTCTCTCTGGTTTATTTTATCTTCTCTCTCTAATGTCTACATTTTCAACAGAGGCCTAAAAATCATCTTGTCCATGTATCTTGGGAAAGAGAATCAGAACTTTACAAATACGTCTTCTTGATCTTCTGAGTCTCCTGTTTAAGTAAGCATGTGACTCTATCGGTGTCTGAAAGAATGTTTCAAATCGATCTGCAAAAAAAGCTAAGTGCTATCGGTTTTGATTGGGATTATAAAATTAGATTTCGGGGTGATGTTCACAGTACAGGAAGCCATGCTGTAAATAATGGGGGATTTTCGCAATACCCAGAGGGAGTGACAGCAGTCCCTGGGAAGTCCATAGCTTAAGAAAGAGGTAATAACAATGACACTCATGCAGACAACCCCACAAGCTCCAGCCAATCATGACTTGCCCCAACCTAGAGAACTGAGTCAGAACCTCTGGACTTTGACAGTTTTGTTATTTTGCCAGGAATAAGCAGAAATTTTATGACTAACAGCTCTCCCCAGTTCTAAGCAAATAGTCATAAAAAAAGAGTGTCTGCAGCATTAAAAAAATTATTTAACATCTTGTCAAATAGGAGTTAGGAATGGTGGGCCTTTCAGGTCTTTGTTCTAATAACCCTGCCTGGGTCTCGGGGGACCAGGTGGTTCAGGTGAGCGCCACTTTACAAGTTTAAAGAAAATTTTTTTACTGCTGCTCTTATCAATAAAACCTCATTCACTGAGGTTTATTTAGAAATAAAACACTGACATAAGCCATGGTGTTTTCAGGGCTTGTTATAAAGGTCCAGAAAAAGAAAATTAATTGGGGAGATTAATGAAAACACGTTTTCAAAGTTTATGCGCTTGTAAAACTATATGCGACTTTCATGTGAATGGCCAACAGGAGTATATCCAGGAGTGTGCTTTTGTGCATATGAAGTGTGTTTTGTCATTTTGATGAGGTAGTCCCTGTGGAAATTTTAGCCCCCACCGTTTCTGAACATTGGCAAGGTAAGAGCTGTTAGCAATGGGCACCCATGAACATTCTTACAGTTGACAGAGTGTTTTCACAGCGTTGTTGACTTTAGCCTTTAAAACCATCTGCACGTTGCTCTTTATTATCCTGACTTTATAGACAAGGAAACACACACAGGGAGGTGAAACGCCGGGCTAAGGTCAAAGACTTAATATATCACCCATGGGAGGCTTGACCAGGGTATCTTGATTCTGTGTTTCAGAATTACTTTACTCTGCACAGCTGGGTTTGGAACAGGAAGACGAGGTTCTTCCTGGGCAGCTGGCAGTAAAGAAGGCACTTCAGGAATAACCTGTCTGTAGGTTTGGAGTTTGCCTAGAGCGGGAGCAAGTGAGGAAAGAAGGTTGGTAGAGATTCTAACTCCACAGTTTGCTCATCAGGTTAAGCAGCTTCCCTGGGGCTCCCTGGGGATGACAGCAGTACAGCTCCAGCCACACAGAGACCAACTAGAGCACCAACCGTACCACACTGCATACATCTGTCTGACCTTCTCACACCTGACAGCACTAGTATTGCAGAGAATAGGGATTGAAGAAAGACTGGGACAGGAGAGCTATCCAAGACACTTACGGACAGACACATGGCTAGAGAGCAGAAATCTCTGGACTTGAGCGGAGGTCCTTCCGAGGCCACATTATCTCCCCCAGCTTTGTATCATTCATGAAGGAAGCTGAGCAGAGGGATGCATTAGCCTATTCCTTCTTCCTTCGCTCTTCTTACTGCAGATTTTAAACCTAAACCTTATAATGGTAGGTCTCAATTATTCGGAGGTCAATAACCCTTTACGTTTTTAAAATTATATTGAACCCCAAAGAGGGTTTATATCGCTTCTAGCTATGGATACTTACCATATTGAAGTTTAAAATTGAGAATGAAAAAAAATTGGTTATTAATTTGTTTAATAAACAAATTGTAAGATAACATATAAATAGTATATAGGGAAAATAACCAAAGTTTTCTAAAACAAAATCAAATTTAATGAACATAGTGACACTGTTTTTATTTTATTTATTTTTCTAAAGTCTGGATGAATAGAGATAGCTTCTATCGCATATGTATGTGTTCCTGTGTTCTGTCTGTTGAGACACCTCATACATACAGCCCCTAGGAAGCACCTCATGTACTCCAGATGACATTTTAGTCTCACAAGGGAATTGTTGAGGGCTGGGAGCATAGATCAAAGGTGTAGAGCATTTGCCCTGGACTGTGTGAGGCCTGGGTTCACATTCTATCACTGCAAAAGGAAAAAAGATAAAAGAAGGAAGGGATTACTGGTGTTTTATCCCCTCTCTTCCTCTCCCCTTCCCTCCTTCCTTCCTTCTTTCCTTCCTTCCTTCCTTCCTGATTGGATGCTGTGCACTGTCATTGTTTATATATGAAGGTCAGAGAAAAACTCATAGCCCATTCTCTCTCTCCATCAAGTAGGTTCCTGGGATCAAATTCAGATCATCAAGTTTGGAAGCAAACATCTTTACTCACTGAGCTATGTCATCAGCCTAAAGACCCACTCAGAACCCTCAAAGTGTTGTGAACAACCACAATGTTCCTAGACCACAATGAGACTCCTGACCTATAGACATTTTCTGTGCACCAAGGTTGGGGAAATACTGTATCTTTTGTTAGAAACAATGTCACAGGTCATCTAGTTTAACCCTGGAGCTGACGAAACATAATCCTGATGGGTCTGCTCTAATCTCCCCATTTGACAAAGACAGTGGCCCTTCTTGGTTTCAGGAGCACTTTAATAGACAGAAAAGACTTTTCTATGTCGAGATGAAGCTTGCTTTCCGTAATGTCAACTGCTCTTAACTCTGTATCAGGTGAACTTAATTTTCCTTCACCCAATTCACAGTATCTGAAAACCATCCCCTTTGGGTACCGCCATCTCTTCCAGATAAAGAGCATGAAGACCTGCTGTTCCCAATGTTCTCTGGCCAAAATTTATATCTTTTCATCAGGATCTTCTTAAGTCAACTAAGGTTGTACAAAATTCCTAGTAGCCTCTAAGATAGGCTTGCTCAGGGTTTATTCTGTGCCTAGCTTTGGTTAGTTTTCACAGATGCTTAACATTAACAAGCAGGAAGATACATACAGTGGTGCCACTCATGTATGGAGAATACATTCCTGGATTCCTAGTAGATAATTGAAACTATGGATGTTACAACTCTAAGTATAAGAGTTTTTATTCCTATGAAAAACTTAGCAAAGTAGGCACAGTAAGAGAGTGCTAACAACACGTATCAGTTTCAATGTGTTAATGGTTAGTTGAACACAAACTCTGGGATATGATAACAGTTCATTTGGTTGGTCAAGAATCCTACCTGGGCAGTCTCCTTTTCACCTCAGTGACAAAACACCTGAACAAATCAACTCCAAGGAAGAAGGATGTGTTATGACTCATAGTGACATGATTTCAGTAGACAGCTACCTGGCTCCATTGTTTCTGGCTTTGGTGAATATCATGGTGCGAATCTAAAAAGGTAGAGGAGCCTAGCCTAATGGTGGCAGGGACGAGGGAGGGGTAGGGGAAGGAGGAAGACAGACAGACAGACAGACAGAGGCTACCTCTGATCTGAGACTCTTCCTAAGAGCCCATGTAATGTCTAACTTGTCAGTGGATCAACCTACTGATGAAATTATTTCCCCCAGGTTCCAGTCACTTCTCCATACTGTTGCTAGCTGAGAGCAAGTCTTCAAAGCCCCTTTTGATGGGAATGCTTCCAATGAAAAGGGAATGACCATTGATGGCCAATGACTATGGTAACTACCAGGTGAGCAGTGTATCCTGCAGGGAGATGCAACCAGAGAGGAAGTGCAGCATGATACTGTGAGATTTTTTTCAGGCTGCTTGGTGCATAATTTGACATTTGCAAATGGCCTATTCTGGGATTTGCCATCTCATCATTTTAGATCATGTAATTGCTGGTATCTGAAGCCATAGGAAATGATCTGAGAAGAAATGGGGCTACAGCACTATCACTACCAGCTTTTATTTTTCTAGAGCTGGCAGTCAAACCCCAGGCTTTGCACATACAGTAGGTAAATGATCAACCCCTGAGTCACATTCTGAATCCTTGGTTTACTAAGACAAGATTTCATTTTATAGTGAGGCTGGCCTCAAACTCATGATCCTCCTGCCTCAGCCTCTGGAGTGCTGGGGTTATAGAATGTACCACATCATGCCCACCTTAGACTATTGTACTATTAAATTTGGGGAACCAGGCACAGTGACACATCTCTGATGTCCTAGAATTTGGGAGGTTAAGGCAGGAGTATTGAGGACTAGCTTGAGGCTAGCCTGGTGAGTTCAAGACCGTTCTAGGACACACACCCCCCACCCCCACACACATCTTCTGCCTCTTCCCTTTCCCTCCTTGCAGAAAGACAGGGCCTCTGTGTGGTGCTTTGAAGTTTACAGTCTTACAAATATTACCTCACTCAACCAGAAAAGAAAGTACACACAGAGTGTACCAACATAGGAGCCACTTCTGTTAACCCCATATTGGGGACTACTCTTTTAGCATTTCATCCCTGGATCTCGAAGCACCCTGTCTTGTTGGCTTCCCAGTGTTCAACATCTCCCTGTGCTGAGGCACTTTATATACTGATGCTAAAATCATCTTCCTTCCCTGCTGATCTGAACATGCCACCATCTGGAGTCCATTTTTAGCCTCCAATCTCCCTTGGGGGTACTGTATTTTCCCACAACCTTAGAGAATCTGCATCTGCCAAGACCTCTGTATCGCCTTCCTTAACTTAGGGCAGCAGGGTTGGTGACTGCCAGTATGTTCTGGAGGAGAGATCCATCCCAGATGGGAACAATGGAGAAGGCTTTTCAGGGGAAATGTTCTTTGGTGTGTAGAAGGGTGCATAGATTTCCTTAACCAGAGGGGAGAGAGTGGGACAGGACTGGCCTGGATTCATTGCTGTCTGTTGGTTACATTAAGTCCGTCATTACTGTCTTGTCATCCTGGGCTTTTGATCATGCAGGATTTTGGTTTCCTGACTATGAATGCCTAACTTAAGAAGTTCCCAGTGTGATAGCTTTACACAGTGTATGAAGAGGCACAGAGAGATTTTGTTTCAAGACTATCAGTACAAGGAATAGAAGAGGGACTTATGTGGACACACATCCATCTTGGCACCTATCCCTATCAGGCATTTTCTTTGACTGGAGCCACCAATGCAAATAGCTCATGGAAATGGTAACACCCCTGGAGGGAATATTTGCATGAGGCATAATTCGCGATATGCTATTAAAAACATCAGGGCTGTACCACACAGGTTCGTCATGAGCAGTGTGAGGGCAGGTTGTTCTATTTGTGATTCTTGAAAACTAAAATAAAGCAAGCCTAACATTTTATATCTGAAACATGTTTCGTTATTTTGTTACATTTCTCTCAGTTGCATATTCATTCCATACAGATCACAGAAATAGCATGAGTATCAAGTACACACATGGCTCTCTCTGCCATTCTCCATGAGGCAGTCTGGGAAATGAGTTTTGTGTGACATAATCTGTCTTCTGATCACCTAGCTACTCAGCTTTGATCCTCGGAAAGGCCAGGCTCAGATCTGTCTATTTTGGTCATTATATACTGGGATGTTGGCCAAGCTGAATTTTTTTAAAAACGAAAAATTACATATGTTTATTTTTGAAAACTGATACAACAACCTAAAAATGTTTCAGGGAGGCAAACTTCAGAGTCGGATATGTGAGAGGGAGTGTACTAGAAAGAGGGTATATCAAGCGCCTGGCCTCCGTGATGTCAGAGGAGTCTTGAGCCTGACGTGCATCGTGCCCAAGGACAAGCAGGTGGGCAAGTAACAGTGGGACACAAAGGAAAACCTGTGTATCCGTGATGTTCTGGTATTTATGGTAATAACACAGGACTGTATAATTAAATGAAAAGTCAGGAGAATCACTATCCTGAATGTCATACAACCAGGGATTCAAAGCCATCTGTGGAAGGTTCTCTAAGGGCCAACTGCCTGTGCGCCCCCTGCCCCATCCATCCATCATGCTTTTGGATCTGACACAGCTCTCTAGTCCTCCTCATAATCCCCCCACCCCTGCTGGGTTTTCACTCATGCGCTCTCTGACTTAGCCAGGGTAACTGCTATATAAACCAAAGTCCACAGAACCAGCTTGCCCAATTTTCTGACTTGTCTAAATATGGTGCCAGTAAATTCTTGTTTGATTAAGTAACACATTCACAATATATGTATACAAATGCACATATAAATGAAATTATATGAAGAAAATCCACCTTTTCTTCCTTTTTGGCCAACTCCAATAATATTTTTCCCTTGGTGCTAGGGATTGAACCTAGGGCTTTTCACTTGCCAGGTAAACACTGGGCTACTGGGTGCCCCTAGACTTCGGCTTTTTGAGACAGAGTGTAACAATATAATTCAGGCTGTCTTTGAATTCACACTCCTTCTAACTAATTGGCTGGCACTGCAAACATGACCCACCACACCACATTTCTATAGTTTCTTTATGCACAGACCTCACCCCCCCAAAGAAAAATTTTCTCATTTTAATCACATTCTGTTTTGATCATGTGCTTGATCATAATAGTTATGAAATAAATACTTTATACTTAGGTCTTAATACAATTTATTATTTTACCTCACCATTCAGTGGTTGATGGTGCCTGGCTGGTAGCTTTTGCTCAGGTTTCTCAAATTTGGTTGGCCTCAAATGCTGAAGACTAGCCTGGGCTGTACATCTCAAGTGGCTTATGGATAGTCAACAGTTGATAATGTTGTTGAATGGGAATTCAGATGCCAGAACCCATCCACACTGGGTTTTCTACATATCTAGCAGGGTCCCTTACAACTAGGCAGTTGGCTTTGAGTGGGCCCATTCTATGAACAAGCATTCTGAGATAGCAGGAAATGGAAGCTGACAGGCCAATTAAGGGCTATTTACAGATCTAGTGAAATCACCCCTGTGTACTCAATGGGCCAAAGCATTCGAAAGCCTGTTCAAATGTAAGGAAGTAGAGAAACAGACCCATGTCTTCAAGGTTCCATTATAGACTTCGGGCCATGGTCATCTTTGCAGAGTGTGGTCTGCAGCATCATGTGAAGCCATTTTATACCCTCTCCCCTGTCTCCTGTCTCATCTAACATCTTAGCCAGTTTGGCCTCACTCCTCACAGGAGTTCAGCCCTTGTTATGTTTAAGGTAGCTCACTGTCAGGGCCGGTTTCCAGCTCCGCAATTTCTCTTCAGTACAAAACATCTGTCTAATTTATGGCTTCTCACTACAGGCATTTCCCACAAGTGTAGCCTTGATGATGTCGTTTCCATTTGTAAAAATCATCAGCTCTGGTTCCCCAGCCTACAGGCTGGCTAGTGGTCTTGTGTGAGTGCTGTTCGGTTTGTACACATAAGACCTATAGTCTTTAAGCTCTCAATAATACAAAGGCAGGAAGTTTTACTTTAAAAACTCAGGTTAAGCCTTATTTGAAAAACTGAGTTCACATACATGAAAGTATTCACTTATTCAATGAATTCAGTCTACTGATAAAATACTAAACAAAAGAACAAAATCTGCCCATTTAGGGTGTCTTTCTAGTTCCACAGATGCAGCAAGAGACTAAGACTGTACAGTACATAGAATGATTATGCATAATGTTGGAAGGCAGCAAGCTCTGTGAAAGGCTGGGGAAGGGCTGTGGTTTTATATCACACGGTCATCAAAGGCCTCATTGAAATGGTGACATTTGAATGTAAGAAACAGAATGGTCTGGGTAAGAGAAATGTGGATCTCTAGAATGGTGCTGTGCCATATTGGATAGCCAGTGGCCATATGCTGCTATCTAAATATATATAATTTAAATTAAATAAAGTTAAAAACTTAGTTCTTCAGTCACGCTTGCCACATTTCAAGTGCTCAGTAACCGCAAGTTTCAAAGGACTGAAGAAAAATAAAACAAACCCAGATCTAGAATATTCCTTTCAGGCTGCAAGTGCTGTAGCATAGGAGGGTGGTGTTCCAAGCAGAAGACAAGAACAGGGTGCTAGGGTGGGCTTGACTGAAAGGAGTGGTATGAATCTTCTACTTACAGATTCCTGCTCTTTCGTGTGTGTGTGTGTGTGTGTGTGTGTGTGTGTGCAAATGCACATGTGTAGGTGCACATCCTTATGTGTGTGCATGAATGTGGAGGCCAACCCTGGATGCCAGTTCTCAGGTTCTTTTCATACGTGGTTTTTGTTTTGTTTTGTTTTTAAATATAGGGTCTCCTACTTGCCTGAGCTTGCCCCTTTATATAGGGCTAGCTGGCCATCAACCCCCAGGATCAATCTGTCTTCCACACTCCAGCCCTGGGATCAAAAGAGGTGACACTATGTATCCCCTGCTTTCTTCTTCTTTTTCATCTCCTCCTCCTCCTCCTCTTCCTCCTCCTC
>JADRCH010000316.1:842143-885999 GCA_019843965.1 Rhynchomys soricoides | reverse complement strand
TTCATGGTCCTACAGTGATGCTCAGCTCACCATGGCCCTTTAGTGATGTTCACTCAGCTTTTGGCTTTCCCTTCAGGTGGGTGGCTTACTTCCCTCCTATGACTCCTTCTCCTTACTACACTTCACTAACTGGTGGCCCTGTGGCAGATGCAGAATAGAAGAACAAAAGCTAAGAAGGACTACTGATGTCCACCCCACCCAACCCCTTTTAAATGGGACTCATTGTGTCTCTCAGCTTGGCCTTAAACGTGTGACATCTTCCTACTTCAGCCCCCCAAATGCTGAGAGTGCAGGCATGACCAGTCTCACTGGGCTGACGTACTCTTGAAGTATGACCCTTTTCCTCTGTCCAAACTGGAGCACTATGGGTGTGACTCAACATCCGCCTCTGCCAGAAACTTGTCTTCACTGATTGAGAAATATACACTGCTCCATACTATACAAGTACGTTCATTTAATACTTGTCTTAAATCTGTGCTTTATAAGCTGAGAATATGATTTGTTCTTTGTACTTATATTAAATTCAGAGACTCATGTATCATGATTAGATACCTATGGCAGAAACTTCATTCAGCTCTTGGAACAGGCTTGTAAGTTAGATGTGGCTATATGCATTCCATAGATGTGAAAACTGAAACATAGAGGTGGCTTGCCCAAGATCTCAGATTGTGTAGGTGAGAAGAGGGAGTGAAGTTTGAATAAGGCAAGCCAGGCCCCATAGGACATTGAGTTTTGAGTTGATTGTCTGGTTCTCTAATGCAGAAAGGGCAAAGGCTCTGTAAGCTGCTATAGCTTATGGGACTTGCCGGTAGCACCTTGCCACTCTGAGAATGCTCAACAAAGCCAATGATACAAAGCCAAACTAACTTTTCTTTCAATTTAGCACAAGCAGGCTCTCCCTGACCTATTTGGGTATAGGCCAGGGAGAGTGGGGGAAACATTACAGGTATGAATGAATGGTAACTAATACTTGCCAGAATTAAAAATAGCCATCAGAATGTTCTGAACAAAGAAGGAAAAGAAATCACCAGGCTCACCTTCATAATAGAGGCCAACCTTGTGCCTTATCATTTGGCCAGCTTACTTCTTTATCTGCTCATGGTATCCTGTGAGAAAACCAAACCATTAATGGAGGCTTGTAGGCAAGGCGAGTTAGAGTAGACAAGAAGAACCTGTGATGAACTTCCCTGAGAATCATGACATCCTTGCATCTGCTGGCTGACAAACTGCCAGCTCGAAGCTAGTATTTTAAAACTCTGTTAACCATGGCTTCAGATAAAGTTCAGTTAGTTTGTCTCCCTTATCCAAGGGACTCTGGTTCTAGGACTTCTCATATGTACCAAACTGCTGCTCACCTCCCTTATATACAATGGAACAGTGCTTGCACACAACCTGCACACATAACTTAAGTCATCTAGATTGCTTATGAGATCCGATTTGATGTTCATACTATGCCAGTAGTTCATTTGTTGTATTTTAGAAACTCGTGACAAAGAAGAAAAAAGTTTATATATGTGGGCCCTCCCATTCCCCAATTATTTTTAATTTGTGGTTGGTGAATTTGCAGATGCCAACCCCATGGAAACAAAGGACCAATTCTAACATTCTGTAGTAACAGCTGGTCATAGTGGTTCACATCTACAACCCCAGTGCTTGCGACACTAAGGCAGGAAGACTGCAGAGGCCTGCCTAGGCTATATAGCACCAGGCTAGCTTAAGATACTGTGGGACCCCATCTCAGGAACATTAAAAACAAAAACCACAGTAAAATCCTCTATGGCTGTCACTCCCAAAAGTACTTACTTGGGAAGGAACAAAACTGTAGATTCATTTATTCTATTTTAATTCCATTACATTCGAGTACAAGGACACAATGGCAAGTTAACACTTTGTTTACCTTCTTTCTGTATTATCATGTTCCTCTATCTCTTGCAACAGACCTTGGTTGTGGAAAAACAAAGGTGTTTGTGATGGTTTGAAGGGTGAGAATGGAGCCATCTGCTCATGGGTTTGAATACTTGTTTCCATTTGGCAGAATCATTTGGGAAGGAACAGTTGTGACCTTGTTGGAGGAGGTGTGTCACGGGGGTGGGCTTTGGCCATTCCCAGTGTGCTCTCTCTGTCTCATGCTTGTGGATCAAGATGTGAGCTCTCAGTTGTTCCTGCTGCTATGCCTTTGCTCTGACATCATGGACTCTAACCCTCTGGAACTGTAGGCCCCCAAACATGCTTTCTTTTGTATGTTGCTTTGGTCATGGTGTTTTTATCACAGCAGTAGGAAAGGGACTGAGACAGTGTGGTAGCACCACCATCCTGTCTTCTTGTCGGAGCTATATCCTGAAATTCTGGAGCCTCCATTGTCCTTGGTAGGGAGACACCAACACCACAGTCCAAGATTTCTGAGTGCAGATACAATGTAGATAAAACACTAAGAACATTGATACAATGTAGATAAATGTAGATACATGTAGATACAATGTAGATAAAACACTAAGAACACTGGAGTTGTTTTTTTTTTTGTTTGTTTTGTTTTTAAATTCCTTCCTTGGCTAGATGCTTATTCTAGGCAAATTACCTCTTATAAATAAATGTCTTTGTGAAACTGTGAGCACAAAAATCTTTTACTTTTGTATGCAATGTCAAGTTGAATGTTTTTTAAAAAATGTGATACTCTAACATAAAGTGACTATTTTAGGTGATGTCTAAGTCTTGGTAGCGTAACAAAATTTCACACTTGCCTTGTCTCTTAAATTGAGTTGGCAGTAATTGGTAACTTGTGTAGCTAAAAATAGATGGAAAGGCAGGAGCTAAGTCACTGGTAAAGGCTTGGAATATTTGTGATTTAAAAAACATTTTTTAAAAATTCAATATTGAATAACAACCCTTATTATGAATACTGGTAATTCCATGGTGATATGAGATCTGGAAGCCTTTTGTAAGAACTTGTAAAATTTAATGTGAATAATCAAAGTCAATAACTTGGCTTTTCATGCATGAATTTGTGGTCATTATTATTATGATAAATCGTTCATACATGGAGATAGTAAGGCAAAGCTCACAAGTGGGCTGTGGGTCACTACCTCAGTGGTCCCTTGAGTAGATGAGGTATGCTCAACTATGAGGAAATCATGGGCCAGAGAGGGTAAGAACTTTTCTGTGACCACCCAATGAGGAAGCATCAGAGGTGAATGCACCTGTGATTGATTTCAAATCGGCCTTTCTCCAGTGTCACAGGGGAAGGCTTAGATAGAAATCATAACACCAGGCAAATTGGGTAGTAGCTGCATGGAACATTTCAAGCCTTAGTGAAAGTGTCAGCCATTTTCTTCCCAGCATCCTCAGGGGTGGCTCCCAGGACTGGATACTGACTTACATAGTTTGAATGGCCAGCCACCTCATCGGAATAGCTGTCATCTAGAATGTGAAGTCTGGAGAGCCACATTCCAGAAACGTTCGTGTTCTTAGTTTTGCCCCACAGTATCCACGGGGGAATTTAGAAAGCAAGCAAGAATCTCTTTCAGCCTACATGAAAAACGGGGAGGAGAGGGCAAGCAAATTCCTTATGACTCAGAATTTATGTAATAACAACAAGCTCGAGACTTAAACTTGAAGATGTATGACACATACCTGTAGTCCCTACTGGTAAGGGGGAAGCCAGGGAACAAATTGTTTAAATATAGTTGCCGGCATTGGAGGTGGTCTGGCCAATATGGCAAAACTCAGGTCTCTTTAAAAATAATAAAAGCAGATAAAAAAAAAAAAACAAAAACCCCACATATTAGGAAATCAGAAGTATGGTCATAAAGTCACAGAACCACTTAAAAATAATTGAGGATATATCAAATGGCTTAAAGAAATTCAACTTGCCATATTTACTTTTTAATATGGTATGATATCTAGTGAAAGTCTCTTTTGGGATAAGATGAATCCTAGAGATTTGGAAATCAAAAGAGCTTATGCAGGAAGGTGGCCTGTAACTACAGAGGCAGGAGGATCAGGAGTTCAAGGTCATCCTCAGCTACATAGAGAGCCTGGGCTACATGAGATGCTGTCTCTAAAAACTAAAAGCACTGTAGGGGAAATGCACAGGCAGACCTAAGCTTGAGTCTTATTTCAAAGCCTTGGACACTCCGACCCTGGCTTGAAAGACTTTCCCTAACTGTTAAACAGCAGTGCCATGGTTTATGATTGCATTTGCTGTTATCTTCCCTTTCTCTAAACATTACATGTATGTTATCATTCAGTTGTGAACAAATATCTTGTTAATTTTTTTTATCATGTGTTAAAATGCTTTATAAGTTTGTCGATTGGAAATTGCTCATGTTTGTAGCACAAACTTCAGCGAGCCCTGCAAGGTGCTAGCGGTGACGACCATAGATACTATTATTTAACAAATCCTCGTGTACCATCTCACAAAGTAGAGTTGTTTGAAGAAATTTAAGAGTGGTAACTCAGTTCCAGTAACAGTGTCCTGGGACAAAATGTTTTATTGCGCAGAGAGGAGTTAAGTAAATTACCTCAGAAACTATAGGAGTCAAAGTTACAACAGGAAGTCTGGCTCCATGGGCCACAGACATCCTACTGGCTTTCTACACACTCTTTCTACACGATGCATTTTTAAGCTAATTTCTCTCTTGTTTCTGTTTTACCACTGTATCCTGGCATTAATATGGCCTTTTCAAGGAGCACTGTTGCTTCCAGTCATTATTAAAGATGCACCATGCAATCACAAGATAAAAAGTTATAACAAGTCATGTTTTCATTGGAAAAAACCTGCATAGTTTATAAAAATATCAATATATCTTACGGCATTAAAATGGTGCATGAAACTAAAAAAAAAATCTGTATTTGTGTAAGTATAAAATATGTAATATTAAGACTCCATTAACAATTCTTTCTAAAATGATTTATTTATTTTTATTTTATGTGCATTAGTGTTTTGCCTACATGTATATCTGTGTGAAGGTGTCAGACCCCTGGGAGCTGGAGTTACAGATATTTGTGAGCTGCCATATGGGTGCTGAGAATTGAACCTGGGTCCTCTGGAAGAGCAGCCAGTGCTCTTAACTGCTGAGCAGTCTCTCAAGGTCCTCCACTAAAAATTTTTATGAGCATTGAATGCTGATATTGCTTAGATAGTGATTTAAACCTTAAGGGGGAATAAATTGAAACTTTCTTATAACAACTAACAATAATTCATGTTAAAAGTAAAGAAATAAAATCCTAATAAAGGGAATTAAAAACGTGTGTAGCTAGGTGTGGTGCTATACACCTTTAATCTCAACGCTCAGGAGGCAGAGGCAGGGGGATCTCTGTGAGTTCAAGGCCAGCCTGGTCTACAAAGTGAGTCCAGGACAGCCAGGGCTACACAGAGAAACTCTGTCTCAAACAACAACAACAACAACAGCAGCAGCAGCAGCAACAACAAAACAACCAAAATGTGTGTATATGTTTGTGTGTGGATGATATAAGCCTAAATTATTACTGGCTTCCTTACAGTTTGGTTTGCTGTTTTTGTTTTGATTGTTTTTTAAGTAATTTAAGTATAATTTAAATGCTAATGTCTCTCTTCTAGGCTTCCTAAAACTCATTCATTAATACAAAACGACAGGAGATGTAGATGTGTCCATGTGTCCATCCCTGTAATTTGTGTAGTCAAGTCCGAAGGTCTTTGAGGAAGTGACTTGGGATACTTCCTGTGTTTATCTGTTCTGCTCACCAGATGCTGGCTTCTTGCTTCTGACATGCTTTTCACTGTGCTCTGTCTATACTGTTTGTAGAGAAAACAAGATTCAGGATTTCCAGTGAGCATGTCAGGTCTTTAGTAAAATGAAAAGTCCTGAGAACAGGGCTTTTGCATTGTAGCACTTTTCTTCCTGTACTCTTTCCTAACTGGTTTAGCAACTTAACACACCAGCCCCATTGGTCGTTTTGTTTGGTTGGATACGACCTTGTCAAATCATTTACCTGAAGCTCTTATGAGATGTAGTGCAAATACTTGTGGTTGCCCAATACATGCGGCTTCCGTGCTGATTGTAAATTTGTTTTTCTCTCCTGTTGCTATTGAAGGAAGTGGACTGCTTATCACTTCCAGATATTTACACTAATGAGCAAATACTGCATGCAGTTTGCTCATCAGTCTGTGCTATGGACTCGTGTGTAGGTATGGGATTACATACAAAAATGTATGCATTAAAGTGGAAGCTGTATGACAAAGCTTTTAGAAACACAGAGGAGTGTGATTTCTATTTAATTTATCAAAATACATTTTGTGGTATATCAGGGAACATAGTTTCTACGAATTTGTCCCTTAGTGTCCATGTGACCTAGATTAGTCAGATGACTTGAGTTTCTGTTTTAAGAGGCATTCCTATGTCCTGTGAGGCAGTGAATGATAGGGAATTCATTTTTTAATTTTTTTGCTCCTTTTCTGACTGAAGTTGGAATAGTAGTCTTTCTACATGGAGATGCCAACTCCACCTGCAGAGCCTTTGGGCACATCGAGGACAAATAAATGCAGGAGCACTTAGTATTCACCTCATCTGTCATGGAGGGCGGGAAGATAGACACTGGAGAAGGAACACCTGGAAAAGAAAGGGTTAAGTCTCTGACTTAGGGTTTATATCTTGATAAAAACCATGAGCAAAAGCAATTTGGGAAGGCAAGGGTTCATTTCAGCTTGTAACTCACAGGTCATGTTCCCTCACCAAAGGAAGTCAGTGCAGAAACTCATGCAGGGCAGGAACCTGGAGGTAGGAACTGAAGCAGAAGCCATGGAGGAGTGCTGCTTACTGGCTTGCTCCTTGTGGCTGACTCAGCCTACTTTCTTATAGAACCCAGGACCACAAGGATGGCACTACCCACAGTGAGTTGGACCCTCCCACACCAATCATTAATCAAGAGAATAAAAAAAAAATAAAAGGCCTATAGACTCACCCACAGGCCAATTTTGTGGAGACATTTTCTCTATTAATATTTCCTTTCACAGATATGTCTAGGTTTGTGTCAAAAACCAACTAGCACAGTCAACTCCTTGTTAACTTGATATATAAACACATCAGTTATTAAACTATTACCTTTCCTTGATTGTTCATCCACAAGATTGCATATTAGTAATATAGCTTTCGAAGTGTACAGCATAACATTTTCAATACTTAAAAGTTCAAAGATTTTTTTTAAAAAACATGTACCATTTCTATAAACCTTTAAACTCTTTCTAAAATATCAAAAATCTGTTAACCATGGGCTTTTATAAAATTGAAAATAAGTTAAATACTTTCTTATTCCAAGAGGGAATAACCAGGGCACAGTCATGATTGAATCAAAGCAAAACCCAAATCTCAACAGTATGAAACTCAGTGTCAGACTTCTATGACCAATTCACCAATCTCTGAGCCCCAAAGAGCTTTGGCAACTCCACATCTGGCCATGCCAGCCATGGCCCATATAGCTTATCCCATAGACTTAGGCCAGTTCAACCCCACAGCTGTTGCTGCCCTTGGTGGTCTCCTCAGGATAATGGCATCTCCAAAAAGTTAGATCTCTACTGCAAATGGGCTTCACTGTCACCAATAGCCTCGTCATAGCTCCCTTCAGCGATTTTTGACCTTGCTACATGGAACAAAGCCTCAACTTTTCTTTATGACCTCTTTAATCCAGGGGCTGGTTAGGGTTTCTATTGCCTTGATAAAACACGAATAAAAGATACTTGGGGAAGAAAGGATTTGTTTCATCTTACATTTCCAGGTAACAGTCCATCATGGAGGAAAGCCAGGGCAGGAATCTGAGGGCCATAACTGAAGCGGAAGCCATGGAGGGGTGCTGCTTACAGGCTTGCTCCTCTTGGCTTGCTCAGCCTGCTTTCTTATGCAACTAAGGACCATCTCCCTAGGGATGGCACCACCCACTGACTGGGCCCTTCCTCTTCAACTATTAATTAAGACAGTACCCCACAGATTTGGAGGTAGTTTCTCAATTAAGAGTCCCTCTTACCAGACAAAACCAACCAGTAAAATGAAGGAACACAAATCTGTTTCTAGAAGATCCTTCTTTTGGTCACATATGGAACTCTAGGAGAGATTTCAGAAGAGGACTTGGTGGTGGTCTTTTTCTGTGTCTGATGGGGTGTTACAGGTGGCCATTTCCTCTTTTTCTTTAGTGTGTTTATGTGTGAGTATACCTATAGCATGTACACACATGCGAGTTGGTATACATGCCTAGATGCCTGTTCTATCACTCCCCACCTTATTTCCTTGAGACAGGGTCTTTGACTGACCAGGGAGCTAGGCTGGCCCCAGTGATCTTCTGCCCTGTCTCCACCCTCTACAGCTCTGAGGTTATACGTAGCTATGAACATACCTGTCTTTTTACCTGGATGCTGGGGATTTGAACTCAGGTCCTAATGCTTGCACAGCAAGTGCAGTGACCTGCTGATCCATCTTCCCAGATTCAGCAGTCTCTTCTTTTGGGGAAGACATTTTTCATAGCCTCAATTCAGCATCAACGTTTCCTTTCATCTGTCATGGCAATTTTAGCACATTTCAGGCAGCACATGGTAAAACTTTTATATTTCCCTTTATTCTTGTCACATAACTCATTAATGAAAAGGCCGCCTAAACATATTCCAGTCCACCTTAATATCGCAACCGCTCTGCCTCTTGTCTCCTGGTGCTGGATCACAGGTTTGTACCTCCACACTTGCCTTACCTTACTCTCACAGATCAAGTGAAAACTTCAAACGCAGCCATCATGTTCTGTCTGCCAGTGCTCGGGGACTCACTCTGCTGTTTTCTGTAAAGTACTTTCCATTCACGGAGGGCTTTCACGTGTG
The DNA here is from genome assembly GCA_019843965.1 of Rhynchomys soricoides. Taxonomy (NCBI): domain Eukaryota; kingdom Metazoa; phylum Chordata; class Mammalia; order Rodentia; family Muridae; genus Rhynchomys; species Rhynchomys soricoides. The sequence goes on along the minus strand of JADRCH010000316.1, from coordinate 877,169 downwards.
TTCTTAGTGTCCTTGTAGCTCTGCGATCAGGCGATCCTTCTGTAGAAGCAGCAATGGGTTTCTGAGCTGCGCTGTGTGTGGCAGCATCTGTGAGCAGAGCTGGTGCCCACTGGTTCTGTGGGGTAGCCAATGAGTGTGAGCTGCTGCTTCTGTGGTTGCTGTCAGCAACATCACTGTCCGAAATTACAGGTCTGAGGGAGTCTGTGGTCAGTGTCTTTGGAAAACTGAAAGGGATCTTAACTGTTACAGTGGTGAAAATCTTGTAGGAAAGCCGAGGTTTGATTCACCAGCTGGTGGACGGGAACCTAGAATGTGCGTTTTGGCAAGTTCCAGGTGATCTACTGCTGCTCTCAGGGCCACACTTAGGTGCTCTGGTGGAGGATGGTTCATCCTGACAGGTCAGATGGTTGACTGAGAAGTGCTCAGGAAATCTGTCAAGGAGCTAAAGGATTTTTTGAGAGCATTAACTGAGAGGCAGAACCTGCCCTGAATGTGGCCAGCTTCATCCAGTAGGTGGGGGTGGGGAGCTGGGGCTGGGGGGCTGGATGGAGGGGAGGGGAGGGTTTTGGGAGGGAAGGAGAGGGTTTCGGGAGGGGCAGGTAGAATGAAAGTAGATGAAAGAGGCAGCTAGTCAGCATAGACATCCTGTTTCTGCTTTCTGGTCACTGCCATGTGAGCCACCCTGCTCCATCATGGCTTCTTTCTCACCACAATGTCAGAGGGCTCTGAAGCCTTGAGCTACGATGAGTCTTTCCTCCATTATGTTGTTGTTCAGGGATTTTGTCACAGTGACGCCAGTGCAACAACTGAGCTGGTCTCAAAGGCCTCAAAAGCCTGCTAACCTCCATGAGCATGTGGCTGAGGCCGGGAGTCTAACTAGCTTTCTGTTTCACCAGGATGACTACTATTGAATTAACAACCCAAACACCACTGCCTTGCCTCTGACTTTGCTCTGGGTTCCATCAGTGAGGGATCAGTAAGGAAGGGGTCAGGGTATCTCTTCCTCCTAATCCTTCTTTCCATGGAGCCATAGAGACTGACCATCTCTGGCAGCAGCCTGTCTGGGCTGACCCCCTTAAACACTGCGACTCATTTCAGCATCTGTGAGGACCATGTCTCCCAGGGTCCTTCATTCCAGTCCCAGTGGACTCAGTTATGATGTGGGCTGGGCTCAAATGAATTTGGTGGGCTTTGTTCTGAGAGGAGTTACAGCTCCTTTATGAGCCCTTGTCGTTGGGAAGTGTGACATTGAGAAGGTGTGGCCTGAGCAGGAAGAAACAGGTGAGCATAAAGGGCACTGGCTAGATAAAGGTATGGAAGACTTAGAAGACAGTGAGCCCAGTCTTTAAATCAGCCATGCAGGTTCACCCACGAAGGATTGTGAGAGGTTTCTGGATCTTTGACAAAAGACCTTTACTGTGCTGGAGTGTGACCCACTTGCCATCCTTCTATCATGCCTGTGTGTGACCTCACGAGGCTGGGGCTCAGGATGAGAGACTTTGTCTGAGGAGAGAGATCTGTGCTTCTTCTCACTTGTAGCCTCTTCTGCTCCGGCTTCTTTCCCAGATACCTCAGCCCCCTTGGCCCGTGCACAGGAGCTCTGAACCCTTTATGTGGGGCTTTGATCTTGCTGAATTTTGTCACTGTGTATTGAACATGTTCTGAAATGCCTGCCAAAACTACACTCGCAAGGTAACAAGCAGTTGAATGGAATAATTACACCTTTGGTTCCTTTGCCCGTGGGTTCCAGGGGTGGGTGTGTCGATGAGCTGAAAAAATATTTTCAGGGTTCTGGCTTTCTGCCAAATCATCTTCTTCACTAGCCTCGCCACAAGACAGGACCACAATTACCAATTCTGTGTGTTTATCAGTTCTTTTATATTGAAATTTCATGTCAGGTTGAAGCTAATTCTTAGCCTTTATAACTAATATTAAAAAAGTAAAGGCTGATACCAACATTTGGATAGCTTGCCCTGTTAAATGGAATATTCAAAGACAAAATAAGCCCTCATTTTTTTTCCTCAAAATTTCTATTGTTTTATTTGAGACAGGGTCTTAGTATGTAGCCCAGGCTACCCTTCAACTCATGATCTCTCTCTTCTCGGCCTCTAGTGCTCAAATTGCAGTATAGGTTGAGTACCACTAGGTTCAGCCTCTGTTGCTACATGTTTTTGTTTGTTTTGCTTTGCTTTGCTTTTTTGAGAATAGGTCTTAAGCAGCCTAGGTTGGCCCAGAACTCACTATGTAGTTGAGGCTGGCCTTGAACTCCTAATAGTTCTACTTCCATCTTCTAAGTGCCTGGATTACAGGCATACACCACTGTACCTGGATTTTTGCTGCAATTTCTAAAACAAAATTTCTCTATGAAGACTATCAATTTTGGTGCATTTTTTTCCTCTCTCTTTATGAATTTCTGTGTATTTGTAAAAACTATGTGTGAGGTGGTCTGGTGTAGGACTTCATACAGTTAAGGCAGATCATGCTAGATCACCTCATGCTGTTCAGTGTGTCCAGCTTGAAACAAATGGTCCTTGTCATTTGCCTGTTTCTCTTTCTTGTCATCTCTGCAGTAGAGCTTGGTTGCTGATTGCCCAGAGAAGACAAGCCATTGGTAGTACTGAAGAGAGGGGCTCAGGTCTGACAGGAAGGGGATGGAGTCCTTTTAGATAAAGCCTCCCAAGAAGTGCTCTTGTCTGCTAGAGCAGAGAGCCCATATGCAAGAGGCCAGGGGTTCCCAATCAAAGGTAGGGGTGGAAGAGCCCATGTTCTGCTCACTATGGTTGAAGACTTTGGGTGGGTGGGTAGGTGGGAAGATGTATTAGTCAGGGTTCTCTAGACTCACAGAACTTATGGAATGTCTCCTGTGTTAGGGGAAATTATTGGAATGACTTACAGTCTGCTGTCCACCTAACCCAACAATTGGCAGCTGTGAATGGGAAGTCTAAGAATCTGGTAGTTGCTCAGTCCCACGAAGTTAGGTGTTTCAGCTGGTCATTTATATACGCTGGAATCCTGAAGAAGTAGGCTCCAACGGATGTGCTGGCAAGTAGTGCAAGTAAGTGAAAAACAAACAGTTCCTCTTTCCATTGTCCTTATGTAGGCCTCCAGCAGAAGGTAGGGCACAGAGTAAAGGTGTTTACCATCACGCCTGGGATTTGGAACTTGCTCTGTCCCAGACTGGCCTTGAACTCAGAGATCTGCTTGCCTCTGTCTTTTGGGATTAAAGGCTTGTACTACCTTACCTGGGCCTAAGCTTTTTCATGGCTACTATGCCTCAAGATCTATATCATAGATGTGCCCTCCATTTCTGGATTGTAGCTCATTCTAGATGTAGTCAAGTCGACAACCAGGAATAGCCATCACAGTAGGCCTTCTCTTTCCAGTCTCATCCCCTGGATACACATGGTTCTTGCTAATATGCATGTTTGCCCCTCTAGCATGGAGTGAGAATTCCACCATCCCCCAGCTAGGAAGGAGGTCCTCTCTGTGGAGGTCAGGATAGCTTTCTGGTCTCGAATCACCCTTCTTGTGATGTCCTGAGGAATCTGTCATTGGCTTTACTCTGGTGTTAGACTTCTCTAGGGTTGATTTCTTGGCTTTGTCAGCCCTGTTTCCCTGTCTTCTTCCCTTTAGCTTTCTGCGGGCTGTTGTCCTGGCACCTCTTCTGAATCAGGTTCCTACTGTCCCCACTCATTGTTTCCTTGCATAGTGCTCCAATTTCTTCACCCTTGCACAGGTGGTCACTTTTGTGGCCCTAACGATGACTCTCTTTCATCTGAGTGAGGATACTGGATGCCCTCTTCAGGAATTGGGATGATGGCCATGTTACGACTATCAGAAAAACTCTCACTCAATCCAGTCTTCCTTTAAATTGTCTTAGGCCACTTTCATCCTTAAATATACATGGCATTCTCAAGAGGAAGGAGGGGACCGTTAAGTGACTTGGGGGACAACTGTCTCTGTGAGACAGCGGATCTCTCGGCTGCTCATTCACGTTACGTTCTCAAGCCTTCTTGTTTTATATAGAGACTTTTGTCCCAGATACCAGGTACACACAAGAAAGCATTACTCTAGTGAGAAGTAAAGCTGTAAAATTCAAAACCAGTTTTGTTTCTTAATCACTGTAATAAACGTGGAAGCTTCTGTCTAAGCAATTAGCTCTGGGAATAAAAGCCAAACACAAGACAACACAAAGCAAGCTGATGGTTTTGTTCATTGTTTCTTTCAATCCAGGTTGGACGCCCTATGGTCTGGTGCCTGTCCCTTATCCCACTGTCATCCAATGCAGTCACATCCTCTGGCCTCTTCTGTATCTTTTCTTTTTCTTCATGCTAGGCTCCTACGGGTTTCTGTGCCCATCCAGGTAGAAAGGTTTTGCTGTAGCAAGAAAATATCAAATTTAATAAAACTTACTTTCTTGCTTTTCACAGAACACTTTGCCTCTGGGTTTTCTTGGGGGCAGTTGCCCATTGTGTGCCAGCCTTGACTTCTATTCTAATACATTATCTTCCACAGAGACTTAAACGTCAAAAGCAATAGAGACTTACACACGACTTTTACTTTGGTCTCTACCTGAAGTAACTGGTTCATATTTCATTGGCCAAAGCAACTTTCACTGTGTTATTCATTGAGGGCACTGGGAGTGTCATCCTTTCAGAGACTATGAAGCAGAAGAAAAGCAAAATATTAGTATTATCTCTCTCATCTGAAGCTGAAAATACAGAAATGAGTAAGGTGTGAATCCAGTCCTCGGCAGCTCAAAGCCCTGAGGAGAAAAACGTTGATAGTTCTAAGTCAGTTTGTAAAATGGTGCACGTTACACAATAGATTATAATCATCCTAATGAGAATTCAGGGTGCCTTGAGAGCTCTGGGACTTACCTCTTTGTAATCCGTGACTGCAGTAAAACTACAGTGTGGAGGAGAGACGAGAAAGGGCTTGGTCTATTAGAGAGAGGGTCTGGATCTGTGTCACTGGTGAGGGTGGGGCGTTGCTTGTTTATACACATCTAACACCTAAAATAATTACTTGTGACCAACTCTAGGGAACAGTTTTACTTGTTCTTTGAGACCTGGAGACAGAGAAGCAGTCTGCCAGCCGTAGAGCCGATCTGCTAGCACATGAAGTGTACCGCGCTATTGTTTTGATGAAGCCTTGCTAAAAATACTTTACTGAGCAATTACGCTACTGACAGTTCTTTGATCTGAAAAATTAGATTTGCTGTTGCACTACGAACAGAACAAAGCCACTTGTAAAATAGCAGTCAAAGTGAGTTATTAGGCAACACAGGTTGCAGAGACAGCTCTCCGGCTTGCCCACTGTTGGAAAAGGTGGACGGAGTGAGTGCATGTTAACGCTTTGGGGAATGTACTTTGTAAACAAAGGAGACCGTGTCTCCTTTGGGTCAAATACAGCCATACTCTGGTCTTCTTGCACTGCTGTGGTCCTGTTGTCTTTCTTGCCAATTATGCTTGCCAATCATGCTGGGCATGCTTCCACCCCAGAGCCCTTGTTCTGTGTGCCATTCAGTCCCCACCCCTCTTACTTCACTAGTTATGGGTTGCCCTAATGCCATTCTTCAAGGGATGCTTTGTGGCCATCCTGTTCGGATTTCTGAGTTCCAGGCCAGCCTGGTCTACAGAGTGAGTTCCAGGACAGCCAGGACTACACAGAGAAACCCTGTCTCGAAAAACCAAAAAAAAAAAAAAAAAAAAAAAAAGATTGTCTTCTCTCTCTTGCCATATCTGATGCCCATGGCACCTTCAACCGTAAGTAATGAAGGTTTAGGCTCCTTCTTTCGTTTGGCCTCAGTTGTCTTCTACCAGCAGGTATAACTTCACTCTACACCAGCAGAATAAAGCTGCCCCTCACAACACAGTAGCTTTAGTGATTGAGTAAAGTTAGTTTTATTAGAGGCTTGTAGCATGTTCCTATGGTGTCTCATATGAGCACGTGGGAACCATTGCATGCATCGTATGCCCCCATAGCCCAGCACATGTAACATTGCAGTCCCTGTCAATTGACAAAAGCATTTGTCTAGAAAACCCAGCCTGATTGAGTGGTGCACATAATGGAGAGGGAAGAGCTAGGCAGTCACTGGCCATAGAGCTGAGCCTGTTCTAAGGGGAGCTGAGCGGTCGAAGTTCAGTAAGAAAAGCATGCTAGGACTCAGCAGTTGGCTGTTTCTGTCAGCTTCTGTGAATTCCTCTTGAGAGAAATATAACTCAGAAATTTTCCAAGATTCCAGGAGGTTATGGAAACTGTGGGAAATTGTCTTGGTTGTTGAAGTTTCTCCTCTAATATTAAGATAAACAAGCTTTTAAAATGATTTGTAAGTGACAAGTGCTCTGGTTTGGTTTTTTTTTTTTTTTTTTTTTGATTCAAATGATTAAGTAGACATCAACCTGTGGCCACTCTGTAGCTTCAGGCTGATGGAAATGGATTCCCTCCTTGTCCTCACACTGCACCTGCCCTGTGCCAGCCTTCTCTTCCCGGCTTGATAAGTCCGGTGCCAGCAGCTTCCAGAGTTGGCCTTGGCTTAGCAGAAGAGATAAGATGGGGGCCGGGCTTGTGGAGAGAGGCGGAGCTTGTGAAGAGAGGCGGACAGCTGCCCAGAATGGTGGTGTTATTCCGGAAGCGAACTTCATCTACCCTCATTTTCCACTTCTTAGATTTCTGTGTGTTGTGGCGTGCAGATCTTTGTACCTGCTTTTCACTAGTGCCTCTGATAGAACACTGTGCACTTTGCGGCTGACCCCACTTCCCCATCGTCTTGAATGACAAGAACAAAGAGTTCCACTCTTTCAACACCAACACGTATGTCCCCACCAACCTTCCTCTCCTGCGTTTCTCAGGTGACTAGTCTGTTCCTGGGGCCTGGTGAACTGGAGACTCTTCTGTGTGCACACTCTCTTCTTTACAATTGGATCTAGGGTGAGGCAGTTAGAGGAAGTCTTGATTTCAAACATGAGAAATGAAAAATCCTGGAAGGACATTGTGATGCGTGCGGGCCAGCTTCAGAGTGATTGGAAGGTTGCCAACAGGGTTCAAAGTGGGCAGGAACCAAGCCATTTTCTAGGGAAAAAGATAGATAGGTGATGCCTAGTACAGATAGCCAGCACTCACCGGCTCAATGACTATGAACCATGCTTGACTGCTTTGTGCTTCCAAAGACAGCCTTGAGTAACAAATGTTTGTAGAAAGCGCTAAAAGAGTGATTGGTAAAGAACAAGCAGTATATCAGAGTATAGTCAACACACATTGATTGCTCAGTGAGCTTGTGTGCATATAGTTGGCCTCCAGTTTAGGATAGCTCACCTTAAAGAGGTTTTAACCCATGATCATGTGAAAGTGAAACCACATTCAGCAGAAAGCAAAATTCACATTCTGTTTTTGGATCTTTTCCTGGGCTAGTAATGCAGCGTTGAAACTTTTTCACCGCGGGGTACCAGTGCCACAGCACTCAATTATCCACATGATTAGTGATCAGCCCACCCCTCTCTGTGGCTAAGCTAGGATGACCAGAAGGGTAGGTACATTGAATGCAACTTAGACAAAGGATATTTCCACTGGGGATAGAGCTCCATGGCCTGGTGAGGACCGCTGTATGTATGAACATTGCCAGTGCTGCAGAATATGTGCCAAATGGCCCCTAGCTGCAGGTGTTCCCACCTCTCCTTTTGACTGTCTGTCTTTCCCCTAAAGGCTCCTTGGATCTTTGTTCAAGGGCTTTGGTTGAGGTCTTCATGATCTCTAGAGTTGGGCTCTAATTTTCTCCCACAACTGTATCAGTTAGCTTTCTCTTGCTTTGATAACACTGTGACCAAAAGCAATTTGGGGAAGAAAAGTTTTATTTTGCTTACAGTTTATAACCTATCATTGAGGGAAGCTAGGGAAAGTGTTCAAGGCCGGAACCTGGAGGCAGGAACTGAAACATTGGCCATGGAGGAGTGCTGCTTACTGGATTGCTCACTATGACTTGCTCAGCTACCCTTCTTATAAAGCTCAGGACCGCCTGCCTGGGGATACTTTTGCCAGCAGTGGCCTAAGACCTTCCATATCAACCAATCATCAAGAAAATGCCCCACAGACTTGCCCACAGAACTGTGGGACAGAGACATCTCCTCATGAGGTTCCCTTTTCTAAGTGACTGGTTTGTGTCACCTTGACAAAAACTACGACCTTAACAGCCACCATGGAAACTCTTATAAATCAATCATCCTGTCTGTAAGAAGGTATTTAGAACTTTTTGTCGCCTGCAGCATTAATGGTTAGAAATGAAAAGGGGACAGGCAGACTTTGCTTCACATTTTTATTTTTCAGTTTGGGTCAAAGGAATTCACATCAACCCATTCTTTGGTTGTTGGTGCAGTGCTGGGGATTGAGCCCTTGGTCTTGCGCATGCTAGTCAAGTGCTCTACCACTGAGCTGTGTTTCAACCCTCTCTCCATCCTTTGGTGAACAGCCTTCCCTTAGGGAAGGCTGTTAGGAGTGCTGGGTATGCTGGAAAACCCAGACTACAATCTATTTTTAGGAATACTTTACTTAAAAACTAGTGATGAGTCTCCACCTGTGCATTGACAGTGCTGTTGTGGGTCTAAAGTTGCCTGGTCATTTGATCTCTCTCTCCGCATCTCTCTTGCCTTCCTTCCCCTCCCCCTCTCCTCTCCTCCTTGCCCCTCCTTCCCTCCCTTCTTCCCAGGCATAGTGATACATAGACTATATAGGCAATGGCGATGTAGGGCAGTCTGGTGTTAGCTCCAAGTTTCTTAAATATTTAGTTGTTGAATGTCTTAAATATTCAAAGTGGCTTTAAGAAGTGGAAGCTTTCTTCACTGACAGTTTAACGTGAGAACTGTAGAATTATTATAATGAAATGTTAACACTTGACGTGAGTGTTTATTTCTATTGTAGAATGTAGTGGGCCAGGTTGCCTGGCATACACGACAGGGAGATGAGTATCGTTTGTTTCAGTACACACTTGTATGCCTATAAGCGAATGATTGTGTGGCCCTGGTGATCGTATAAAACGTTCTCCTGACCGACAGCCACAGCATCTTGAGCTGTACCTCTGCTCACCTTGTGGCAACTTGCTCTCACAGGCACAGAAGAGCTTGAGAAATCCAGTGTGGGGGTGGCTAGAGGTCTGAGGTGTTGCCTGCTGGCTAATAGGACTGTGATTGGTCAGAAGCGCTTGTCATCAGCAGGACTGAAGAGAGGGCTGTGTGAAAAGAATTGCCTTCCATGAGTCATGGAATTAATTTATCACTGGAACACTTTCAAAATCAAGTTTCCCCATGGATGTCAAATCTTGTCAGTAATAAGAGGGAATGGAGATTGAAATGGATCAAACACTGAACCTTTATTTCAGAAATGTGGGTGAGGGTGGAAAGAGGCAAGGTCAAAGTCTGTTCTCTGAAATTGGAAACAGTCTTCATTTTCACCTTTATCTATATGGGTTTGTGTGTGCTGAGCACTTTTGTGCTGCCTTTGGTACACATAAGATGGATGTTGGTATTCACATAACTCAGGTAATTCCCTGAGCCTCATTTGCCTGTGAATCCATTTCTAGAATTGCTGGTGAAACCTACCCTTAATGATGAGGAGGCTTTGGTTGGCATCGTACAGAACATAATAACCCATGAGCAACTGGTGGTACCCTGAAGGCAGCCTTTAGCCTGGGGTGTGAGCCATGAGCTAAGCTATGGGTAGTTTTGGAGATCATCATCATATTCATGCATGTTAGGGATTTCAGGGCCAATCAAATGTAGTTCTTCAATGATTCCATTTTTAATTAGTGTAAAATGCATATAGTATATGTTACCAACATAAAACCATTTTCAGTGCATAGTTATGTAGCATGAAATATATTTACCTTGATGCGTACCTATCTCTAGCATCATCTATGACTTCAAAGCCAGCTGGGAATAAAGCTGTATTATCTGTATGCTTAGAATTTTAACAATACTTTACTGTTCTAAGATTTTCCATTACTCTCAACAAGTTTCTTCTAAGTCATGACTTTTGCAATACGAAATTGACATAAGGAGGAAATCATTGGTCACCTGCTCACTTCTATGCCTTTTCCAAGTATACTTTCTTACTTCTTGAAAGTTCTTGATCAACTCAGTACTTCCTGTAGCTATTTTTATTTCAAGGAACATACATAGTATCAAACTGAAGAGGATATAGTAACAAGCTTCCACAATGATTCAGCTTTATGTTCTATCCGTGATTTTTGAAACAATTTCCAGTCTAAAACTTCTTTAGAAGTCAGAGGGATGGCTCAGAGGTCAAGTCCTCCTGCTCTTACAGAGGACTCATGTTTGATTCCCAGCACCCATGTGATGGCTTAAAACTGTCTGTAATTCTAGTCCCAGGAAATCCAGTGCCTCATCTGGCAGCAGCCACTTAAGTGGTATACTAACATGCATGCAGGCAAAGTGCCACACACATCAACGTACACATATACATACATACATACTTACGTACATACATTTTTTTTTTTTTTTAAAATGGTGGCAGGCTTATATGTGGTGTGCATATTTTAAGGCTCTTTGTAAGCACTTTCCCCTGCCATGGGCCACTCACTGTGTCCCTTTTTCTACACTGAGACCAGGACACTGCATTCTTTTGTATCAAACTGGAGAGTTGATATTTGGGACTCAGAAAGGGATGTGATGTACAGCACAGGACCATGAGTCACAGAAGAAACTTAAGATCTTGTTTATGGTTCATAACCATCAAATTTAAGCAATCTCTGTCCACCAATCCAGCTCTACAAAGGCAATAAAAGGAAAACCTCAATCTAAAGAGAATATGAACTATACTGAAAAGGGGACACTAAATAAATAACTCAACAGTAATGGCCTTAATTCCCTAGTCAAAAGATTGTATTAGAAAGCAGGATACTTTCTGCTACCTAAGAAATACAGGTCACCATCAGGGACAGATATCAGCTTACAGTGAACGGATGAAAAAGGTCAGGGTCTTGCTCAGCATTCTTCAGAGAAACTTCTTATAGTGGGTGGTGATTAACACAGAGACCCAGAACTTAACAGTGTGCAGAGAATGAGATGCTTTGGGACATTCATTCCTAAGTGGGATATCTATCAAATCCTTTCTCTCAAGACTCAGACAGAAAGACTGTAAGAGCCAGAGGTGGTGGATAACTCCAAAGAAACAGTCTTCCATACACTACAGGCTGATGCACATAGTAATGTTCAGAGACTGTGTCAACATTCGCAAGACCCACCCAAGTTCAAACCAGACAAAATCCCAACACTGAGAAAGGGGGAGTAGACACGAGGTCTTACCCGTTACCAGGAAGCTACTTGCATATGATACCTACTGAGGAAGTGAGAATCAATTTTCTCTGAGGTGACACTGATGTATCAATCACACACCAGAATGGGCTCCATGCCCAGGAGCAGCTGGTCCCATGGAACAGACCCCGCATAGTTGAGCAGCAAAGAACAGACCCCATGCAGCACAGAACAGACCCCAAGCAGCACAGAATAGATTCCATGCAGTTGGTCAGCATGGAACAGACCCCATGCAGTTGGTCAGCATGGAACAGACCCCATACTTTTTCATTCTGCTTTGCTATTTTTCTCTTACTGTATTTTTTTGTCCATTTATTTGTTTTGAGTTTTGTTTTTGTTTTGTTTCTGAAAAGGAGAAAGGGAAGGGAGAACATAAAACTATAAAGTTGTATGCGTTAGGGAGGCGGGGAGGAGCTGGGGAAGGGAAAGAATAGGATCGAACTGTGTAGTATATAAACGGTTTTGAAGGGGCCGGAGAGATTGTTCAGTGGTTAAGAACACTTGCTCTTACAGTGGACCCGGGTTTGATTCCTAGCAACTACATGTGGCTCACAATCATCTGTAATTCCAGTTCCAGGGGGCCTGATACCCTGTCAGATGTCCGTGGGCACTAGGCACACATGTGGTACACAGGCATACATTTGAGCAAAACACTCATGGACATAAAATCTAAAGAAAAAGAATGGGAACCATTTAAAAATAAAAAGAATCCAGTGCTCATGATTAACTTTAAAAATAAAAAGAATCCAGTGCTCATGATTAATTTTAATAGAGACACTTTGCATATCCAAGAGTAAGTAGTGAATGTAGCACCTGGGCCTTAGACATTTTCCACTGGAAAAGACCCTGACATTGTGCCATTGTATCATGTGTGACTCATCACACATTTGTATCACACATGTATCATGACTCATCACACATGATACAATGTGCGATACAATGTGTGGTACAATGTGTGATACAATGTGTGGTACAGTGTGTGATACAATGTGTGATACAATGTGTGGTACAATGTGTGATACAATGTGTGGTACAGTGTGTGATACAATGTGTGATACAATGTGTGGTACAATGTGTGATACAATGTGTGGTACAATGTGTGATACAATGTGTGGTACAATGTGTGGTACAATGTGTGGTACAATGTGTGGTACAATGTGTGATACAATGTGTGATACAACGGAGCTGAGACAGAACTTGATTGTGTACCAGTGAAATTATATTTATACATTAGGAACCTAAAAAACCAATCATTAATATTGAGCTTTGCAGTGTTTACTTCCCAAAATGCTTGACTGCCACAGACAGTCACAGGAAATAGTAGCTGGGTGCCTCAGTAGATTGTCCCCTGGCAGACATTCTGGGCATGGTGGTTACGAGAACAGGAACTTTGACAGAACCCAGTTTGTGTCTTCACTCATGAGCAGCCACTTGGAAAAGGGAAGGCTGCCTCGTGTCTTCCTGGACTGTGGTTTGAGCGTCTACCAGGTTCCTCCTGTCTTCTTCCTTTCCAGGCAGGCTTCTTCCACTGCTGTCTCTCAGCTATGTTCATGTCCACTTAGGGCAGGCATGGTCACTGACCACACAGTAGGGAGGGCAGTGAGTAAACGCAGCCTTCCTAGAAGTGTCTTCCGCCTTGTTTTACTATTCTTCTCTCCTCTGTGAGTCCTTAAGTTTGGATTTCCTTCTGACTAGAGACATGTTCTTCATGTATTATTCTTTCTATATAAAAAGCACTGTTTTAATTTATGAACATTTCTTCATAGGCTTGGAGAATGGTAAGAGTGGAAGTTTTATCTTCTTGAAAAAGATCTAATTTTTTAAATGTTTGTGCCTGCGTGGGTATACAATGTGTGTGTGTGTGGATGCCAGTGGAGAACAGAGAGCATTGGGTACCCTGGAATTGGGTACATGGAGTTACATGCCACCCTCCAGGTGGTAGGAGGTGCCTCATGTGGGTGCTGGAAACTGAACTCAGGTCTTGTGCAAGAACAATGAGTGTTGTCAATGCCTGAACCACCTCTCCAGCCCCTGGATAGTTTGTTTTATTTTGTACATCTTTCTTCTTGAATAATTTCTTTAATAAAAGAAATTTGGAAGTTAGAAACAAAAATCTACCACATAGTCTGTCACAAAAATTCCATTAGCATTTTGCTATACTCCTTTCTGCCTTTATTCTCTACTGGGGTCATTGCTGCCCAAGCCGGTCTCAGGACTCCTGAGCTCAGCTGAGCTACACTGCACAGCCCTTTCAGTTTCACAAATGTTCCTGTGCATTCAAGGTCTTTAAAATACTTGTAATGGCTGCATGACATTTTCTCATGCTCTGGATTAGGCAGGGAGGGAGGAGGAGCCGGAAGAAGTGACTGCTTTGACCAAGAGTCAACATCATTTAGCAAAAGGCTCTCCCTGTGTACTTTGCACATTGTATTGGCTGATTCTCCATCCTCTGCTACTGGGGCTGTAGGATACTTTGTTAACTTTAGAACTTCTGTCATTGATAACATGTCTGAGAGAGGGCTCCTTTGAAAAGTGTGGATTACTCTAGTTGACCTGAATAGAGTCGGAGAAGAAATGAAGCTTGTTTCCTAATTTAACCCAAATAGAAAGGAGCGCAGCTGCAGATGCTCAGAGGGCAGTGTCCTTGCAAGTGAAAGCTGAGAGCTCTAAAAACAGCCCTTTATGAAGTGCCTCTTACTGCAGTTGTGCTTTCAGAGAAGGGTAAACACAAACGCAGTTGCTATTGGATCACATGCCAGTTTGTGTGCATGTGCATGGGTGTGTGCCTGTGTGTGCACACGTGTTCAAGAGTGTGCACATGTGCTGGAGAGTGTGCGCCTGTGTGCATACATATATGTGTGTGTGAGTGAGTGCGTGCATGCGTGCGTGCGTGCGTGTGTGCGTGTGTGTGTGTGTGCGCGTATGTACCTGTGCATGTGTGTTGGAATAAGAATGTGCTTTTCCATTAAATGGTGGGGGAAAGTAAGGAGAGGAGTGCAGTGTGTGCCAAGATTGGAAGTTACATACAGGTATGTCAGCCTGGTGAGCTGAACCAGTCTTGCTGTTCTCTGTAGCTCTTCTTGGCTGTATATAGGCTGCTCTGTTTGGGTACCTGCTTAGCTCTCCAACCAGGAATGAAGGAGACAAGCTCCTATCTGAAGCTGACCTGTATGCATCTGCCAGGTCATTGGTTAGCATGTTGGAGGAGTGGCTTTGTTGGGAGCAAGTAGAAGATTGCAGTTGTCAACATCTTGACGTCTGTTAAATTAGCTGCTTTTCATCAGCGCTAATGAATGTGTTTTGAGACGGCAAATGATAGATATGTTTGTGAATGTTGGATTAAACAGGTTTGTTTAGTATAGAAATTCTTTGACACCTTCCATATGCTTATGTGCAGTTTTTATTTTTAAGGGGACTCAAGTAAGCAACATTTTCCACTTGATTTTGCCCATGTAATCCTTGCTAGGAGGACCTTTGTTGGGGTCAGGAAGGGTTTGAATTAGAAATGCTTGCTGCAAGAAGTAGGGTTAGTATCCCAGTGGTATGGACTAGCCTTCCCAGACTTCACTGTGGTGTGAGTCACCTGAGCTCTGGTTCCTTCACCCATGGAAGAAGTGTGTCTGGCCCTGTAGAGATGGAGCATCAGTATGTCACAGAAACACTGGAGTGAGGCTGGTGCTGCTGGTCCCCAGACCATATGGCAACTGTCATTTGGAGATGGGTAGAGATGGGCTGATGGAAGGTGGCATTTATCAGGTGGGTTCTGTAGCATTCCAGGAGTCCAGTGGGAGGTTCCTAGTGAAGAGAGAAGAACAGAGCGGCAGGTGGCTGATACTTGCCCATTTCTCCATAAGGGGAATTTCTGGGGGGAATCCAGAGCACTAGAGGCCCCCCTTGATCTCCAAGACCATGATCTGTTTCTGACTGGAGGAATCCTGGTTATATTTGCTGGTGCTGCAGCAGATCTTTGTGCTATGGTAGAAGGTTGCAGGGAGGAGAGACAATTTGACCAAAGATTGTGATGAGCCTGCTGCAGTGGCTTATGCCTGTAATTAATTATAGCACTGAGACAGAGTCTCAAGTTGAAGACTACATAGTGAGCCAGCTAGCTAGCCATGGATAGTGAACCCTTGTATGAGAAAAAAGAGAGAGAAATTGACTAAAGAAAAATAGTAGATGTCTAGGTAGAAGACATAGCATAGGAAGCGAGCTTAGAGGACATGATTTGGTGAAAGTATAATCTAAATTAGTATCAAAGAGTCAGGGAAAGGAAAGGATGTTTAGACAGACCCTCGCCTGCTACAGTGCCACTTGTGTTTGGCACAAAGGCCGTATTCATCCAGCAGGTATCATACTCAGAATGTGGAGTTTGCATTGTTTCCCAGGTAAGCTTTATGTGGGGTATAGGACTTCCTTAATAAGACTTTTGTCAGTGGCAGCTCCTGTCACCTATTCAACCGTAGAAGGACACCAGCCCTGCAGTGTAGGAAGGCCAGTGGTAAGTCTTTTGAAGGCAGTTCTGTCTTACAGTGGCTTTTCACAGTGTGAAGAAGGAATCTCCACAGAGAATGAGTGTAGAATCCAGTTTTAGTGGATGAAGAGAAAACGGCAGGTCCATACCTGGAAATGTGATAAGGAAATACAGTGGGAGATGTAGAGACCATTCCAACTCATGCTTGGAAACACAGACGGAAGTGACAGAGGGAAGTGACAGAGGCTGATGTGGCTGTCAAGGGAGCTGTTGAAGGAAGGACGTGCAAGAGGCAGCGGGAATATGTGTGTGTGTGTGTGTGTGTGTGTGTGTGTGTGTGAGAGAGAGAGAGAGAGAGAGAGAGAGAGATGATCTAGAAGAAAGTTTCACAAATCTGCAGGACTCAAGTGCTAGCTAATCAAGGGCTACAAAGTAAGTGAAGGACCAGCCAGCTCACAGTTTCATCAGTGTCCAGGGAGAAAAAGAAGAACTCACTGCTCCTCGTAGTCAGTGTTAAAGACCTGATGTGGGTTGCTCTCACTATGCCTGGGAACAACGATGGTTTGCTTTAAACTAGACTTGCCCAAGGTTGGCAGAAACAGTACAGACTCCAGGGAGCCAGAAAACTGACTTTTGTTGTCACACACAGAGTCACAGTAGAACCCAAGAATGTACATGGAAGACTTCTGACTTTACATTTGATACTTCTGATAGGTTTCTCTCTGTGTATAAAATGGTTTTTGAGACAGAATCTATCTGTATGGGTTTATCTTGAGTTAATGGTTTCTCTTGCCTCAGACTCCTGCATGTGATGTGGGGATTATAGGTGCGTACCACCTTTTCAGGCTCTGATCCTCTCGAATTCTAAAGTAAAACAGTAATTAAAAGACTTGGGACACCCAGAAAGAGACCTAGGCATAAGTAGGAGATAGGTTTGAGTAGATGGCAGGATTTTCCTCATGTCAACATCCAAGTAAAACATTTGTTTATATAAAAGTCAGCTATACCTATCATTTAAACAGCGGTGGTGTCATGTGACAAAGCTCACAGACATTCATGCCTATGGAGAAGGCCTTGGTTCCAACCATCCAACGCCAGTGAGATGAGTCTGTGTTAAGTCTTGGGGATGGTGTGAAGAGAGGGATGTTCTCCTCATCTTGTTTCCCCTTATGGCCAGGAAGGGCCTCAGATAATTTTATCTTGCCATGTGGAGTCTTCTGCCATGTCCTAGGGATGTAGGTGAAAAAGATTTCAGTCCCTTGAGAAGTTCATTTGGGTCCACATTCCTGTTCCCCCCTGTGGGAAAGCTTGCTGAGTGCTGCACAGGGATGGTAGTAAAGGCCAGTAATAGTCCACAGTTATCGTCAGGCACTATTCTAAGTTGTCTGTGTAATTTAAAGTTGTGACCTGTAGGGTGTAGTCTCCTGATCTCCAGCATCAGCCTACTCCGAGAATTCATTAAACTTCAGATTCTCAGGTTCTATCCTAAACCTAGCAAACACAAAACTACTGGAAATACAGGGGTGTTTCATGACACTTTCTAGGACATAAAAACATTTGAAAATCACTATTTTAAGTAATTTATTTTTTATTTGATTTTATTTTACTCACGTAAAGTGGTAGACCCAGTGAAACAAAGGAGATAATAACTTGTCTAGACCACAACTTCTTAGGGCTGCAGCTGTACTTTGAATGTAAGCATTGTGAGTGCCGGGCTCCATTCTTGTTCTTAAGTACCGTGCATGGATGCCTCTTGAGAAGCTGTGTGTATAGAAAAGGACAGACAACAACCAAACAAAGGGAGATATTCCCTTATACAAGTGTGTAGTAAGTGTGAGCTAACCACACACAGTACGTCTGTGGGCACTGGGGCATTTGGAAGTGGGAGCAAGGGGAAGACCCACGTCTTTCAGATTTGCATAGTAAGAGGAAGCCCAAATGCAAATGAGTGTCTGAAGTCCAGAGTGCTTTGGAAGCACTGAGAGATTCAGAAGGGAGATTTAAGCATATATGAAAGCATCATCACATGAGCTGTGTGAAAATTTATATTTGTGGGACTCATTCTAGAAATTGATTTTGAGACACTGTTTTCTTCTAGATTCACTAGTATGTTTATATATTTAGTTCTTCTCATCAGTGTTCTGTAGTCCTTCCCCCTACTCCCCTTCCTCTTGGTTTTGTTTTGTTTTTGAGACAGGATCTTATTTATCTCAAGCTGGCCTTGAATTCACTATATAACTGAGATTGGTCTCAAATTCCTGATCCACTTGCCTCCACTTCCCAAGTGCTGGTATTACAAACCTGTGCCACAGTCATCTTAAACTGAGGTTGTGATACCCTAAGGGGTCATGTAACTGAAGGGCTAAAGAATCAGGCAACTATGAAAGGTTTCTGAATGGGCAGCAGCCAAAATTTAGTTCAAAATAAAATGTATAAAGAGGCATTGAGAGATGGCTCCATTAGTCAAATACTCATGCAAGCATCAGAACATGACTTGGATCCCTGGCACACATATAAAAAGGCAGGCATGGTGGCTTGCACTTGCAGTCCTGACACAGGAGAAGCGGACTGTTGGATGCCTGGCTGTTGGGAGGAAGCAGGGGAAGGAACCATAACCCATTCTGTTCTCTGTATTTGTGAGATAATAATGGTGGGAGCCTTTTAAAGAGAGGACACTCGGGTGGTACACTCCTATAATCCCAGTGCTTGGGAGGCCAAGGCAGGAGAATCATGAGTCTGAGGCTGCCATAGGCTATACATCGATATCCTGTCACAATCCCCACTCCAAACCCACATCAGAAAGACATCTGCTACCGATAGATTCGCCACCCAAGGTGATACAGCAAACTGACAGGAAAATCAGGACCAAGAGGGAGAATTCACCATGGGTTTAAAGTGTATAGCTTGTGTCTTCTGAGAAAGGGGTTGTGTAAATCAGGAAAGAGTTCTTGTTCTCGTGTTTCTAGTTTTCTCAGTGTCTCAGAAGGAGCATAGGTGCTTTGTAATGTGAAATAAATAGAAGGGAGGTGCCATAGGTGAGGAGCCGAAGCCCTGGATGCTGAGTGAGGTAGTGAAAGCAGGGCATTATAGGGTGGATGACAGAGGCTAAGTTGGAGATCAGGGAGAGAATGTTAAAATGGAGGGGTATCCTTCTCAAGAGTGCTCTTGTAGATGCTGAGCTGCCCTTTGGAGGCTAACTGTGTGGTGGTCCTCTCGTACAGTGAAGAAGCAGGTCTCTCCTAGACCTGTTAAACACAAGGGGGAGGGGGGATGATCTGTATGTTCTCTTTATCTTGCCTTTGTAACTTGTTACTCCTGATCAACACTGAACCCTAACAGGAAGTAGTTTTTACAGGCACATCTAGAAAAGTCACGTTAAGTTTAAGAGTCAGTACTTCGGTGAGAACCACAGAGAGCTCTGTGGCTTCCCCTAGCTCAGTGAGCTGCTATCCTAAGTGTTAATGAAAGAAAACTCCCCTGGGCCTAGTTAAGAGGCTTCACAGGAGGTTCTGACAATAGGATTGTGTTCCATGAAAGAGAAGGTCTTATTATATCTCTTGCCATTCCCCTGAGAATGGCAGTTTGTCTAACACCCTTATCTTTACAGCATTGAGGAGTCCCATCACTTTCGCTGCCTCCCTTACCTGTCTTTAGAAAGGGGCCGTGGTGGGGTGGTTCTGTTTAGCAGGATTCTGTGACTGTAACCCTGGAGGCTGCCTGGTTTAGAGTGGCAGTGGAGAGAAATGCAAGTCGTTTGTTTCCTTTGTGGAAATATTCCTGTCCAGTTTTTAAGAACTGGTTTTTACCTAAGGAAAGTGTTTTTCTTGGACTAGCTCATGTGAAGAATTTGTTTGTTTGTTTGTTTGTTTGTTTTAACTGATTGAGACAGTTCAATGAATAAGTGAAGATTGTCAGCTTTGGTCTACCACAGTGTTGTTGTTGTTGTTAAATTCTTGTTCAGAATATAAAAAGTAACTTATCATGACAACACATCTTCACTGGAAAAATCTAATGTATATGTAAGTTTTAAATTATTTGGTATTTCAATAATTGAAGATACTATATAGGCTCAGCCAGCATGGCAGGCATCAAAAATAGGCTAGCTTATAATATTTTCTTTTTTAATGTGACTTGTGGATCTTTAACAAAGTTTATTAGCATTTCTGGATAAAGCATCAGTACTTAATGTTTGTTTAATCAAAAGATAATTAGTATAGGACCTGTCTAGAATACAAAAGAATCAGAACAGGAATTTCTTTTTAGGTTAAAATTTGGTACAAGGTTCACATACCACACAGCAGTGCCTGGCAGGGTATATTTGGTAAATATGGCAGGTTATTTTAAGAAATGGAGGTGGCAGGCTAAAAACTGGGCTCTCTAAAGCATCAATTCTTAGAGTCCAGGTGTAAAGCGCTTTTAAACATGGGTTGGGAGCTCACTAAATGTTAGTTTCTCTGTTCCGCCTGAACCGCAGTAGAACGTGATAATCATCCTCCATTGTGCTTAAGCATCTGTGGGAGATGTTCCTGCTTCCTAGATTGTTAGGTAGGGAAAATTAGTTCCTGCAATTCAAGCCATACAGCAAATACTGAGTTGATATACAAAGAGCTAAATAAATGAATAGAAAAATAAACATCTTTACATAACATCGTATGCTAGGTGACACGAGATCGAAGCACTACGAAGTGCCAGCATGGGTCCCCAATGTGCCACCATTCAGGGCACCCCAAGTTCTGTAGCATGAGCAGCACCTAAACAAAGATCTTTAAAGAGTATCAACCCCCATTCCCATTGGCCAGGCTTCACAGGAAGTAACTATCTGGTATACCACTTTATCACTCTGAACACAGGCTTGGTTAGCAGTTATGTGGGCTTTGAGGTCCTGTGGGTCCATCATGGAAGAGAACAGATTTGAATAGAAAATGGTATAACCAGGTATGTGAGTGGCAGGTTGCTCTGATGTATGTGTGTGTGTGTTCATGGGTGGGTATACTTTTGTGTGTCCATATGCATTTGTATGCATATGTATGTGGAGCCTTGGCCTCATGCTCAGGTGCTAACCATTTTCATTTTTGAGATACGGTCTCTTCAGACATACCTGCAGAGTTAGTTCCAGGACAGCCAGGGCTACACAGAGAAACTCTGTCTTGAAAAACTAAAAAAAAAAAAAAAAAAAGTGAAAAAATGTGAAAAAAAAAGAGATATGGTCTCTCACTGGTCTACAGCTTCCAAGCTAAACTGGCTTTCCAGTGTGTCTCAAGGATCCACCTGTCTTTGCCTTCATAGTTCTGGGATTACAAGTATATGCTACCATACCCACTTTTTAAAAAATGGGTTATGGGGATCAAATTCAGATCCACATGCTTGCAAGACAAGGACTCTGTGGACTGATCTCTCTCAAACATCCTGACACTTAGATCTTCCAAATTCTTTATTTTTGTCATTTTCATGTATGAGTACATTATTTTGTGGGCATAATCTACAATATCCCTTTCAAGACCCAGGGACACCTAAATCTTAGTGAGGAAATTCCTGTGGTGCTGAAGAGAGAGAACACAAGACTGTGTAAGAGGTAGACTGTGGACCTGAGGGCCTTGTGTTGGCTCCTGTCAGCTGCCAGTGACTCAGTGTAAGTGGAAGGACATGGCTTGGGGAGATTTGTCTGTTGAACGTTGTAGGGTGGTTCAGAGGGGAAAACTGAAGGGCAAGAAGATCCACTGAGAGGCTGGAGTAGTCTTCGAGGTAGAAGCAAAGGAGGCTTGATTGGGGACAAAGCAAGAGAAATGGAACCCAAGCCTCACCAGGAGTGAAGTGAGGGGTCTGAAGACAGAGCTTTCTGCATTGCTGCTGCAGTTGTACTCTCTGGGGCAGGAGCTAGTCAAGCAGAGTGTCCTGCCTGATTGGTGTGAAGGTTGACCAGATGATCTTAGGAGATACTTGAAGTTTATTAAACTGACCTTCAGTGTGGATACTTCCTAGGCCTGACACTTGGATGTGCTTTGTTTTATTTTGTCGTTATTAGTGTTATTATTATTAGGTTCACAGTATCTGCTAGAGTTTAATTTCTCTTTGTTTTCTTTTTCTTTTAAAATAGACTCTCTCAAGAAGAATTTCCAACCCATACCTTGAACATAGTCCTTCTCAGGTATGAAACTGTTTTCCCTATCCTTCTGTACTTTCTGTAATGGTGGTTCACAGTTGCTAGTGGAGAATGTTTGTGTTAGAGATGCCCTGGCCTGGAGTTTTGCAGGGATAATGCACTCATGACACCAGCTCCCCCTCAGGGAAGACCACTGAAGAAGTTGAAATTACCTGATCATTGCCCTGATTCACGATATTCATAAGATAAGAAATAACTATTTTCTACATGCCTTGCAAATCAATGTGATAGAGTAAATATGTATCCTTTACTTTTTGTATTGATGGTAACACAAGAGTTTACAAGTAGTATACATTGTATATAGAACTTTAGTAAGACAGGGCATTGTCCCCTATGAGTTCACTGATGAAAAGAGATGGGTTTGTGTTTATTGTGTTGCATTAAAGAATCAGACACATTTTCCCATTCTTCAGAATGGGAGATGGAGGTGAGGACCTTGTCTGCCTTGCTCTGTACTGTGTTAGGCACCTGGAATAGAATCTGTACTTGTCAGCTGCTCATTAAATGCTTTATACTTACTGAGTCAACCTTGTGAGTGTCAGGACTAGTTAAGCATCAGCTGACTCCTGCCTCTGCCTCAGTAATTTTCTGTCATGTTGGTTTCTCAAGATTTTATTTTTAAAAACTTGTTAACAAGGCATCATTTCTGGCCATTTTAACTTTCTCATTAAACTGTGTTCAAGCAATGATATTGGGAGAATTAAGTATAAGCACTTTTTTTCCTATCAAGTCATGACCAATAGATTATCAAGTTGTTTACTTTAAGAGACAATATAAAATATTTATAGGTAAAGAAATAGTTTACTAAGAGGGCCAGAGGTCTAGTGCAATTGTAGAGTATTTGCATTGTGTGCACAAAGCCCTGAGATCAAACCCAAAGACCAGAAGAAAAAAAAAAAAAAAAGAAAAGAGAAAGGAGCTAACCGTAACACAAATGGGGCTGAGAGATGGCTCAGCAGTTAAGAAAACTGACTACTCTTCCAAAAGACACAGGTTCGATTCCCAGCATCCACACAGTGGCTCACAACCATCTGTAATTTCAGTTCCAGGGAATGTAGTATCTTCTGAGTTTCAGAGACACCAGGCACCATATGATACACATACATACGTGAATACATTCAGGAAAAAGTACTCATACACATAAAATAAATAAATTTCACAGTATGGAAAATGAGAACAAATGGAAAGCTGTAAGCATTTATCAGTGTACCACAGTTTCATGAGCATTTACCTTCTGAAGTAAGGTCATTGCATTTCACCTCCTTGGATTATGAGACAAACAGCCTTGTGCTGTAGAAGGTGGAATTGAAGAAAAGAGGGAATTTTAGAAATAGGGCCTAGAGCTCGCCAGAGGAACCTACCTTCATCTCCAGAGACCAAAGGCAGCGGTGGAGGGATGAGAAGACTAAGGAAAGGGGTTAAAATGAAATCTCTTCCTGAAAGATGGTATTGTGATCAAATCAGAACGTTTGGAATTAGCTGTGAACTCTGAGGTTATGTGAAGCCTCGGGGCAAAGTAGCCTGCTGTGATTTTGCACCATCTTTAAGTTATTCACTAAGTGTGGAAATATCTTCTGAGGGCTTTTATATGCATGAATTAGCAATATGGCCAAACTAGTAGATTTGTTTGTGATTATTCTAAATAGATTAAAGGATTCTTCAGTTTCCTGTAGTGATTGGAACATTATATTTAAGATAATGGATATTTTACAACAGAAATCTTTGTGTTTTAATATTACGACTGTAGTAAAGTACTTTACATTTGGAAAAGTTATTATAGTCTAACAGCCTAAGTAGACCAGCAGCTAAAATAAAGGAAGGCAATTATAGGCCAGTAGCTTCATAGGCTAAAATGTGTCTGAAGCTCAGGGAATTGATCATAATACTTATATATATAGCATGCTATTGGGAGTTCACAGACTGTCACATTATTGTTCTACATTCACAGTGATTGTTTGTCTTTTCTCTTAGATTTATGGAGAGAATTCTTCTTGTGCAGGAAGAGCATTAAGGAATATTATCATTGTTCAAGCAGCTGACCTGGTAAAGGACAGAGTGAATCTCAAGGGGTTTTACAGGTAACACAATTTCTTAACACCTTGTCAAAAACCAGCCTGTGTTACAATTGTAACTTTGAGTATAGAGTAGCAGGCTGTCTTGGTATTAGCAGTCAGAGGGACAGATGCGTTCTCTCTGCTGAGGATCCTATGGGTGCTTGCTTATGGCCATGGTTAGGCTTCTGAGTCTAAAAGAATATGAAACTCCTAACCACATGGTCTCTCTCTCTCTCCCCCTACCCCTTCAATTGTCCTAAGAGGTGGGTGCATGCTACACTGGAGACTTCAAGAAATATAGGTCTGTCCACATTGGAGACATTATCAAGTCTCTAGAAAGGTTCACAGGCAGAAACAGCTGTTCAAATCCTCAAGATGAGAGGGAGCTGCATCCCACATTGCACTGTGAAGTGAGAATAGGCAATGTGTCTTCCAAAGCCAGTAAATAATAAAGGCAGAGCTGTATTGGAGAAACAAATAGTTTATGGCCAGTCCTAATAAGTGGCTGGACCTACTGTGAAGTCATCTGAAGCATGTGCTTCACTCTCGTGGAATATTAAAGCAAAACAAAAGAAGATGGACTAACACTGAATGATACCAAAATTATAAAAATAAAGCCAAGTGGAAAGGAAATATTATTTATTGTTGCTTTTCTTAAAGAGACAACATTGAAACAATGAAACTGGGACAGCACTCAGATATCACAGAAAGGAGGACATATTCTACCAATAATGGACGTTCTTTTAAGTTATAGAATTTTAACTTGTAGGGAAAAAATCAGTTTACTATTCCTGTTGTTTTCACTGGCCACAGGAAACAAATGTTTCCATTGAAAACATATTATGATGGCCCAGATCCTGGGAATAGTGATTCCCAGATATTTGGGGTAAGAAGACTCTTATTTGAGGGACAATTTATACACAAAAATGCACAAGTCTTACCTATGCAGTCATTATCTGTGTAACCATTATTAAGATACAAAGGAAGTTTATGTTCTAGAAGGTTCCTTCATGCCTCTTAACAGTAACTAGTTTCTGCAAATAAAATGTTTTAATGTTTTATTATCATACATCATTTATACATAATAATGGGATTTATACTTGTACACAATGAGTTTCAGTCATATTTATCTCCACCTCTGCTGCTGTCTCTTTCTAGTCCACTCATATTGTCCCCCTTCCTGTTTCCCACTAACTGCTCTTCTATTGTCATGTCTTTTTGTTGGGGAGGGGGCAAAGTTACATTGAATGTAGTTGAGTGTTTGTTTCCAGGCACATTGGCACCTTTACCAGTTCCGTATAACACTGAAAGGAATGACTGTCTTTTTCTTAACAACTTTTAGCTGATTTTAAATCCCCAGGAAGGTGTAGGGTCCTATTAACCCTGCCTTCTCATGACCAGGAGTTGTGGAGAACTTGATACATAATCACAACTGCTGTGAGCTCAGTAGTGCAACAGCCAACTTCAGGAAGAGTCTGTTTTGGCTTATGGTACCCATCATGTCAGGGGACGGATAGCAACAGGTGGACGAAGCAGGAAGCTGAGAGATCACATCTTAACCACAAGTGTGAAGCAGAGAGAACAAACTGGAAGTAAGGCTAGACAATGAACTCTTAAAGCTCAGCCTCAGCGATGTGCCTTCTCTAACAAATCTGCACCTTTTAAAGCAGGGTCCACATACCAGATATTTATGTTACCATTTATAACAGTAGCAAATTATAGTTATGAAGTAGCAACAAAATAATTTTATGGTTGGGGATCACCACAACATAAGGGGCTATATATTAAAGAGCCACAGCAGTAGGAAGGTTGAGAAACAGTGGTCTAAAATTTCTGTCACCTTATAAACGGTACCATCCCGGGGATCAAGTGTTCAAATACATGAGCCTACTGGGGACATTTTGTATTCAAACCTCCGCACCCAGACACACACAGGTTGAAACTAATAACAAAAGTAAAAGACAGCATTACAGTGACATCTGACTCTTTAAAACTAACATTGTATATGTAAGCCTTCATGTCTACTTGTAGCAGCTCAGAGAATCCATGTTAGTTACAGAAGGCTATGCTAAAGTCTTCCTTTGTTCTTAGGGTGTTTTTGTTTGTTTTCATTTGTTTGTAACCTCTGTGGGCATTGGTTGAAATGGAGATCTAGTCAGGTCCATGGAAAAATGAGCTATCCAATTTAGACTATACTTAGGTTTTTATAGGTCCAGCATTGGGAGCAAGTATGTATTTGTATGTCTTCTCCATTATAGTCCAAGGACTGATTAATGTTCTAGGATTAAAGATAAATTACTAATATGATTGTCTAGGATGGATCACTTAAATTTGTCTGGTGGTAAATGGAGGTGATGTGTTCCCATATGCTAGACAAAAGTCCACAATAAAAGCTTTGAAAAGAT
This sequence comes from Rhynchomys soricoides, assembly GCA_019843965.1. NCBI lineage: Eukaryota > Metazoa > Chordata > Mammalia > Rodentia > Muridae > Rhynchomys > Rhynchomys soricoides. Next base: position 850,755 of record JADRCH010000316.1, on the reverse strand, counting down.
TCTATTCAATTTGAATTATAGAACGAGCATGTTAGTTCTTGAGACCTTGTTTTCTTTTAAAATACATTAATCATTAGGCACCCCACTACACTATTTATGTTTTAAAGTTTAGTGTCTATGTTACCAAAGATAATTGGAAATCATAATGGGAAGAGAAGAAGAGTCAAGAAAAAACAAAATTTCCACCCCAGAGATTGGTAAAATTCAGCTGTCCGTGGGTTCACATGGGTCTGTAACTCATCACTGCCATATGGACACCGGTTCACATGGGTCTGTAGCTCACCTCCATATGAACAGAGGTTCACTTGGCTCTGTAGCTCCTCACCTCCATATGGACACGGGATCACATGGGTCTGTAGCTCACTTCCATATGGACACGGGTTCACATAGGTCTATAGCTCATCACCACCATATGGACATGGGTTCACATGGGTCTGTAGTTCATCACCTCCGTATGGACACAGGATCACATGGGTCTATAGCTCATCACCACCATATGGACACGGGTTCACATCGGTCTGTAGCTCATCACTGCCATATGGACATGGGTTCACATGGGTCTGTAGCTCCTCACCTTTGTATGGAAGTGCTACTACCTGGTATCACAGCTCTGGTTAGATCTACTTGTACCACCCAAGCTTCTGAATGGAGTACGAGACTTAAAACACACCGTGGCTAAGAGCTAATGGCAGTATTTAGATCGAGATGCTCCAATAACCTCAGTTTTTAATCCTTTCTGCTCCTCTCTGCCATGTAGATTTAGGGCTTTTATCTGGATTGTTGTAGATCTGGTCAACAAGTCAGGGGATTAGAAATTAAATACATAGCAGCTCATCTCATTTTATTTGCTTTAGAGATATTAAGACTGAGTTTCTCTTTGTCCCTAATGGTTTTCCTGGTCAAATGGATGGTAAGAGCAATTTCAAACATAATGATGAGGCTTAGGGAGGGGCAGAAAGGGGTCAGATACAATGAAATCAATAGTGTGTTGGGGAATGGTACCGTTTTCCATGAAGGTTGTCATAGCAATTCTGTGCTTTAGCATATTTGTTCCAAGCCTGTGTCTCAAACAGAGTAAACCCCTCTGTCTTAGTCACAGTTTCTAGTCCTGCACAAGCATCACAACCAAGAAGCAAGTTGGGAAGGAAAGGGTTTATTGAGCTTACACTTCCACATTGCTGTTCATCACCAAAGGAAGTCAGAACTGGAACTCAAGCAGGTCAGGAAGCAGGAGCTGATGCAGAGGCCATGGAGGGATGTAACTTACTGGCTTGCTTGCTTCTCCTGGCTTGCTCAGCCTGCTTTCTTATAGAACCCAAGACTACCAGCCCACAGATGGTACCACTTACAAGGGGCCCTCCCCCCTTGATCACTAGTTGAGAAAATGCCTTACAGCTGGATCTTATGGAGGCATTTCCTTACCTGAGGCTCCCTTCTCTGTGATAACTCCAGCTTGTGTCAAGTTGACACACAAAACCAGCCAGTATACCTTCCTAATGAGCAAGCAAGTTAGAGGGTCTGGGTTTTGTGATCACCAGTAACACCTAAGGGGTTTGATAGGAGTGGGTATCTAAGTTTCCAGTGAACTTTGATATATCAAAATCTACACCAGATAGCACCCTTATTCTTCCCTGAAACTGCTGAGCACAGTGCTGTTAAGGCCCGGACTAGAGACCTCCTCATGACCACCCATGCTCAGACAGGCATAGCTACCATCTTGCTACCTGCTACAATGTGGAGGTTTGGTTTATTGAGTAAATGTATAAGTGCTTCTGTGTTCCAGGTGGTATCAGACATGCAGAAAAGCCCGTGGAGCTTCAGTTTTGAGAGTGTGAAAAAATGACAGTATTTAATCCATGGACTAAAGTGCTTTCAAAGCCCAAAGATGCTGGCTAATTGAAAGAAGCACTGAGAAATTAGTTAATTAACACTGTGATCCTTAACATGAAAGGTGTCCTATAGAATTAGAAGTTCGTATTGACTGTTTGGTCTAATTGCCTGTTTTCTTGCCAACCGTGTTCTCATTTAAAAGATTCATATATCTGAATGCTTATCATTATATTAGCATTAACTTGAAGATGAGGAGGAGGCAATGCCATTTTTTTCTTGGCTTGCTTACTTCAGAAAGAGAGCTCATGAAAGGAATGGTGTCTAACTTAATGTTTTGTTTTTAAAATTTCTCATGGCTTGTGGCTTTTTTTTTTCCAGGAGAAGCTGCGTGGGGTCAGAGCTGGTTGACTGGCTACTGGAACACTGTCCTTTTGTCCAGTGTAGATCTATGGCCATTGGGGTCTGGCAGCTCCTACTGGATATGGGGATTATGTCATCAGGTTAGTGTTCCGTACTTTGAAGGCACAGCCACTGTTTTGTTAAACTGCTAGACCAGACCATACTTGATCTTCCAGAGGATGTCATAATCCGGGTGGAAATTGTTTTTGAAGGCAGATTTTTACACTCTTATTTTCTAAGTAAAAATGACAGATCGTTTTTGATTCATTTACTTTTCCCACACCTTCTGTGGAAATGATTAGGTACTTGGTGATCACAGACTCACACCTGTAAAAGTCTCTGCCTTTCTCCCCGTCTACTCTGCTCATAAACTTTTTTGCCATTGATATCTTTTGTTGCTTCAAATGAATGGTTTATCGTGATGTATGTAATCATCAGAGTATGATTTACGAATGGTATGTGTGTGCCATTCTAATTAAATAATCATGGACATGGAGATATGTGGGCTGTGAATATTAGCTGGTCAAACAGGCCAGAAAATGATGTTTAAATAGAAGGTGAGGTAAGATGGCGATCTTAGTTGAACTCAGGGAAATGAAGGAGCAGAAACCAAACTATCTTTGTTTTTATTTAATCTCCATTTCGGTACTGAGAAGAAGCCCTTTTTTCTATAGGTAATAAATATTGAGGGCAATTCCTTGTGAAAGATCTCTCAGGGTACCGATAAAGAACAATGTGAAAGAACAATGTTGCATGTAATTCTAGAAAGCACACTTACCCTTGCCTGGTCTCCTTGCCCCGTGCCTCGGCTCCTCATGCCTTACTATAGATCACACCGCAGCTGGCTCCACTTCCATCCTGCCTATTCCTCTTGAGAATGCCTGGAGCTACTGTTTGAGTTCCACAGACCATCCACTCCCGTGGCTGGCTCTGGTGAGACCGCCAACGACCGCCTGGGTCTCACTCAGCTTCCTCGCTAACTCTCCTGGTCTCCGCTTGTGCTTGCCTGGTGCCACAATGGCCACCTCACCCAGCTCCCTTTAGCCCTGTAGAAAGAAAACACTAGAGACCTTTATAGTTTAAAACTGACCAGATAACTCAAAGGCTGGATGAAGAATGTCCTGCCCCATCCCCTTGGCCTCCGCAGTTGCCTGTGGAGGCTACAAACTATCGGTACCCTGAGAGATCTGCATGTCTGCAGCTTCTCATCTGCCCGCCTCCTTGTTTAACCCCCAATCCTCTCTGAGCTCTTTTCCTGTCCTGCCCGGAAATCCCGCCTTCTCTTTAATTACATGATTAGCTTCTGGGGCTTTATTTAGCCAATCAACAATTAGGGAAACTCCCCCTACAGAACAATACAGAAGGGACATGGTTGTAATCATTTTAGTCACTAATACCTAGCACCTAATACTCTTATTTAGAAAGTCAATTAACCATTTTTGAAGAGCGGAGCTTTTATTGGCTCATTGACTAGCATTGAGATTCTGGTTAGCCGCACATTTTGTGTAAATGACTTTTGACACCATCTCTAATGTTTGATTCCTTTAAAACTGGATTTCCCAATATTGACAGTATGGACATTTTGAGTTAAATAACTCTTTGTTGCCCTGTACATATAGAATTTTGGGCAACATCAGTTTCTTTTTTTCTTCTCATTGCCAGTAGCACATCCTTTTATTGTGACTAATAAAAATGTCTCTAGACATCACCAGTTGTCCCCTGAAGCAGGACCACAATCACCCCCAGTTGATAGCCAGTAATGCTAACTGAAACTTGCTATTGTGCCGTGTTTGTGCGGCATTGCCTGCTGCCCTCTTTGAAGCGATATTGCTTTGACCGTCACTTGCCTGTGAAGCAGAAAACATAGCATATGTATGAGTATATTAAAGTTCAAGCAGTGAAATTGACCAGCTAGTGCATCCTCTCATTTTGATGGATGTGTAAGCATGAATGAAGTTCAGATGTATGAATACAGTCTTGTCTATGGTTTCTCCTTAATTATTGGACTTTTCAGTTTATTATGTGATTGATGACTCTAAACTACAACATTTTTGTTTGTTTGCTTCACACAGTGGACCAACATCTATACTTTCAAGATAATTATGTTTTCTACCAGTTTTCTTCGGATGAATGCAGCTACCTGTACTGTGAATTTGAAAGAGAGGAAGAATGGCAAAAGGGAGTGAAGCTTTTGCTGGACCTTGTGCATCTCATTCCTTCGAGAGCTGGCATCTGTGACCTGTGAGTAGGTGCTGTTGGGTACCACTGTAGACTGTTCTTTCTTAGAGAAGATGTCCTGTGTCCTGGGATTGTGCTCCTTGACTGCAGATCCCCACCTTGTTTGAGTGGTAGGAATACTATTTCCAAGTTCAGAGAAGTAAGACACACTGCTGAAGATTCATTCCGGCTCCTACATGGCTCCATTGCTATTCCAGTCCTAGGCATGCTTGCCCTACCAGCTGCACCGTGATGCTTCTAATTCAATGCTAAATGAGTAGATGATCTAAATTATAAACATATGATTGGGCTGAAGTTGGAATGAAATAATAACTCACATCTCATACACTGTCCAAGTCAAGTCGTGACTGTGCTAAGGAGCTTAACAGACATTACTGAAAATAATCTAGAAGCCATGTTTGTCAAATCAGAACATGTGAATCATTATCACCTGAAGAGAGTGAATCACTGAATGGTTAAAATTAATTAGCAGAGGCTTCCTTGAGTCATGGTTTGGGGATTATGACATGCCTTGTTTATCCTTGGCAGTAGTGAAGAGTTTATTTCAGGAGGAGTTGCAGATTGAAATGTCAGCTGAATCACTTACAGATAGAGTTCTTCCGGTATCAGAACACTGTCCCAGACCGTTGACTCTTAAGACAGATGAATTGCCCTTACTTCTCAGGTAGAGACTACAGCTTCCAAGAGATGCACTCCTCAGACCATAGCAAACGGAATTTTCTCTTATTAGCTAAAAGTGACATGGGTGAATAGTTAAGTCAGTCTTCTCACAAAGGAACATTTTATACTAGTGATACATTTCTGATCGGAAGCTTGCAGTGAGGATTTCATGTCAGGCACTGCACTAAACGAATGCCTTATGGTTTTGGTTTCACTCCAGAAAGATTCTTTAAGACAGCGACTGCTCATTTCTGCTCTATAAGTGAGGAAACCGAGGCACAGAAGCCAAATGAGCTGACCAAGGCCACACAGATGACAAGTGTAGTTTTAGTGGTTGAATTTACATCTGTCTAGCTTTATTACCTTAGCTTTTTACGCCTGCTAAGATGTGTTCTCAGAAGTTAGGGGATGATCCCAGCACCTCCCTCTGAGAGTTGTAAGCATGAGCTATGGAAGCTTTAGAGGACTATGATATGAGTTTGTTCTCACTGCTGTTGGCAGAGTGCTGTGCAATAGGAGTGTAGATTTCAATGGCACTGAATTATGGTGACATGGAGTGTCCTTTATTTAGTATGCTCTTTGTAGAGGTCAAATGTATCTAAGAGAGGTCAAATGTATCTAAGAGAGGTCAAATGTATCTAAGAGAGGTCAAATGTATCTAAGAGAGGTCAAGGCACATTTCATCAAATTCCATCGTGCTCTCTAAGAAGGAGTGACATGGCTTTCTAATCAGACACAGCCATGGTGACTGACATTAACCCCGAAGGACTGCTATTCTCTGATAGGGTTCTTCTACCGTTTCCTGTCTTTTACACATGGTAGAGGTATAGAAATCCCTGGGTATGCTCAGATTAAGGAAGGGGCAGGAGGGTAGTGAATAATCTTGCCTCCCCCAGATAGCAAGTTAGAATGTTGGTGGTTGAGATAGCCTTGTGTTGCCCTACTTTTTAAAAAGTGCCAGTTATTTTTAAAATTCAATCCTTAATATCAGTCTTCTGTCATATAGATTACTATGGACACAAATGACAGGTCCTGGGGTGAGAGCAGACTCTAGAATGCCACATTCGTCAGCAAGTTTCATCCATTTGGCATGAGCAGGAGTATTTGGTCACAGTCACTTATTGGTACAAATGGTCACTGGAGACCCAAGGATCTGATTATTCCTAGAATAAGCACCATGTGTAGAAGAATAAAGTTACTAAGCCACACTTTTCTTCTGGAGAGAGAAGATATGCCCTCCCTGTATTGGAGATATGAATCAACTTCTGTGCAGCAGTAGAATGTTCTTAGGTTATTGCCTATGTGCTAGCCCACTTAGAATAAAGGACGATCAGAGAAAAGATGACCAGGGACATTGCCCTCCTTCAGTTGAATTTCATAACCTCCCCTGGTCCCTTACCTTCATCATAACTGACTTCAACCTGGAAATCTCCATTGTTTTGATCTTCAGCCTGCACTGGTTATCCTAGCCTGCAGTGAGTGCTATGCTGTTTCCAGTTTTGCCTTTATTTTCCCCTGTTAAGTTCTGCCCAACCCTCAAGGGGGAGCCCACATCCTACCTTGCCTATGAAGTTTCCCTGATGCCCTTGGACTGTCTTAGACTTGTAGCTGGTAAATCACTGCATCAGTGTGGGTAATTTTAAAAGAGAAACCCATTCTTCTGCGTCTCTCCTAGCTTTGTGTTCTTTCACTCTGATGAATTCTAACTGAAATGCCCTCTGAAGTCCTTTTGATTCTTGTTTTCTATCTATGAGCTAAAAACTCCATCCTGTGGTGCTTTTAATAACCTTTTTGATATTTGAAAGCTATTAAGCTCTACCTACGCAATTCCACATTAGGTCCCCTAATTTGCCATCCTTTCTAAATGACTTTAAAATGATGCCAGAAAACCACTTAATGTCCATGTTTAAACACAAAGCTGTTCTCTACAAATGTATTTTTAAAGAGGAAAAAAAAAACAATAAAGGGGATTTTATAATCTTAAAAAGGAATGTCGTCTGCAATGTCCACGGCAGGGAGAGAGATGGCACTGTGCAAGCTTGCTGCCTCGTTTGAGGAAACAAATGTTGGACTCTCTGTGAAATAGTTTTTATTCCCCCCAAAAGAGATAATTTGAAGGGATTGAGTTGGTTGTCGGGGTATAGTCTCAGGGAAAGAGATCAGTTGTAGTACCTCTTTTAGACAGAAGCCCAAATTAAGTTATCCAAAATGAACTTCTTCCTGACACTCATTTTTTTTTTTTCATTTTTATTCTTATTTATTTATTTTTTTACTATGGATGGGAGGAGAAGAGAATAAGTAAAGTTTGAGAAATTAACAAGAAAGACAGCTGAGTCATTCCATCCGGACTTGTGTGACGGTTCTTCCTGATAAGAACCTGATTGAGAGTCGATGCTTTTCAAAGCCGAGCCCCGCTCAGCTGCAGTATGTTGCCTCTCCACTCAAAAGGAGTAAGAGGCTAGGCTCCAGTCTGTTGTTGACCCTTGAAAACATAAAACCATAGCCTTCCAGTTAGAGGCAGGTAACATTTATGCTATTAAAAGACTTATTAAGGATTGCTAATGCTCAGCTCTGCCAGCTCTGGGTACAGAGGATATGTAATGAAAAAAATGTTTTGTTTGTTCGTTTGTTGTGTGTGTGTGTGGTTTTTTGTTAAGGTACCTGGTGTCTGTTATCCACATGAACACTCGTCCTATTGGGTAGCTAGGGAGTTCCTTCCTACCTTTGGTCTAATACAGTAAAGTTATTCAAATATGGTGTCTGCTTCTTTCCCTGCTCTATCATAGAATTCCCTGTGGGATGTGGTGGGTAGCTAGTGTGGGGCCACTTTGAGGAGATGAAATCTTTCCTATCTAAGAGGAGGCTTTCTCCACTTAAAACTTCCTTGTGATGACTGCAAGCCTATTTTCTGTGTTGCCAAATAGAGCAGTTGAGTTTCAGTCCTGTTGAGCCATAGTTTGGCTCTATGACTCCTGTTCTTTTGAAAGCAGCCTTTGCACATGCTTCCTGGGACAGCATCTGTTGGCTCTGCCATCTTACTGGAAGCACTGCTTATGTTTCTTCTCTGACTGCATGGACTTTGTGTTCCAAGGCCTGTGTGGTTTGGGGCCTTGCTTGACTCTGAGGAGATGCCCTTCTAAATACCAGTCAATTCATGGGGGCCTAGTAAAGAATTTGCCTGTGCAAGACCCTTTCATATGTAGACCAATCAATGCAAATTCTGCAATCCAGTCTCCTCTTTTGGGCTTGGGCTTTCCATCTGCCCTGAGCATAGCAGGCCCAGGTTCCAGGCGAATAGGGGTAACCCTGTTCCCCAGAGTCAAGTAAACTATTTGAACTAGCCATTCTTCAGCCTGTTTAATCCAGCCTCACTGTTACTGCCTGTGGGAAACACAGAAAAAGGTTCTTGTCTGAGTCTTCTCTCCTCACCTTTCTGCTACCCTGCCCCTCACTCCCCCACCCTGCCCCTCACTCCCCCACCCTGC
>JADRCH010000316.1:828831-842133 GCA_019843965.1 Rhynchomys soricoides | reverse complement strand
CCTCACTCCCCCACCCTGCCCCTCACTCCCCCACCCTGCCCCTCACTTTCTTACCCTGCTGTAGTTTCTCCCTGACACGTATAAGCAGCACAGGAAATTCTCGTTCCTGTGTAGTGTATTCACAGCTCTGACCTGAGAGTTCAAGTTTAGCTCTGCCATTCGTTCCTGTCCCAGATCTGCCCTTTGTACTTAGGACTTTATCCTAATTAGATTTTTAGGACATTTGGAGAGGAAAAAATACTGTCTGGGTAAACAAATGCTTTTTGAGTAGTCAATTTTTTTTATGATTGAACTGGCATGTTTTATACTTGGGTCATAGGTGAAGAAAGTTTCCATTTGTCTCTTTAGATTGCTATCAGATCAGACGGGTCTTAGTCTTTGTCATTTCTCATTACTCCTGCAGCCACAGAGATGGTGAGTCCCCCAAATCTCGGTTGTTTATAGACAAGGCTTATTCAGGTGTAGGAACAGACTGCTCATTGTTATCAGGCCACATCCATATCTGAAAGCAGTACAGGGATTGTAGGAACATTTGACCCTTTGTGGCTGCTGTACTAGCATTTGAAATCATAGTGGTAGGCAGTTATCTTCAAATTCCCCAAATAAACTGTGAAGAAGCGGTCCAAGGATACCTGATTTGATTCAGCTTTAGATTGGCATCATCACTGTGTGCTTGGGCCCAGGAAGCCCATGACAGCCACAATTTATTGCTGCTCAGAAAATTTCTTCTGTGAGCATAACTAGCTGGCTGACGATGGAAAAATAGTCTCTGAAGAAGTCAGCTTGTATTCATTATATTAAAACAAAATCTTACTTTTCTATCTTTCTTGTCCCATAGGTATTTGCTTTGTTAAATGAACAGTCCTTCCCACCATATCAGAGTTCTGTCTGTGGGACAGGAAGATCTAGACTTCATTGCTAGAGGAACAAGTTGTGAGGATGTGTGGGGTGTCGTGTGTGTGTGTAATATGTATGTGTACATATTCATATGTGTGTGTATGTGTGTATGTGTATTTGTGTTGTGTGTGCATGTGTGTGTATATGTGTGTCATATGTATGTGTACATATGCATATGTATGTATATGTGTATTTGTGTTGTGTGTGCATGTGTGAGTATTTGTGTATATGTGTATTTGTGTGTATATGTGTGTCATATGTATGTGTACATATGCATATGTATGTATATGTGTATTTGTGTTGTGTGTGCATGTGTGAGTATTTGTGTATATGTGTATTTGTGTTGTGTGTATGTATGTGTGTGTGCATGTGTGTGTGAGTGGTGATGCTAATAAGCACAGTCTTTGTAGAGACCAAACAGTGATGCTGTCTCCCTCAAATAGATTCAGCCTGTATTAGTTATATGCTTTTGAACAAAGGATGGTTTTCACTTTATCTGTGTGAGACAGGAAGCCATGTAGGGATTTCTGAGCACAGGAAGGCTGTTCTAGTTTTCTTTCTGTTGTGATAAAACACTCTGGCCCCAAGCAATATGGAAGGAAAAGGTTTGTCTTATACTTCCAGGTCACAGTCCATCCTTGAGGGAAGGCAGGGCAGGAAATCAAGCAGGAACTAAAGCAGAAACAGTGAAAGAACGCTGTATACTAACTAGCTTTCTCTACAGCTCACTTAGATAGCTTTCTTATTCACTGGTCCAATCTAGTGACGATGCAGCTGGGTCCTCCGACATCAATCATCAGTCGAGACAGTGTCCCAAAGTCACTGGTCAGTCTGACCTGTGAAAATTCCTCAGTTGAAGTTCCCTCTTCTCAAGTGACTTTAGGCATAGATGGTGAAGGCTATGATAATCTGACTTACACATTTCCAAGGCCACTCTGGCTTCACGGCTGGGATTACAGCAGTAATGATCAACATTGTGAGAAGTAGGAAGAATGCCCTGAAGGAAGAGCCAGTAGCAGTGCAGGATGGATACAGCATGTAATGTGTGTCTCAGTGTGGAGGGGAGCAGAGGGGGGGAACAGGGAGGGTCAAGGACGACATCTAAGCAGAGACATAGTGCTGCCATCAGTTAAGCTGGGGGACACTGTGGGAAGAGAGAAAATTGTCCTATGGGGTATTGTGTGTGTGTGTGTGTGTGTGTGTGTGTGCTCACATGTGTGTGTATGTGTGCATGTGTGTTTGTGCACATACGTGTGTGTGTTTGTGTTATGTGTGTGTGAGTGTGTAGTGTATGTCGTATGTGTATGTATGTGTGTGTATTTGTGTTGTGTGTGTATTTGTGTGTATGTGTGTGCATGTGTGTGTGTCTTGTCTGTGTATGTGCCTGTATGTGTGTGTGCGTGTGTGTGTGTGTGGTGTATGTGTGTATATGTGTATGTATGTGTGTCATATGTATTTGTGTGTGTATTGTGTATGTGTGTATGTCCTGTGCGTGTTTGCGTGTATTGTATATGTGTGTATGTCGTGTGTGTATCCATGTGTATATGTGCACATGTGTATGTGTGTTGTTTTTGTGGGCATGGGTACAATTTGCTGGTTACAGGGTCAAGGGACAAGACACACAGATTTTACCATCACTGCATTCACATGGTAGAACTCTAAGGTATTCGATTTCACAGGCTTTTAAAAGCTTCCGCCTCTGGAGTTCAGTGCCTTCATTCCCTTGGAGAACTACTAGCTCTGCCTCTGTCGGAAAGCAGAGTCCTTGGGAAGCATCCATGGGAGTCCTAAAGTGAGCACCTGCTGGACCAGAGCTTCCTGCAGCCACCAGTATTCAGTCAGGGACCTCTCCAGGGCCACTCCCCTGTCCTTTAAGGTGCTCCCACCCAGGCTCTCTTTGTTTCCTTCACTTATGACTGCCAAACCAGAATCTCAGCTTCTCTCCCCCCTGCCTTTCTCCTTCTCTTGTTCACTGAGTGGCATAGCATGTTCCAGTTGCAGTGGAAAATATGCAGACAGTGCACTTGCTACCTTTCTGCCTTATCTGCTTTTTTTTTCCCCCTACTTAATCTGATGGTAAAAACTTGGTCTTTCCTGAGTTGCTCTATTGTATATTTGCATATGTAAAATAAGAATTTGTCCACATTTTGTAAAATTCGTTTGCCGTATTAAGCGAACATTATCATTCTGGCATTTTATTAAAGAGCTGGGCAGGGTGTTAAGTTCCAAGTGGCCACAGTGGGGTGTTGAGAGCAGAGTACAGGCCCCAGTATCTCCTGCTGCTTTCCTGGTTTTTCCAGCTCCCCCCTGTTTGCCTGTGATCACCAGCCTTGCAGCCCTGAGCTCCCCGAGATGTACGAAATTTCTGGTGCAGGTAGCTGGGGACCCCCTTAGCAGGGACGGAAAGTTATTTTTAAACTTAATTGCTCTTAGTAGGCAGTGAGGCTACTCTGGGTGGCATCTGGGAATCAGGTTTTTAGGAAGGAAATCTTGGTGTCTTGTAGGAGGTAGAACAGGACAAGAGAGACCAGAGTCAATCAGATGGGTTGGTTAAACGTGGCTAGTACAGTTATGTATTCCAGTGAAGTTGACGGCTTGAACTGAAGAAAACAGAACCGGAAGAAGTAATATGAAAGGGTGATTGACAGCTGGACAGCCGCAGTGGATGCAGGAAGCATGGGTGGTCACAGGGTGCAGGAAGAGGAAAGCAACGTGTTAATTTAATTACATATGATTCCCGTGTGTGTGTGTGTGTGTGTGTGTGTGTGTGTGTGTGTGTGAATCAGGTTACTGGAATAGGCACCCAGTGCCACTGGAAAGGCAGGTGGAGAAACAAGGCATGCTGATTAGGATTCAGAAACTAGAGAGAGGCCTGAGAGTTCTAGATGTTAATCTGTAAAAACCATGGTGACTGAGGAGGTAAAGTAGGCTGCAGGTTACAGCCAACTCCAGCGAGAGCATCATCATACTGACTCTCCTGAATTATCTTCAGAAATGTTTTTGCTAGTGTGTGTTTTGTGCTGGAAGTATGATAGAAGATATAGTTCTGCCTCTGAGAAGGGTTGGAATTATTTTTCAGTAAGGCAACGATAGCTCAGCGGCTGCTCATGAGATAAACATAGTCGTAGACATGTGAGCATCCCTTGGAATCACAGCTCTTCTCCGCGGCCTTTTGAAAACAGATTCACAGCCCAGAGCTAGTGCAAACTGCCTCATGCCTGCTACCTAAACTTTCAGGTGTTATTTGTGATGGATTACTTAAGGCAGCTGTAGAGACACGGAAGGTGGAAAGAGCGGGTGTGCTGTAACCTTATGCCAGACTATTCATCATGAGGAGGAAGTTTTGTCAGTCACTTGTATAGAAGGTAGAATATAGTCCTTTATGGAGGCAGAAATGGCTTCCACACCGTAGTCCCTCCCTTCCGGAACTGCTTGGGTTGGCCGCAAAGGAAGCCGGGACCTGTAGTCTTTTTTAATCAGGAACCTGTTGGTTTGAGTCTGAGAAGCCTGGAAAGGCACAGTAGTTGATGTTTTGCTGCAGAGATGGATAGATGCAGGCACAGAAGTTCTGTGCTGTGTTGTGCTCTGTGGTGCACTTGGTTTTAACTTCCTGTCAGATCTGTTCAGTTACTGAGCCAAATTATATAAGCCAAATTCAATGGTTTGAGTTGTGTAGGGTTTTAAAATCTCTTCTCAGTACAGCCTCCTTTTTAAAGGAAATTCAAATTTTAATAATAAAGATTGTTGTTAGAGATACTTTATGCAGGTGACTTTTAAAAAGACTTCTGGAGGTGAAATGCTCAGTTTCTTCTGTGGATCTTTAGGTAGTGGTTCAAACGTTTAGCTGCGATACCAGCAGTTAAAGTGGGTGAGAAGCTGACCTGGGCTCCACAGATGCTTCTGGCTGTTCCTATAAGGGCAGTGGCTTGTATTCCTTCCTCGGATTTGAAGGTTGTGTCTTTCTTTCTGAAAAGGAGTTGACTAACATGTATAGACTGAAACAGCCGATGCCCAAATTGATCAACCAGCTTATCCCTTCTTACAAAGTTGGAGCTCTGTTCTGTGGAGAGCCAGGAGACATCCTCCCGCCTTTAGGGGAGTGCTCCAGCTGCCTCACCTCAGTTACCTGAGATAGGAATCAACCACTGGACTGCATTTCTGATACTTTCCTTTACAGATCAATTACCAAGAATCTCTCATCCACAGGCTGCACTGAAAGGGATTGCTTATGGAAATAGATTTAGCATGCAATTTTATATATTCATTTAGCATCAATTCATTGTTTTCTTTGGCCAAGCCAGAAAAAAAATGATTCATAAGATTTTCTAAGTATGAAATTTATTTTTTTTATTCATTTGTGAAAAAAATACAGATGATTTTTTTCCCTAAAGAAAATGATCTTGTATTACTATGTCTTGTTTATTACTTGATATTTGCATAACTTCTTTTTCTCGTCACCTTGGCTGTAATTTCCTGAAAAAGCAGAGTTCCTTCTTTCATTTTTTTCTTTTCCTCCTCCTCCTCCTCCGCCTCCTCCTCCTCCTCCTCCCCTCCCCTCCTTCCCCCCTCCTCCCCCCTCCTTCTCCTCCTCTTCTTCCTCCTCTTCCTCCTCCTTCTTTTTTTTAAATTTTGTGTAACAATTTACACCATGAGATTAGGTCTAAAATATACTATTTCACAGTGAATTTGCTTGGGCTAAAACTCAAGTGTAGTGGAAAATTCACATTTCATAGCTTCACAGTTTTATTTAGATTCAGGGGGAACTCAGCGTTTAACAACCTTATGTTCATATCCACAGTTTTTCATGACTGTATCTGTAGATCAGGCTTGCCAGGGCTATCCTGTGATGTCATCTGGGGAGCAGCACTTGGTCCACTGAACTCAGCTGGTTCATTAGGAAGAGCTACTGGAGAACTGATTCTAAAGAACAGTTGGCTGGGAAAGGATTGTGTCTCTTTGGCTCTGCCAACACGGTGTTATTTGCATACTTTCATTCATGACATCATGACATTTTTTTTTTTGCCTCTTATTTTCTAAATTTGGTAGGTAAGTTTGAGCAACCAGTGCTAAGGAGTAATTTGTTGTTGTTGTTGTTTTTTAAGATCTCACCAGAAAGCAGAAGACTCGGAAGAAAGCAGCGATGAAATTCTTGCTCGGCTAACATCTGCGGTAAGACAGTTACCCTATGCGAGGGGAGAATTAATGAGATCAGGTCAGAAGAGGGAGGCGGCTTGGGTACAGCTGCTTATTGTTGTGAAAGGCCCATTGCAAGGTACCAGCCTGGGGGCTTGACTGAACCCTGCTGTAGCTTCCCTGTGATGTCACAGACCCTGCTGGTGGAAGGTATATGCAGCATTCATGCTATGCCAATAGCTCCCAGGGCTTGAAATCCAGTATGACTTAACCTGCTATACAAAAGGGAAAATACTCTGGTTTTCAGAAAAAAAAAGAATCATGTCAGGCAACAAAAGGTGATGACGTTGGTTTTTAATATGATATTAGAACATTGTCATTATCTTTTGTAAGGCCATTGAAAAGAGTGGTTAGTGACTTTGCTTGCTGAAAGGGCAATTGGTGACTTTGTTGGGAAAGCTGTGGATGCTAGATTTAATTAATTAATAAAGTTTGTTTGTTTATTTGTTTGTTTGAGACAGGGTCTCCTTGTTTATCTCTGCCTGGCCCAAAGCTCACTGTGTAGACTAGGTGGCCTTGAACTCACAGTTCTGCTTCCAGACTAAAGAGATTAGAGGTGTGGGTCACTGTGCTTGGCCCTGTGGGTGCTAATCCTTAAGCTCATTTTTGACAGGCTCTAGAAATCCCAGGTATTTAAATCTTTAAACATTTGGCTTGGCAGTTTCTGAGAAGCTTTTCTACCTTCCCTTGAGATTCTTTGTGCTGCATTAACACCATGGTCCTAGTTTGCTTCTCTTGCTTTGATCAACTCCATGACCAAGTGCAACTTGGGGAGGAGAGGATTTAAGAGTTCGTTTTTAGCTTACACTTTATAGTCCCTCATCAGGGAAGCCAGGCAGGAACTCAAGGTAGGAACAGAAGCAGAGAGCACAGAGGAACACTGACTTGCTCTGCCTGGCTCATGCTCAAACAGATTTCTTATGTAGCCCAAGCTCTGCCCAGGGCTGGCACTACCCATAGTGGGTGAGGTCTTTCTACATAAATTCACAATCAAGAAAATGCCCCACAGACATACCACAGGCCAATCTTTTGGAAGCAGTTCCCCAGTTGAGGTTCTTGCTTTCCAAGTGGGTCAAGTTGTATGTGAATGAAACTGTCTGCATGGTGTTGACACACCAGGTCTGCACCTGGGCATAGCTTGGAGGATGAACGTTCTTTACTACTCTGGAATAAATTTAGAAAAGTAATTTTGGACTTAATATGGTAAGCTTTAATAGAGAATCTCACATGAAAGGGAATCTTGACAGCGTGTTAGGAAAATACTCAACAACACACTTCTAAGTTAAAATATGGAACAAAAGGGAGTGCCTGCTCTATACAAAATAATAATTACCATCTAAAAACCAACTCTTACGTCTGATGCTCTGCTAAATATACCATTCGTGCATGTGTGTTCTGCTAAAATGCCCAACAACACTGGGAAGTAGCTAGCACAACTTCTCTTTTATAAACAGGAAAGCTAGTGGAGGTTAGTTAACTCCGCTGAGCTAAAAAGAAACAGAAGTAGAATTTATCTTTTCAGTTCCCTAGGAGAAAAGAGGCTCTTTTAACTAACTATTTAATTATTGTATCAATTTCTCAACAGCTTCTTTTTCTGTTTGGTGTCTACAGTGGTTGAATAAGAATGGCCCCCATCGGCTCATATATTTGAATGCTTAGTTATCAAGGAGTGGCACTACTTGGGAGGGATTAGGAGATATGGCCTTGTTGGAGGAAGTGTGTCACTAGGGGTGAGCTTTGAAGTTTGAGATGCCCAAGCCAGACCCAGTCTCTCTCTCTTCCTGCTGCCTATGGATCCAGATGTAGAACTCTCAACTCCTCCAGCCCCATGTCTGCTTGCATGTCACCATGCTCTCTGCCATGATGAGAATGAGCTGTGAGCCAGCCTCAGTTAAAGGCTTCCTTTTGTAAGAGTTGCCGTGGCCATGGTGTCTCTTCACAGCAGTAAGACACCTGGTGAGACGGTGTCCAGGGCTGTGGTGAAGCTCATTTCCCACTGGCTTCGATCTGTCCTCCTAGGCTTTCTATCACCCTGTCCTGTAAAAAGTCTTGTTCTCATGCTTCCTCCATTTGGGATCCTACTTTATGGATAGAGTGATCCAAATTTACCACTGTGGACTAGGTCCTGGTTCCTCATGGGTCTCTGTCTGATTTCCCTTCCACACAGTTCTCTTGGGTAATACTTGTTAGAGAGCCAGCAGGAGGCAGGTCCTAATGAGAACCCTTGTCTTGTCAGGCAAAGTAAAGCTTAACAGCCATGAAAATCCAAGGCAGCTTCTTGTCCCCATATTTGCCCTATGCTTGTGCACAGAGCCCTCTCCTTTGCCATCTTTTATGGGACTCTCTATTCCCTTCAATTGTATATTATTTAATTATTTAGTTGGTATGTGTATATATACATAAGCATTTCTTTAATCTCTCTTTGATAGCCCAACAATTTGAATTTGAAATGTGGAGAGATTCCCTTTCTCAGTGGTACCTGAGCATAGTGGTGATGTGTGGCTTTTGTTGTTGTCGTAAGTATTGTTTATTTGGTGATGTCCTCAGTCCAACAATGACCACTTGGGTTTTTGTTGTTGTTGTTGTTGTTTTGTCTTTTTGTTTTGTTTTGTTTTGTTTTTTGTCACAAATTTCACATTGGCATTGAATTTCATGAAGCAGCTATAGCACAGGGTTTGGATTAGCTGAGTCTTTAAGAAGGTAGCATAGTAGAGACCTGTTCAGCATATAAGCCGAACCAGCCATGCCCAGAAGTAATCTTCATGAGGATGTGGGGAGAGTGTAGGGATGTGTAATACTGAGTTCATGATAAACATCATGTGATCATTTTTAAATGCTTTGAGCAATGATTTTAAAATGTAAGCACTTCATTTCCACTCACCCCCTTCCTTTTTAAGGAATGTAGTTAATCTCCCCTGCCCTTTATCTCACCAGCCTGAGTAGGCTCATCTATTCAGAGAATAAAAGTATGCCCCCACTCCCACCCCCACCCCACCACTGAGTGATTAAGCTTCGTCTGGCTGACTCAGAATCATATACATTGAGTTACCTTGTACTTTTATCTGTGGGAAATATAAAATTCCTATGGAATCCTCAGTCTGTCTCTAGTTCTTTCAGTGGTACTAGAGATACTGTGTAATTTGGAGAAGGGTCAGATAGATTGAGCTTTGAGAGGAGGCATCAAGTGAGAACCATGATGTCTGATCTGGGTTCAAGTAATGTTAGCAACAGTGGAGCTGGAGTACAGCTCAGGGGTGAAGGCTGGGTCACATTTCTGGTGGTGTTTATGTTTTCTGAAGAGCCACACGGTTTGTCCCCTCTGTGTGTCAGCACAGCCTTCATCCTGCTTGAATATGCAGAGGCCACTGGGCTGTGGACTGAAGCTCTCTGGGGTCACTTGGAGAGAGGGGTATGGTTTCTGTTAGGTGGCTTTTCCAGTGACACCTCACAAGCATGCACACTTTTATACTGAATATGTATTTACATATATACTCTTACGTTGCATGCCTATTGCACATCAACTATATTTTCTTCTTCCCAATAATAGGTCCCTGTACATACAGATCTCAGCACACATATAAACAGTGCCAGAATATTAACTTCCAGGGTCTGGAGACTGCCTCAGTGGTTAAAAGCTTGCTCTTGTAGAAGACCTGTGCCTGGTTTCCAGCAAGCACATGGTGGCTCCTACCATCTGTTACTCCAGCTCTAGGAGATCCAATGCCCTCTCCTGACCTCCACAGGCACTAGAAACAGACATGGTGCATATATATATATATATGTGCATATATATATATACACACATACATACATGCAGGCATAACACTCACACATGTAAAATATAGTAAGTAAATCTTTAGGAAAATTAAAATTAATGCTAAATCATCATCATCTCCACTTCTAAAGAAAATGACCTAGCCTGCTGGATATGATAATCTAGTGAAATTTCTACTTCTGAGGACTTGCTCTGTGGAAGCAGGATAATGTGTATTGTTTAGCTTACTGTTCTGAGCTCAATGGCCCCATCTTATTTAATCAAGTTCAAAGACTTGGGATATAGTTCAGTAATAGGTACATGTTAAAGGCACTGGGTTCAGTCTTGAACACCTCCCTCATTAGAAAAAGACATATGTTCAAGCCAGGGATGGTGGTGCACACCTGTAATCCCAATACTTGGGAGGCAGAAACAGGAGGATTAGAAGTTTAAGGCCAGGCTCAAATACATAGGGACTTCGAGACAAGTCTAGGCTGTCCAAAATTATCTCAAAAAGCAATTTAAAAAGAAAACTAAAACTAAGTTTATATATACTTCCACAGAGCAAATCCTCAGATGTAGAATTTCAGTAGATTATTATACCCAGGTAGGCTAGGACATTTTCTTTAGAATTCGAGATGATGATTTAGAAATTAATTTTCTTAAAGATTTATTTATTATATTTTACATGTATGAGTGTTATGCCTACCTGCTTGTGTGTGTGTATGTGTGTGTGTGTGTGTGTGTGTATACACAGACATACACACACAGTTGTAATCTGTAATCATGTGAGGTGTGAGTAAAGCTTAGTAATGAGTAAGTCCCTTGGAAATAAAGGAGGGAGGCCATGTGTGTATTTGCATGTGTGTACTATAGCATTATGTGTGTGTGTGTGTCCAAGATGAGGATCATCAGTGTTTGATAAGAGTGCTCATAGAAAATGCAGACTGTCTTAGTTAGGGTTTTACTGCTGTGAACAGACACCATGACCAATGCAAGTCTTATAACATTCAATTGGAGCTGGCTTACAGGTTCAGAGGTTTAGTTCATTATCATCAAGGCAGGAGCGAGACAATATCCAGGCAGGCATGGTGCAGGAAGAGCTGAGAGTTCTGCATCTTCATCTGAAGGCTGCTAGCAGAATACCACTTTCAGGCATCTAGGTGTAGGGTCATAAAGCCCATTTCCACAGTGACACACCTACTCCAACAAAGTCACACCTCCAAATAGTGCCACTCCCTGGGCCGAGCATATACAAACCATCACACACAGACTTTATTCATCCACAAGGAAGAGAAATATATCATTGAGCTCTAGATCTGGACATTGACCCCCAAGGGTTTGCTAAGTGTGCTTCCTGTTCTGTCCTCTCTGGAGACATCTGAGGAACTATAAAATGAGGACCATACATGTTTTATAGTTTGGCTACTTCTCTTTACATTGATTTAAACAGAACTTTTTGTAGTTGCATACATGAAATGAGATTTTGCATACTTAGGTCGGAGCCGCAGCATCATATAATGTGTCCATATGTGGAAGAGGGCCAGGGGACATGAAAACATTAAGAGTTAGTTACGTTCTTTTGGTGATGATAGACTAAGGTAAATTTTAAATCTGTCTTTGTCTTCTTATATTGGTGCACAAATTAGGAGAGAATGATACCTTGTGTGTATTTTTGGTAGAAATAATGTAAATTCTTTTTGTTTGTGACTGCCAGGATGAATGTAAATCTGATAGTTACCATAACATGGTTTCTCTATCCTTTTCAGTTTCATTTCATTACCTGATACTTGGATTATTTTAATTGAACATAAAGGCTTCATATTAAAGGAACACTTCTTATAAAGTTAAATAGTACTCAGAATTAACACTGAAATATTTGTAATTTTCTCTCTCTCTTTTTTGTGTATACACACATGCATATTCTTCAGTTAAGAAGCCAACCCTTTTAATATTCACTCTGTACTATATTGGAATTCGTTGTTACTGTGGGGTTTTGTATCTGTTTTGAGACTGTATCTAGCATGGTCCAGGCAGTCCTTGAACTCACTATGTGGCTGATGTGGACCCTGAGCTCCCAATCTTCTTGCCTCCACCTCCCAAGTGCTAGAATTACAGATATGCATCACCACACCAGCTGTGATCTGTGCTTATTGCTCAATGTTTCCCAGGCTAAAAGCATTACTTGCAACAAACATTTACAGTGATTCTGAGATTTCATAGCCCACACATTTATCATTTTCCTCTCTATTGAATATTGTGGTTATTTTCAGTCTTGAGCTATTATAAACCACACTAAATGGTATCTTTATTTGGAAACATCTTTTTTTTCCTGCTTTTACTGAGGCTTGACCCCAGGACCTTGACCATACCATACTCTGCCACTGAGTCACATCTCTAGCATGGTAGGAGAGTCTTTTGAAGAGCTTGTTTTCTGGTGGTAATCTATTAGTTTGTTGTTGATTTACAAAAACCTAAATGGGGAACAGGTAAGAGACAAGAACGAGGTACCAGTATGCTCTTTGCTTGTATAGGATCCAGCTACTGATTTCTGTGTGTTGTTGCAGGGCATGCTGTCATTACACTGGAGGGAAGAGCATGTGAGATAGACGCTTATTGATCAATTAACAAGACATAGGAAGCTGGGAATGGTGGTATTCACTTGTAGTCCTAGTACGTGGAGGCTAAGGCAGGAGGATCCTGAGTTTGAGGCCAGCTTTGCCATATGTAGTTACATAGCTACCTAAATAGGATTTAAAATAAAATATGAGGCTACAGTGGTTGGTTTTTCTCATTATTAACACTTAGAGCACCATTTTCTGAATGGCCTGAGAGGGTTTGAGGCGCCATTATGGAATTCTTATGATTTGATGGAATGAGGCCTCTGGGGGGCATTTTATATAGTACTTTAACTTTTTACCTAGAAAAATATTGGTAAATGTGGCTGTATAGTTTGAAAGTTAATAAAGATGGTTTTTCAGGTTTCCTGAGATCACATAGCTTAGGGTATGTGTTACAGATTCTCATACCAGTAATCGGTTGGTGGTGAGTGCAGAGCAGAGTGCTGTGGAGATCACTGGGAAAACCCAAGGTGGTCAATCAGGGCTTTACAATGGTCCTATGGGAGGAGGGGCATTAGGTGGGTATTGGGTACAAGGGACAGGGGGAGTGGCAGAGAGAACAGCATTATGTTTAGAAATAACAAGTGCAGAACAGCCCAGTAGTGTTTGTTATGTCGAGCAGATGTGGTCCTGGAAAGAATCTTCTGTTTAAAGTAGTCACAGTGACTGACAGATGTCTGGGATTGCAGGAGGAGGGTTTGAGAGTCTACTTAGGCAAAAATAGGTACTGAATCTCCTGAGAGGATTGCAATGTGAGTAAGAAGCTTTATCTGTTGGGTGGATTAGAAAAGGAAAAAGAATAGGGCTCTTAAGTTCACCCAGGAGACCCCATAGAGA
>JADRCH010000316.1:810657-828821 GCA_019843965.1 Rhynchomys soricoides | reverse complement strand
ACCCAGGAGACCCCATAGAGAATCAGGCTCTTCAGTTCACCCAGGAGGCCCCATAGAGAATCAGGCTCTTCAGTTCACCCAGGAGGCCCCATAGAGAATCAGGCTCTTCAGTTCACACAGGAGGCCCCATAGAGAATCAGGCTCTTCAGTTCACCCAGGAGGCCCCATAGAGAATCAGGCTCTTAAGTTCACCCAGGAGACCCCATAGCCATCTTGCTTTCATTAAACTCATTCAAGTCAACAGAACCAATCTGAACTGTGTCCCCACATGACCAATATTGCAGGTGCCTTAGTAATTAGAGTAAGTCCATGTGTCCATTTAGTGGAACTACTGGTTTCTTGAAAATGTCATGTTTGGTTTCTTCAAGACAAACGTATATAAAGGAAGAAACCCTTAGAAGTTATCTCTTCCTCTTACATATTGTGCAGGCTAGTTTTATGTCAACTTGATGCAAGCTAGAGACATCTTAAAGGAGGGAACATGCATTGAAAAAAGTCGATGCATAAGATCCAGATGTAGGGTGGTTTTTTAAAATTGATTGGGAGGTCCTAGATGGGTTCATCCCTGGGTTGGTGGTCAAAGCAGGCTGAGCAAGCCATGAGGAGCAAGTCAGTAAGCAGCACCCCTCCATGGCCTCTGCACCAGCTCCTGCCTCTAGGTTCCCGCCCTGACTTCCTCCAATGATGAACTATGATGTGGAAGTGTAAGCCACATAAACCCTTTCCTTCCCAGCTTGCTCGTGGCCCCAGGGTTTCATTTCCACAGTGGTCTTCCTAACCAGGACAGATACCGTCACTGTCTTCACATGTCTCTTTGCAACTAGTACCAGGGTTTCAGTCTGGATGTAGCATCTCCTTGCCCCTGACCCAAGCCTGAGGTGACATTATCATCTGTTTTTCTACAGTTCTTTCTTCACTCCTCCCTTCTGCTCCCCACTGCTCTGTCTCTAAACGAGGCTTGGAGAGGCCTTGGGGTCAGATGTCAGGTTAACACTGCCTTTCTTTGCTGCCTCAGTTAAGATCTGGCTTCAATTCTCAGTGAGAGCCATGGAAGTGCTTCGGTCAACACAGGGTCACACGTAGGTTCTTTGGATATTCCTGCTCTGTGGAACTATGCATTTTCCATTTACCCCTTCCTCACAATCCCCTTCTTTATGGATCTGTCGGACCCATCCCTCAGCCCCTGGCTCCTAGTTTCCTTCCACTGGAATCATTCTACCTTCCTTGAAGACTCGTTTTCTAAACGACTTCATAGCTAGCCTTCTTCGTGCACCTTGGAAACATGGAGGCAAGTGCTGCTTGCTGAACTTCAGAAATGTCTCCTGTCCCAGCACAGGACTATCCTTCTCTCTTCTGCTGTAGCCCACAGTGTCCCCTTTGCCAGACTTCTTGATGTTTTCAGGTGTGAGCAGTCCCTTTGTCCATTAAACTCTGGGAAAGTCAGTCCTTGATGTGATGGACACTGCATGAATTTGAAGTTTGCTGTCCCTGTAGCATCCCCATAATTTCAATGAAATAAATGTGCTTTGTTGCTCCCTGCTTGATTAAGCCTCCTCATGCTCTGAGAGGAGCTGGAGGGCTGAAGCTTGACAGATGGGTTTGGGAGTCACACCTGCCCTTAGGACTGCTGAAACAGTCAACCACAGGGCAGATCTCATCTGATACCTGTAATATGAATGTGAAACCATGCCAAAGACTGTTCTAGATCTAAGTAGAAAACATGGAAATTTCAGTAGACCTTATGCGAGTCATGGAGAAATTAAAATATTCTAATTTGATTTAGACTAAATTTAAGGAATAAAATAACTATTTTAATGATTTCCTGGTGGGGAGGTCTTAAATATACTAATACCTAATTTATTGAATGAAGCTGTGAATGGAGAGTCAGCATAAATACATGTGAGGTCTGAGGCTCAGAAAAATGAGCAGAAGAAAGACTAAAAACTATAGGGGCTGGCCGCTTAAGAGCACTGAGCGCTTTTCTAGAGGACCTAGGTTTGATTCTCTGTACCTATGTCTGTCTGTATTTCCAGTGCTGAGGAATCTGACACCCTCTTCTGGCTTCTGAGGATATTAGGCACATGCATGATACATAACCATATATGCAGGCAAAGCACATATATGCATAAAAATAAATAAACAAAAGTTTTAAAATATCTTAATAAAAAAAACCTGAAGATGTTGAGGTTGTGGATCAATAGTAGAATATATGTTTAATATGACCGAGACCTTGGGTTTGCCCCACACCACACCACCACAACTGAAGGAGGAGGGGGGGAGAGGGGAGAAAGGAAAGAAGAAAGGAATGAGTGCTGAAGTTACATAAAACCTTTAGAAAAGAAACTTGGGGTCTCCTAACAAAACTTCTCATTAACACAAAAGAACCCCATGGAAGTTATGTTACCAGCATGTTTTGGCTAATCTTTTAAAGTATCTGGAGAGATCATGTAGTTGTTACTGCTCTGGTTGACAGTGTGAGCCTGGAAGAGTGGAGTCTGAAAAACGAGGGGACTAAAGTCTCAATGCAGTAGCCAACTTTATTCAGAGCATCAGACAGTTGATATTCTGCAGGAATTTTGAAGGTTAAGCAAGGCCAAATGAGCAGAATTCACATGAGTTTAGGCTATATGCAGTCACTTGGGCAACCCATGCATGGAAACATTTTTGAATAACCAAAGCAAGCAACAATGTATAATCTGAAGCAGACATGCTTCTATTTACTATATCTGGGAGGAACACAGAATCCGTGTTATGGAGGAGCAGAGATTACAGGACTCTTGTTTACTTGGAGTTTTCCCACAAGCTCTCAGAAATCTCACAGGGCTTCACTCATGGACAGTGTTCCAACAGGTATGACAGAATCATGTAAGAGGGATAACACGATGAAAGAATTCAGCTTGTTCTAAATCATCTTCACACAAGTCACAGAACATTTTCAAGAGCTCGTCTGTACTGTTACCATATCTCAAGCAATATGAAGATAAATTAAGTCAGTGGGATTTGGAACAGTGCCCTGGTTCGTAACAGGTACAACAGAAGTGTGCCATTCATTGCTTTGTTATTTTTTAAAAGATTTTATTTGTTTTATGTATATGAGTACACTGTCGCTGTCTTCAGGTGCCCATTACAGATGGTTGTGAGTCACCATGTGGTTGCTGGGAATTACCTCAGGACCTCTGGAAGAGCAGCCAGTGCTCTTACCCGCTGAGCCATCTCTCCAGCTCCTTGTTGCTTTACTATTTTACATTCTGTACTCTGCGTAGGGACCCAAGCCTCTCAATATGGAACTGGCTCAAGATCTCTGGCTTCTGTGACACTATGATATTGGATACTCACTGGGACTCCTCTGGGTCATCCCGTTGGTGCATCCCACAGCTTTAAATCAGGAGGACCAACCCTCTCACACTTTGCAACTGTTCACAGATGATATAGATTTTGGGGTGGATCAGTTCGGAGCCGTGGATCTGGGCCTGGGAGGTAGCTGAGTTGGTCGGTGTGTCAGCTCTCCCTTACTGCACCACTAGGGTGAGCTCTCCAGCACTGCTCCTGCTGGGCCACCCATTGCTACCTTGGACAGGAGGCAGAGTCAACTCTCCTGTTTTCATGCCCTTGGGCCAGCTCATCCTCACCTATGCCTCCAGAGCCAGCTCTGCCATGCTGCCCAAAGTGTGGCGCCCACTTTCTCAATTGCCACAGCCTGCCATGGGCTGGGCTAGCTCTCACATCCTCAGGGCTGGCTTGCCTGTGCCTTTCCTATAGGGCCAGCTCCACTGTGATGCCCAAGCAAGGTGTGGTGAGTGCTACAGCTCGTGAGGGACAGGGCCAGATCTCCCAACTACTGTAGGTGGGGGGGGAGGGTGACTAAGGAAAGAGGGCATTACCTCCACACCCACCTCATGTAGATAAGTGGAGGGGCCAGCTCTTCCATGCTCTTACCCTTGGGGCTGGATAATCTGCACCCCACTCCTACCACCAAGGCCAGCTTTACAGTGCTGCCCAGGTGAGGGACAGGGCCAGCTCTCTGGAGTGCCTGCCATAGGTGGTAAAGGACGGGAAGGGGAACAGTCATTTCTTAAAATCCATAAACTGACTTGAATCATCTTTTGGCAATATCTAGGATGTCAATTTTTATAACTTACACCTGGTAATTAGCGTCAAGGCACACTCAGTGAGTGCATTTAGGATAAGCTGCTGAGACACCAGTACTCTGGGTGTTTTCCTCATTTCCATCTTTCTACAACTTCCGACTTTTGAAATTAAGCATAAATTACTATCAGTAAACAACCCAACAGAAATACTGTAAAGCAAAGGAAGTTTTCAGGCATAATCTGTAAGGAAGCAGATGCCCCTAACCTACAAATGCAGGAATTGAATTCTGCCCATATCTCCGTGAGCTTGGGAACGCATTGAGATTGCACTATGAAGTGCTGCCCTGAGGAATCCCCTTGAGACTCCAAGTAGAGGAACTGGTTGAGCCACACCTGGACTTCCAGCTCACAGCGAGATCAGATTGCATGAGGCTGTCTTTTTTTTTTTTCCAGCAGTCAAATCCATGATGATTTACTATGGTAGAGATATAAACTTATTCCATGCTCCTTGTAGAGCATGTGCCCGGCAGTCCCCTGGTTCATAGTATAACCATTTCCTGTGACTGCCAGAGCTGCCACGCCACAGGTAGTTAAGGTGACAGATTACCTCTGAAGTCACAAAGTGAATTTCTACAACTGGTGTGTCCTCCGTGCCTATGTGAAAACTTCTGAGTTATTTTTTAGGTAAACTCTGGGGGATATAAGCACCTGAATTACTGTTCATTGTACTTTTATAAGTCATTTTAGTCTTTTTTTTTTTTTTGACAGTGGGGGTGGGCCAGGTGTGTGGAATTTACAGTGAGCAGAAGCAGTAGTCACTGGCAAGGACTTCACAGTTGAGTGGGAAGAAGAGGCTTAAGCCTTCAGTTCAAAGATCCTAATTACAATGTAATAGTGTCACTGATAGCTAACAGTCAAGTGACTCTCTGAATCAAGCTGCTGTCCCTGATGCTTCTTACAAATGAACTCATTTGGTCTCACAGCCATCCTGTGAAATAGAGGGCTCTGGTGACACACCACCACCCCGAGTGCTACAATTGCTCTCAGTCGGAGATTTCCTGATTTTTTGCTGTGGACTTTTGTATCCTGAGTCCTGTCTCTTGTTCTTTGAGGAGGTCCTTGTGTTTTAATGAATTCTGTAGATGGACTTTCTAGTTGGGAAGGGCCTTAGTTGGCTGGGTTTTTTCTTAATATGAGTTTTTCTGATGTAATATCCCTGCAAGGAGCCCCTTCTACAGGCGGCATCAACTAAGGTGTCTGGGCTTTGGCTGGTGGAACACTAGTTTGTTCTGTTTCTACATAGAATAGCCCTGTCTCCAAAAAGTATAATAATCGAGAAAGGGCATTGTCTACACAAGGACTGAGATATGATATGGAATAAAAGGTATATGAGATGTTTGAAATGTTTTTAAAAGAGAGAGATTGTGGCCGTTTACTTGCTTTGATAATTCTTTAGAACATTTGTGGTTTTATTCTGCTCTTTATTACCCCCCCCCCCAAAATGTGATTTTTCAACAAATGGTTTCTAGCAGTTGCTTTTTCACGTTTGTTTCCTAGATTATTTGTTCATAAGATAGCGGGCTTTTCACCTTCAGGGTATCAGATGCCACTACTGGAAAGGAAGGGACATGGCTACTCCTAGGTGTGGTAGAGAACATTTATTACAGACCCGTGGGAGAGAATAGCCAAACTTGTCAGAGACACCTGAGAGTCCAGAGTGGGCATGACCAGACTGAGCCTGTCCATATCATGAGAGGGGGAGGGGAAGAGAAAGGAGAGAGAGGAGAGCCGGGTGCAGCCAGGAGGTCAAGGGTACAAAAGGGTCTGGTAACCGAAATGTCTGGATTATATAGGGAAGAGCCTCTGGGACAATGGCAGCCCAGCTCCTGGGCTTGAGAGAGTGGGGTATACCAGTTATATCCTGTAACAGGTAGGGACTGAAGGATACTGGCAGGCCAGGTCTGCTTTGATATATTAAATATGCACCTCAGGCATTTGTCCTGGGCTTGTAACTTAACAACCGAACCGCTCTTCCAGACAATATAAACACCCCCACATGGGGAGATCGGGAAGGGAGTTATTCATAAAGTGACTCTTCTTGTTCTGGAGCCTTCCGGTTATCTTAGAGTAGCCTACCAAACCTCATTGTTCCTACAGACAGCTCTGGCCTTCTGAAAATTCACAGACTTAGTAAAGCATGCCTTTTGCAACGCGTATCAGTTGACCGAAACTTCACTCTTCACCTACCATGATGACCTCTTCTCGTGAGCAGCTACCGCTTCATTTGCATTTTAGTTAAAAACAAACGTAAGTCTGGGAGCTGAACCTGGAGCCAGACCGGAAATGATGAACGAAGGAAGCCATTGAAGGCTTGCAGTCTGTAAAAGCGCTAGAGACTCCCAGCTACAGAAGGGGTTTCACGAATGGATGCTGAGTGCATCTGAAGCCGGTGTAGGATGCTATTGGAGAACCGTAGGACTTTACTCAGCTGGGAGAGATGGTTGGTCCATCTTACACATGCAGAGGTGTTACTCCTAGGGGATAAATAAGCGAGAGGAGAAAGAACAGTTCGTTCAGATAACTGCCGCACTGCATTTTAGTGGATGATTATTTGGTTTTCTTTAAACCTACATTTGACTCTGTCTGCTCCTCTGGCTGTATTCCTGAAAATCTTGACCGGTCTCAGTAATCTCGTTCTCATCATTAGTTCATACAATGCTTGGGATCAACTAAAACTATCATGGCTTTATAGTTTGGACTAATGTCAAAGTTGTAACTATACGGTTGTAGCTGGGAATTGAACCCTGGTCTTCTGCCGCCAGTGTTCTTAACCACTGAGCCATACTTCACTCCTTAGCTTATGCTTTTGTAGTGGTTTAAAACTTAGGATATTTGGGAATAAAACTTAGGACTTTTTTTTTTTTTACATTTTTTTTTTTTCAGAAATTGTGAAAACAACATTCATTCATTGAATGAATGAAGTATGTCTTAAAAAACATTTCTATTGTGGAATCAAAACAACTATTTCTAGGTTTACTAAAAACCTTTACAAAATTGTTTACTGATGACTTTATTTTATTAGTTTCTAAGGATAACCCTTTAATTATCTAAATATTTTTACCACTGCTGCCCTGTCCTCCCAGAATGACCTTCAATGACCTACCCAGCTTCACTCGTTGTTTGTAAGAGATGCTTCTGTCAGAAGCTGACACACCTTTTCTTAGTTAACTTCTCTCAGTCCTTGTGTTTGCATTTGAGGCTTCCTGTTGGTCTCCTGTCTTGTGAGCTTTTGGGATACTGCTGAAGTACCAGAGAGAAAAGAAAGACAGCATTAGACTGGATAAGACCGGATCCACTTCTTGATGGCTGCCAGTACTGTTGAGGATTGATTCTGCTGTTTATAGAGATGAAAACCAAAGCATTTCAACATGTTCCAGACTCTAGTTTCTGACAGTTAACCAGGAGAGAGGAAAATCTGCAGGCTATGCCTTCTCAGTCCTGAGTCAGCCTCTATTTAGATATTCATAAAAGCAACCAAGACCTCAGCTGCATGTGCTTAGAATAATATAGAGTAGTTTTGTATATTGAATAAACTGTATTTTAAATTAAAGTTAAGCTTGGTAAAAAGCATCCTTGCAGTTTTCTGTGTAATTGAGTCTGTCAGCCTATGCTATACCAAGTGAGTCTAATCATTTGATTGAATTGTAGCATCATTTTTATCTGTAAGACACAGTGAAGACCATGCTCCTTTACAAATGAATTAAACAAATGAACTGGGGTAGAGCAAAATAAAAGGTAAAGATAGATTGCAAGATGAGATGAGTCCTGGAGAAAAACAATGTCTGGTTGAGGAGAGCAGTGGTTTTCATCCCTGGGCACAGTATTGAATCACAGGAAAAGAGATTATAGAAACTAAAGGAGACAACCCATTGTCCTCTAAAGGATACTTGCCAGACATTTGGAAGACTCTCAGATGGGTGGTCCTTGCTGGTCTTCTAGGGAAGTTGTGGTGGGAACACTGCCTCTGCGGGCTTTCCTGGTTCTGGACTACATCATCTCTTCCCTGTTGCTAACAGGTCCCTTAGTACTAGCAGCATGCATTTGCTTATATTCCTTGAATATAAATGATGTGTTCATAAAAAGATAAAGAGAAAGGGGATTTGGTGGAGGTATAGTCAGGTATGGGGGAAAGGGGTGCCTCGGTGGGCACATGCTGAGGCATCCTTTTCCCCTGAGGGACCTGCCACAGGAGGGTATAGTATAGAACAGAGTTTAGTCAGGGCATGGGGAGGGGGTTAAGAGAGGGGGGGGGAAGGAGCGAGGGGATAGAGCAGGAGCAAGAAGGCAAGAGCGAGAGTGCGCTGAGGGAAGGGGGGAACGCAGCCCCTTTTATAGTGAGTCAGGCATACCTGGCTGTTGCCAGGTAACTGTGGGGTGGAGCTTAGATGAACTGCTAACAATAAACCTAACAATTTGCAAAGGAGATTAAGTTCTTGTACTCTATTCTTATGATTCTAAGCTGAGTGGAGTGGTAGACAGCCCCTCAAGGCAGAGACAGGGCGATCTCTGAGTTCCCCACCACCCTGGTACAGAGTTCTAGGACAGCCAGAGCTACACAGACAAATCCTGTCTTGAAACAACAACAACAAAGATTCTTGCTGGCATAGTTTGTGGGGTGGATGCCCTCGTTTAATGTTTCCTTTCTCTTCAGGTGACTTTTTCACTCCCTAAGTCTCTCAAGGGATTTTTTGTTTTGTTTTGTTTTTGTTGTTGTTTGTTTTGTTTTGTTTTTTTAACCTACCCACTGTCTTTGAATGAAGGAGCATCCCTTACTTCGGATAATGTCAGCAAGAGACAAATTGGTCCCTGCCTCCATGGAGCATCCAGTTCAGAAGACAAGCAGCAGCCACACAATCCAAAATTATTATTATTATTATCATCATCATCATCATCATCATCATTTGGCTTTTCGAGACAGGGTTTTTCTGTGTAGCCCTGGCTGTCCTGGAACTCACTCTGTAGACCAGGCTGGCCTTGAACTCAGAAATCTGCCTGCCTTTGCCTCCCAAGTGCTGGGATTAAAGGCATACGCCACCACTGCCCGGCTAATCCAAAATTATTAATGACATAACTGCCAGGTGTTTAAGAACAGACGAAGCCTGGGAAGATGCCGTGGTAGAGCATATAATGGGGTCAGACCTAGTTTGTGTCTTGCTTGGGCAGCATTTTTCCCTTTTGTGCTTTGGAGAAAGAAGGGGGCAGTTTTTCTCCTCTTGGTAGAGCTGCAGAAGCTGTTCTACACCCTGCCATGTGTAGACACTCACTGTAGATGTTCAAAGTATATAGTGAGCACAGTAACCTCATGTATTTCATGTGGAAAAGGGCTAGGCTCTACCCAGATGGGTTAGGCTCTTCCCAGATGGGCCAGGCTCTTTCCAGATTAGCCTGTGCAGTCCTTTCTCGATGCTTGTTTCTCGTCTTCCTGCCCCTCTCTTCTACCGTTTTATTATTGATCCCACTCTTGTCTTTCCCATCAAATCCTTGCAAACAATGTAGTGTTACAGAGTTGAGAGTACACTGCTTTTCTTTTCTGAACTGTTTTATTTTGAACCCTAGAGAGTAAAGACTTAAGACCTTGGGGAAGGCATTTAGGTGTGGAAAGCCAAAGTTGAGATGGGAAAGGCTGATTTTCTAGGAGCAAGTTCCATGATTCAACTCCTCCATCATTTCCATCTCTGCTGCCTTTCTGTCTCTGACTCACAGTGAAGCCTTTCCTGGGAAGTCATGGCTCAGGTAGCCATTGAAAAGATGCCAGTGAATATTCATTATCTGCAACTTTGTTCCATTCCCCAAAACTTGTGGCATTGTGAAGGAGGAAAACCCTAAAGCAGATGGCAGTGCTACAGTCATAAACCTTGTACACAACTAAAAATACAAGGAGTTCAGTGATTGATACTTTATTTTGTTGCTTTTTTTAAAAATTCATTTGAGTAAATACAACATCTTTATAAAAGTTTTCCTGAGGTCACTCATTCTCACTTCCACAGTCTCCTCTCTACCTCATTCTTTCCCCATAAACTTTTCACTCATGAGTGTTTCAGACTCCAGGCTCCCAAGGTTGGAGAGAAAGAGACCAATTGCCTACTTACTGTTGTGTAATTGTTATGAGAGTCTCAGCCATTAAAGAATCAGTGAAATCAGGAGAATTCACTTTCTAATGGCATTCATGCCGACCCACAGGGAAAGTGTGGCAGTAAAACTAGCTGAGCAAGCTTCCTTCCTCAGGATGCCTATGCTGGGGCCACTGGGAAATGGTCCTGGGTGGAGTCAGAGTCTAACACATTAACACTCTTGCCTTCCAGTAAATGAATATAAATGAAATTAATTTGAATGGCAAATCTGCAGCTTAACCTTGAACTCCCAAGTCTCCCCTTTAAAGTGCCATTACTGTTATATATTCAGGCGCACACACACACACACACACACACACACACACACACACACAAACACATACACATTGTGAACTTTTTTATTGCTACAAAGCATGGATTTCTTAGATCGTGTTTATGTTAATCTAAATAATAAATACACTTAGCCTTAAGGACTACTATGTTCCTCTTTGAGGATGTTTTAAAAGACAGATTTAAGCGTTCACACTGGGGAGGGAATCAGCATATATGTGCTAAGTTTCTGGAAGACAGACATGGTTAAAGACACTAGGGATTTTAAGTGGTGTCTGTTCCCATTCTTGCTGCCTTGTGGCAGTGTCCCTTCCTTTTATGTTGTGTATTAGTGATACAGAATGGCTCTTGTCACCTGCTCTGCCTGTAGCAAGAGTTCATTGTATCTGAGCAGAAGTCTATTATGTAGTCCCACTCACCTCGGTGCTTCTAGGGTTCCTAATGCAAACAAGCATCCTCGGGGATACATAATATTTACTGTGCTTGTAGGAATGTCATTTCTAACAGTTCATATCTGTTTCTGAGTGCTATACGGTTATGTTTCTAAAGTACTCTTCAGAGTATGCATACTTCATAATGGGCACCCTTTGGCAAATGGCCTTTTTAAAGATGATATTTTTAAAGTAAAGTATCAATCACTTTAGAAGTAAATCAGCATGATTTCTTCCATGCTTTTGGGCTGAAATGTTGCCACAGTTTTTCCTCACATACTAACGAGAGAAGTCACCGATGGTGGCAAGATTAAGTCTCCCTGTGGCAGCTCCTAATGTGGGCTTCTTAGCTACACCTGCTGCCCTGATGGCTCCATTTTTCTTATTCTAATATGATTTCTTTCCCTAATATTTTCTTAGGTGCAGAGAGAGCTAGCGGCTGTTATTGCTTTGAAAGCAAGAAAGTCGGGTGAGTAATCTCTCATGGGCTGGAGGGAGATTGTAACCCTTTGGGGACATTTCATATATCACTGTAGAGTGTGGTGTAGGTACTTCAGGATGCTTGCAATAGAATGCAGAAAAACATCACCATATCTTGAAGCATTTGTATTACTATCTAAATGGCATACAGTGTTATGGATAGCACTTCAGAGTAAAAGTTTATTCCTTTCCCCTAACTTATTCCCAATTTTGAATCAAAAAATAAAAATATGAATAGTCCAGTGAAACCAAGAAAGAGATTAAAGTTCACGATTAAAGCAACTAAATTCCTTTATATTATGTAATGTAATGACAGAGAACAATGAATGCTATAATGCTTTAATGCTTTTGAGACAGGGTCTGACTTCATAGCCTGGGGTACCCTGGAACACTCTCTGTAGACCAGGCTAGCCTCAGAATCACAGATATCTGTGCACTTATTGGTGGACTTAAGACTTTTTAAAATTCAAAATAGCTTCTCTAAAAACAATTTATTCAAAGACATTTCATAGCAAACATTTTTTCCATAGAACTGACAATGTAGATATAGACTTATATTCGTAAAATATAATGTGTAGAAATCATATGTGGAGAGCAGAAGGAGGCTCTCCAGTATACTTTGAAGGAGAACAGAAAACATTTTCTGCTAAAATACAATATGAAATGGAGGCTCAGTGACGTGGGAAAAAGCTTGCTTAGGGAGGGGAGATATCAGAAGTGTGTCTTTTGCTCTCCCCCATGTTCAGAGGAAGGAGATTGGTACTGAATGGAGATCAGCAATGGTGTGGCTTGGATGTAGTACACTAGAAGACAACTTTTTAGCCAGAAAGATGGCGACAAAA
Organism: Rhynchomys soricoides; assembly: GCA_019843965.1. NCBI lineage: Eukaryota > Metazoa > Chordata > Mammalia > Rodentia > Muridae > Rhynchomys > Rhynchomys soricoides. The sequence goes on along the minus strand of JADRCH010000316.1, from coordinate 816,519 downwards.
TGAAGATAAACTTGAAGAAAAGCAGAGAGGAAATGTGTTAGCATGAACTGAGCGCTCGCATGTTTCTGTTTCCAGATACTCTTAAGCTTTGCTTACTCCCTGGTTACTTTTTGAATCAAGCACTCAAAAAGTGCATATAGTGAGTGTGTGCTCACTATATGCATGTAACGCTGGTGGTTTTCCTGGTTAAAGACACAGAGACCGGGTCTCTGTGAAGGCGTTAGGGAGAAGGCTGTGTGTAAGCAGAGCTTGTTGGAAAGCAGCTTGAGACAGTAGATATTTGCAAAGGGGGAAGGAAGTGTAGCTAGAGAAGTCATGAGTTTAAGGATTCTAAGAGGAATCTAGAGAAATCTGAAGGGACTGCTGTTGATCTTGATCCTTGCACGAGTTGCTGTAGCTGCATCTTTCAGTATAGAATTTAAAGTTTCAAAGTAAGTTTGGTTTGGTTTGGTTTTTTTTTTTTTTTTTTTTTTTGGTTTTTCGAGACAGTGTTTCTCTGTGTAGCCCTGGCAGTCCTGGAACTCACTCTGTAGACCAGGCTGGCCTCGAACTCAGAAATCTGCCTGCCTCTGCCTCCCGAGTGCTGGGATTAAAGGCGTGCGCCACCACTGCCCGGCTCAAAGTAAGTTTGGAAAAGTAAACGTATAGTGACCATTGCTAGAGAAAGAGCAAGAAAGCACAGAGGAAGCTGAGCTTGTGAGCTGACCTGTGCCAGTTGTGTTCGAAGGACAACAAAGACACAAGAGGGGCTGGAGGTGAGTACTCATGACAGAGAGAGGTAGATGCGTGGATTGCAGGCTAAGTAATGGCTGCTTTGTGGTGGGGGCATTAAGCGAAACCTGCGCATGCATGTAAGAAAGACTTGTATGAAGTAAAGTGTATTGCACCTCACCATCTTGGGAAATGAGACTGTCTTCCTACCTTGATCTATAGAGCTTGGAACCTAACACAACTTGGCAGCTTTTCAGATGCAGATGTGATCTTACACACACACTAAGGATAGGAGCATAAATTCATAGCTTTTCAGGAAAGTAAGGTTCCTTTGTTGTTGTTTTTGTTTTGTTTGTTTGTTTGTTAAGACACAGTCTTACCATATAGTTCTGGCTGGCTTGGAACTCTTTATGTAGACCAGGCTGATCTCAGACTCACAGAGATCCACATGCCTCTGTCTCCCAAATGCAAGGATTAAAACCGTAGCATCTGGTTAGGAGAACAGTTTTTCAGAGTATTCTAACAACCCTAAGGCCTTGTTCCTGCCACCCAGTCAGATCTAGCCACAGGATGTCAGCAAGGATACCCTCGAAGATTAAGAGAGAAGGATATGTGTTGATCACTTTCTGTCTTGTTTGTGAAGAGTCTTACGTACCCTAAGCTGATCTTGAAATTACTGTGTAGCTTATTATGACCAAACCTAGGGCTTCATGTTTTCTAGGCAAGCTCTCTATCATTTGAACTAGATCTGCAGTAAAACTCTGTCTGTGTTGCTTCCATTAGTGCTAAGAAAGTGCAGACTTTCTTCAGGGAAATTCTGTACATTTCTGCAGGGGAAATGGTTGAGTTGGCAAAGTGCTTACCTTGCAAACAAGGACCTGAGTTCATGTAGCACAACCACATAAGCGCTAGGATTGGTATCTTGTGCCTCTGATTCCAGTGTTGGGGAGGCAGAAACACACAGAGCCCTGGAGCTCAGTGATTGTTGCCCTAGCAGAGTCATTGAGCTCCAGGTTTGGCAGGAGACTCTGTCTCAATAGATAAGGCAGAAAGCAGTTGAAGAAGACACCAGATGTAGACCTCTAGTCTATACATGTATACATATGCATACACGTGTGCACACTCTCACACGAACATGTTAATGTCACACCCACACACCCACACATAAACACACAAGAAGGAATGAAAGGGCAGAAGCAGTTCTTAAGATCCTGTCATTGGTTTATATAGTAAAATATTCAGGGAAATGTGTACGATGGTATATATTACTTTTCTTTTCCATTATAAAAATAGATTTTTATTTTTCTTACAATTAGAATATGGTCATTGGAAAAATTTTATTCTACTTTCATATTTGAAAAAACCAAAAATTCTCAGCAACATCGACATTAATCTTTTTGTTATGTATATTCCTAGATATCCTCCTATTAACCTGTCAATATTACTACAGGTTTATGTATAGATTTTGAGGTAGTTATATATTCATATGCATTTGCAATAAACGATGGGCAGATTCCAAGCAATTTTTTTTATAAATATTTCTAAGTTATTCTTTGAGAATCTCATATATGTGTATGTGTGCTCTGATCAAATCCAACCCCTCCTTTCCAGCTCATTCTGGATGTACCATCTTATATTACGTTCTCTTTGTATTTTTAAACCACTTAGTCTGTTTGGTGCTATTGCTGTGTGCATGGGTGTATGGAGTGTAGGCGGCCTGTCTGGGGCTGAATCCCTGAAGAACACTGATGTCTCCTCACCCAGCACCAAGCATTTTTTTTTTTTTTTTTTTTGAGACGGTTTCTCTGTGTAGCCCTGACTGTCCTGGAACTCACTCTGTAGACCAGGCTGGCCTCAAACTCAGAAGTCTGCCTGCCTCTGCCACCAAGTACTGGGATTGAAGGTGTGTGCCATCACTGCCCGGCTTTCTCTTTCTTTTTAAAATTTCTCCCCATTTATTTATTTACTTTGAATCCTCATTGAAGTCCCCTTCTTCCAAGTCTCCCCCTCATACAGCCCTTTACCCCCTCCCCTTCTCCTCTGAGAAGAAGGAAGTCGCCCTCCCCCCCATACTTCAAGTCACTGCAGAGCTTGGTACATCCTCTCCCACCAAGGCCAGACAAGGCCAGTTAAAGGGACATGATCCACAAGCAGGCAACAGAGTCAGGGACAGCGCCCGTTCAAATTGTTGGGGGGACCCACATGAAGATGAAGCTGCACTTCTGCTACATATGGGGATGGAGGCCCAGGTCCAGTCTATGCTCGATTTTTAGATGGTAGTTCAGTCCCTGGGAGCCCCAAGGGTTCAGGTTAGTTGACTTTGTAGGTCTTCCTGTGGAGTCCCGGTCCCCTCTGGGTTCCTTAATCCTTCCCCCCAAGTCTTCCACAGGACTTCCTGAGCTTAGTCTAATGTTTGACTGTGGGTGTCTGTATCTGTTTCCATCAGCTGCTGGGTGGAGCCTCTCAGAGGACAGTTATGCTAGACTCCTGTCTGCAAGCGTAGCAGAGTGTCATTAATAGTGTCAGGGATTTGTTCTTGCCCATGGGATGGGTCTCAAGTCTATGTTTGTCATGTCAAAAATGTATATAAATGGAATTGGGGTATGAATCTTTTGGAATTGCCTTTTCACTGGCATGACTCTCTGGAGGTTTATTCCAGTTGAATGCCAGTGTTTTCTTCTCTTTTATTGATGAATAATATCACAAGTCTCAGTATACCATAGCATTTTAATAATTCAGTCATTGAATTCTATGTTTTTTATATAGTCTGGCTATTAGTCCTTTATTAATATGTGATGACAAATACTTTCTTGATGTCCACCATTCATATCTTTTCATCCTCTCAGAGGGAGTGTTTAATTTTGATAAAGTTTACTTTATTAAGATGGGTGTACTGTGTATGTCTATAATCCAAGCTCATAGGAGATTGAGGCCAGAGAATTGCCAGCTTGAGGCTAGCCTGGGCTGTGCAAGGAAACCTTGTTTCAGGAAACTTCCCCAGAGGCCTATGGGTTTGCTATAGCCACTCCCACAAGGGCAGCGTGTGGGTTTGTTTCAGCCCTCTGATGGGCTGCCCATGCTCTGGTACTTGGCCCTGTCATGTTGGCGGTACTAAGCAGATTCTGTGGGTTTAAAAAGAATTCAGGAACCTGGAATGGAAAGGCATAGGGGGTGGGGGGTGGGGTGTCGAGGATCTGGAAGGGGAGAGAGTGGGGGTGGATTTTACCAAAACACATTATATGTGTATTAAATTGTTACATAATAAATAAAACTCCACTCCACAAAAAAATGGAGTAGAGGGAGAGGAGGAAGAAAGGGAAAGGGAAAGAATAAAATACAAGGAAAAGGAGTGTAATGTACTTTTTTCCCTGGGTCATATTTTGAGTCTTTGCTTAGGACTCATTCCGCGCGCACGCGCGCGCATGCGCACTGTTTCCTAAAGGTTTTCTATTTGTATGTTTGCCTTTAAATCTTTGTCCGACTCTGAGTTGACTTGGCTTTTGACTTGGGTTGCTCCAGGTTTTTGTTGTTTTGTTTTGAACCTATGAAACTGTTATAGCATTTGCTGGAAAGGTAACTCTACTGTACTGGATAACTTTTACCTTTGTACAAAAAGAAATTCCTTTGTGCACATTTGTGTGTGTGCAGATTTCTACGTTTTCTGCTCCATTGGACAAATCGTCATAGCTATACACGATCCATTTTCACGGGATTTTTTACATCAATAATGGAGCCTTGGATGATCATTTTGGTTTAGCTGCACGTAATGTGCAAATTGTGCAAGCCTTTGTTGCTTTGCATAGGTTGTTGCTTTTGAGACAGGGTCTTATGTATTCTAGGCTGGTTTCAAACTCACTGTGGCCAAGGATGACCTTAACTTGGGATCCTCTTTCTCTACTTTCTGAGTGCTAGGGTTACAGGTGCACAGTACTAGGGTTACAGGGGTGCAGCCATGCTTTCTGTACTTTATGGGTGGTTGGGCTCAAACCCTCAGTATTGTGTGTGCTATAAAAGCTTTATAGTAACTGAGCTATGTCCCTAGACCTATGTTTGAGTAATCACTCCCCACCCTGGGTATAAATAATAATTAAAAGCTGAAATCATGTATTCTTCAACGATTTTTTTAAAAAATCTTTGTCTATTATATTCTTAAACAAGTGACTAAAATTAGGCTGGCCAGGTCAATAAGTGTGAGCAGTTTTACAGTTTGGTCTTTCTTACGTATGGCAGAAAGCCGCTGAAATGTGTTTCTGTATGTGGTATGAGGTGAAAGTTTAGTTCTGTACACACACACACACACACACACACACAAATTTAAGTATGAAGCAAGCTTTATAGTAAGACACAGTGAGTGTACACTTTCTTTATTCTTAGTACATTTCTAATTTGTCAGGTTTCATTAAGACCACCATAGGCATTCTGGCATGTGAGAGCTGTTTGGACTGAAGGAGCAGCTCACTGACAGAGCCCCCGCTTAACATGCACAATGCTCTGGATTTGATCCAAAGCATGGGCAAAAAAAAAAACAAAACAAAAAAGAGTCCTTTGTGCCAAGCCTGCTCATGTCCTCCCCTGGCCTCACACCACTGCACCGCCCCCTTTGTAACTCTCTGCAGTTTTGCCCTCTCCTAGGGGTGGGATTACACAGTCTGTGGCTATTCTTGACTAGATTATTCAGCTCAACAGGATGCATTTCAGATTCAGTGCTCCGTAGTCCGGATCAGCACTGTGTCTCCATTTACCTGCTAAAAAATGCCAGTTGCTTTCAAGATTTAGAAGTTGTGAGTGCTGTGGCTGAACACCCCTGTAGGTTTTGTGTTCAGGCTTTCTACTCATTTTAGTTGAACACTGAAGGATGTGTTTGCTGGGTTCTGTACCAGATCATGCTTTAAGCACGCGGTCTTTCCGAGTGCCTGCACCCATGGTGAGAGTGTCCATTGCCCCAGTCTTTAGCCAGCTTCGTGATGTTTGGGCTTGGATCCTTCCCGTGCTGTGTGTTGTCTGTCTGTCTGTCTGTCTGTCTGTCTCTCTCTCTCCTCTCTGCTTTCCTCCTACTGTGTGTTCTCTCTCTCATCTCTCTGCTTTTCCTCCTACTGTGTGTTCTCTCTCCCATCTCTCTGCTTTTCCTCCTACTGTGTGTTCCCTCTCCCA
>JADRCH010000316.1:788250-806241 GCA_019843965.1 Rhynchomys soricoides | reverse complement strand
TTCCCTTCCCTCTTCCCTTTCCCTTCCCTCTTCCCTTTCCCTTCCCTTTTCCCTTTCCCTTCCCTCTTCCCTTTCCTCTTCCCTTTCCCTTCCCTCTTCCCTTTTCTCTTCCCTTTCCCTTCCCTCTTCCCTTTCCCTTCCCTCTTCCCTTTCCCTTCCCCTTTCCCTTTCCCTTCCTTCTTCCCTTTTCTCTTCCCTTTCCCTTCCCTCTTCCCTTTCCCTTCCCTTTTCCCTTTCCCTTTCCTTTCCTTTTCCCTTCCCCTTCCCTTTTCCCTTTCCTTTCCCCCTCCCTTTTCCCTTTTCCTGTTCCCTTCTCTTTTCCCTTTCCCTTTCCCCCTTCCCTTCCCCTTCCTTTCCCCCTTCTCTCCCCTCCCCTCTCTTTCCCCCTTCTCTCCCCTCCCCTCTCTTTCCCCCTTCCCTCCTCTCCCCTCCCCTTCTCTCCTCTCCCCTCCCCTTCCCTCCTCTCCCCTCCCCTTCCCTCCTCTCCCCTCCCCTTCCCTCCTCTTCCCTCCTTTTCCTTTCCCTCCCTTTCCTTTCCTTTTCCTCCCCTCCCCTCCCCTCCCCTTCCCTCCCCTTCCCTTTGAATATTGTGCTTGCTGGAGTCTGCCAGTCTTACCTGAGGCTGGACAGGCCTTTCCAATACTGCCTTGTAATACCACTGAACATTTTCTTGTTTTGATGAGTGGGTGGTCTTTGTCAACCAAGAGGATCGTTGGTGATATTCGTTTTCTCCTGAAATAGTTGATAGAACATTCTTGTCTTCTTGATTGGCAAATGACCTAGGATGTGCCCTGAAGAAGAATTTTGCCTAACACCATGCTAATTGTAGACACTTGTAAACTTTCCTTCTCAGATGCCTAATTCCTTCTAACATTTCCAGACATGGTTCTTCTGTTCCTGGAAAGTCCACAGTATATTCATTCCCATCTTTGCCAGGACGGGGGCAGTGAACAGTTCAATGGTTGACAGCGTGTCTTTCCTTTCTTACTGTCATGAAATCATACTAAGAGTCTTGAAGCAGCAATTCTCAAATCAGTGTAAAGTTGAGGGGTACTGGAAAGTGTAAGGCTCTTACAAATAAGAACACAACAGCGCTGATCAAGCCTAGCAATCATTGGAAATGCATGCAGCAGACACTTTGTACATTTGTTAAGCCTCCCAGTGGGATACAAAGAAAATTGCCTTTAAAAAAAAAAATCCCATGACACTGCCTTTTGTAATTGGAGCTATTAAGTCGAAAAGATAAATAACTGTCGATGTCTTACTATAAAAGAAAATAATCCTCTGCACAGATCTATTTTGAATAGCAGGAGAATCAATGGCATTGAGTATTGGAAGTCAGACTCCTTTAACCTGAGGAGTCTTTAGAATTAAGCAAATTACAAAGCAAAACAAAATGGTCTTTTTTTCCCCCATTGTTCAGTGTGGTCATTTCCACTAAGAGTAAATGAAACTTATTTGGCAAGGAAGTTAATAAATAACCATAGTAGTATGTTGCTCTAGATGGCAGGTGTTTGGAAGCCTGCTAAAAGCAAACCAAAAGCAAAACAACAACAACAAAACAATAAAAGAAAGAAAGAGCCAGGCAGTGGTGGCGCATGCCTTTAATCCCAGCACTTGGGAGGCAGAGGCAGGCGGATTTCTGAGTTCGAGGCCAGCCTGGTCTACAGAGTGAGTTCCAGGACAGCCAGGGCTACACAGTGAAACCTTGTCTCGAAAAACCAAAAAAAAAAAAAAAAGAAGAAGGAAGGAAGGAAAGAAAAAAAGACTAACAAACCAAGCACTCCTGAGCACCTCTGTGATAATGTGTAACACTTACAGTGCCCAACAGACAAAGGTAATTAAATTACTTGAAATGTTGCTTCATTCCTCTTGTAGAGAACTGGAAGAGAGAGCTGATCATTGGTGGCCCCTCTTCCCAGAATGTGGGACCCAGTAGAAAAGTTCTTTTCTGGTTTGTGTGGTCCAGAACAATGTTGCTATTGCACGTATTTTAGGAACATAGGTCAAACCTGACGAACAGTTTCTTGGGATGTGAGCAGAGAGGTCAGTAGGAAGTCAGGGAATGGCAGACAAGGGAGAGTCAAGCTTTCTAGCTAAAACCTGAGACATGGTCTCTAGCATTTCAGCTTCGAGGGGCACATTCTGTGTAATGTACCAAAAAGATAATAATAATGAGAGTGCCGGTACATAAATCCATTATTAGTTATACACCCAAAGTCAAACAAAAGTTAATGGCCATCTGCCCAACAGAGAGCTAAAATTCCCTTCTTACTTCGTTTGTATAATGACAAGAAGGGAGAGTAATTTATATTTAAATTGATTTAAATTTCAAAGCATAAACACAGAAGTCTCCCTGGTCCTTTTTTTTTTTTTTTTGGTTAGTGAAACTTCCTGGCAAACCACAACTTTCATAAAAAAATGAAGTCCCATCACTTTCTAGCTCCCAAGTGTAGAAAGCTTTTGTTTTTTGTTGAACAATCCTTCCCCCCATCTCACCCCACCCCCCACTCCCGTTAGTGGCACCAAATCAGAAGCCAGCAATGCAATCAGGGCCACTTTGTTTAATGATTTAGTTTTGCATTTGTTGAGCTAATTAGCTGATTGAAGCAACTAATGGGTGTCTTTAATACACTGTTGACTGGGCAGCCTCTCCTCTACAGCCTGCCAGTTCCTTTGTTCTTGGTCCTCTGGGGAGCAGGAGCTGCTTCCCTGATGAACACATGATATATGGTACCCAGCATGGGGAGGCGGGGCCCCAGAGGCTATTATGCTAATTACTAGGTGCCCCAAAGAGGAAGTGCATCCATTTAAATCCTATATCTGACTAACTCTGGATATCTAAATAACATTTATATTTGATGGATCATGGGTCAGAAATGGGGATGGAGACTGTCCATAATTCACTGTTAGAATTTATAATTTCGTGACAACAGCCTGGTATGCCCCTAAAGTAGTGAGTAAAAACGATGTGCAGATAGTTTAAAATATTAAACATGGAAATCTTTAAGGAACAGTTAGCAGAAAATGATCACGAAATTAAAAGGAAAGCTGTATTAGCAGTTAACAGCCTCTCTCTGGTACTAAAATAGTCCTTAAGAAGAATTCCTGCCATGTGCAGTTTTTCTGAAGTCGTGGAATTCTGTGGTTTAATAAAACACACCTCCAACCAAAGTCTCACAGTTCTGGAGTGTTGTCAGGAAATCTGAAGGCCACACTGACTGTTTTCCCTATTCATGGTAACTTGTCCAGCATTCTTTTTAATATACGGAGGTGGCCTTGGCCTAAGACTACCGTATTAGCCATCAGGTGCCGGGAAATTCATGTCTCCTAATCATGTATTGCGGTTGACACCCTACGGATGTAGGAATAATAATTGCCTATTATATAACATCCTCCTCCTACCTTCTTTTCATTTCATTGACATTTTTCATCATTGAAAATCCGAAGGGCCCTCTCCCTCACTCACCCCAGGGCACATTTCCTGCTGTCATTTGTATTGACAAGTAAAAGGCATCATGGGAAATCTCTGTCTTGGCCATATGACCCGGCAATTGTCCATCGTTCATCACGTTAAAAGTCTAATTGTATAAGTAGCCATGAAAATGGAGCCGTTCTCGGAGGAGCTGAGCTGACATGAGCCGTGTGTGACCGAAGTGAGCTTTGCTCCCCGTGTCAGCAACGTAAAACACACTGCTCCACCGCTGAATTCCATCTCCAGGAGAGAAGCTCGTTCACGGCAAGTGAACCTTGCTTCGCGCATTAATTCCTATCATTTGTGTGACACCCAAACGCTGAACATTTGAAGGTTTCTAAATGAGTTATTTTCTTCATAAGTAGGTAGGACATAGTTTGAGCTGTTCGCATTTCCCAATGGCGCTGAAAGCGTTGCTCTGGTAATGCCTTACGGTGACTGAGATAAGTTTGGGGAAGGGAGGTTGGTGTGAATTTCACCCTGCAGCCCCTGAAGATGCGCTTTTTTCAGTTACAGCCTTTTTTAAAAAAAATTGGATATTTTCTTTATTTACATTTCAAATGTTATCCCCTTTCCCGGCCCCCCTTTCTGGAAACCCCCTATCCCATCCTCCCTTCCCCTGTTTCTATGAGGGTGTTACCCCACTCCCCCCACCCACTCACCCACTCACTCACTCACTCACGCCTCCCCGCCCTCCTATTCCAGTACACTGGGGCATCGAGCCTTCACAGGACCAAGGGCCTCTCCACCCATTGATGCCGGACAAGGCCATAGCTCAGTGGTAGAGCATTTGACTGCAGTTACAGCTTTTTGACACGTAGCTTTTGTTTGGCTGTGGAAACAGATAGGTAGGTACTTGATTTGATAAACCTGTCTTTTTCTGAGCGGGTGCTTCCAGCTTCCTCCTTGACTGACTGAAACAGTTTTTCTTCCAGCATGGCTGAGTGTCCGTTCCACAACAATCAACATCATCACTTGTTAAGAGTGCTGGCCCCTGGGGTCCTGCCTCCTGGCTGTCAATTCACTGTGGGGAGAGGCCCTAGCACCTGAATTTTAACCAACCCGTGTTTAGCCGTCCTAGGTGATTCCAGTTCCAGACCTTGATGAATATATGAGAATGCTGGATCTGCAGTCTCAGGAAGTGAGCTGGTGTTTGATGAAGGAAATTGGTTGTTGGTTTTATGAACCCAGCATGGTCTAGAGCAGAGGTTCACAACTTGTGGTTCACGACCCCCTTGGCAAATCTCTATCTCTGAAAATATTTACATCATTAAAATAATTTTATGGTTGGGGGTTGCCACAACATGAGGAACTGATACGCGGGTAACTAACTGATTAGGAGGGTCCAGAACCACTGGTTTAGAGAAGTCAAATATACTTTAAACTGCTACTACTAGTTTATTTATTGGAGAATTTCTTGGCTTTTCAGTGTTTCCCTACCTGAGAAGAAACTTCTCAATGGGAATGATAACGGAATTGCAGGTTTTGATAATGGAAGTTTTATAAATGAGAATTGTTTCCAGTCTTTGCCTTGTAGGCAGAGTCAGGGGTATGTACATAATCTGACTACCGTTTCTAAGTGGAACTGGTCAGGAAAACTTTTTATTGGAGTTGACTTTTTTTTTTTTTTTGGCATGTGAGGAAACAATTTTTAATTTTATTTATAGTTAAGAATCTTATATTTAAGCACAATATTTACGTATTCTGCCCGCTCCTCTCTCCATTACCTCCCATGTTCTTGCCACTTCTCAATTCTCAGCTCCTTCTTCTTTAATTATAATTATATCACACACACACACACACACACACACACACTTTCGTATGTGTGTGTGAATGAGCTTTATAAGCACAGCCTGCTGATGTCACCTGGTGTTGCTGGCTAGCCAATCCCAAGGGGCAGACTGAGCCAGCAACACCAGGGGACCAGAGACTAGGAGGATGGGGAGTGAGGAGAGTCACCATCTGATGACCAAGTCGTACAAAGCTTTAGTCAGACAGAAGGAACACTCTCTGAAAGCTGGTCTTAGACTGGTGACCAAGTTAATTATCACATACTATAGATTTCAGAATTGCTTAGGATAGATCTTAAACTACTGTTACTGTAAAGTGATAAGTAAGTGAGGGGCTATCTTGGCTTGCTAGACTCATTCCACAGTGTCTGTGTACCTACAAGCTGTCCTTCCACACTCTAGATTCTGTCAACCATGGACAAGCACATGGTTGATTCCGGGAGTTTTCACAAGGCAAAACTTGGATTTCTCATATAATACCAAATCAGTACTAAATACATATGAACGAGGTAAGCAAATGTAGACTCCTCTCACCTCATAGAAATCCACTGTCCTTCAGCAAATATTTCCTGAGTGTGTACACCTGACTTATTCTTGCAAGTTTAGCTAGGCCTACTATGATTGCATATGTGATAAACATGTGTAGACATTTTCTCCATTGTTCTCTGAAAATTAGCTTAGCAACTGTTTATATTACATTTGTGTTGGTTGTTACAGCAGTCCATGAGAGTGTATGACAGGATCTATATAAGTTATAAATGAGCAGATACCATTTTACAAAAGGGCCTTGAACATCTTCAGATTGAAGGACCAATACCCTGAAACTAGTCTTCCCAGATATAACGATGACTGTGTGCAATGATACACAGTCATTGTGCAATGTATGCATATATCAAAATATCTCATTTTATCCTGCAAATCATATACTTGTTATTAGTTTAATTCAAATTTAAACTCTGATTTAGTTTGGGCAAATAACCAATGCCTCATCAAAACTTTTGTCTTCAAAAATATTCTGGCAATCTTAAGAGATTACATATTTTTCTCATGAGCTATTAATGTTCTTATATTAACTCTGCACAAGGGTAGCATTAATTCTCAGTGAAATACAGAGGGGAAACACCGTGGTTTTTTATTTTGAGAACTGCTTCATGACCCTCACAGTCTGCCACCCACTGCAGTGAGCAATGTGCTTGCTGCTTCTGACTTGCATTCTTTTGGGGCTGTTGGCAGGCAGTCTATTCAGGATGTAACTCCTGCCTACGGCTGGTTAATCCCCCTCCTAGATTATTCAGTTCCTGGCATGCAGGAGTAGTTGAAGGATGCATGTGGAGGCCACACCAGTAGCTGCTTTCACAGCGAAGAGCAGGGACTGCTTCATCCTGCCAGCATGCTGGACCTTCTTAACTACCCTGCCCAAGATTTATTTTGTTGAGCTCAACCTGTCGCTGTCTCTGACACAAGTAGAAACATCTCAATGCCCCTCATTCTGCAAAAGAAAACTTCCAGAAAATTAAAGTCTACATCCACACTGTCTCAAATTCAGTGCTGTCAATGTTGTCACTCTAAGCTGGCCAGCGGATGCATCTGAAGCAATCTCTATGGCACGTGAAGCTAATGTCCCTGTAGATGGTATCTTCTGAGCCATCTTCCTGGCCTCAGTGCAGGCCCCATCCCTGAAAGGGGTGCTGACTTACAGCTCTTTTCATCATGTTCCTCCTCACTGTCCACAGGAAGCAATCTGGGGCAGCCCTGAGCTTTTCCAGCCTGTTTTTCTAACTTCCTCCATTTGGGGGGGGGGGGGGGGACTTGTGGCCTTTTCTGAGAATAGTCTGACTTCTGGGTTCAACAGAGCTGGTTTTTGATGTGTGAAGGATGGTAATGTCTCTTGATACGGTCCTTTCAAAATTATGCTGTTGTGATGAAGATTTCTGTCTAGATGAGGGGATATGACATTAGTGACTTTGCCTTTCCATGTTTTAGCTGTGACTTCATTCCAGTGGTAGGTGGATCTGACTAGGAAAAAAAGATCCCATTCACAGAAGAAAATGCCAAAGAGAAAGAGCATTAGCTGCTTACAAGTCACCGCCTCTGGTTATGAGCTTCACCCTGCATTGCTGCCTCTGGTTATGAGCTTCACCCTGCATTGTGTTACTGCTCTCTTTTCCTTTCAGGCAGTGGTGACATTGAAGGTGGTGAGTCGATGCAGCTTAACATAAGCCATGCAGAAATACTATGGAAATGTTCCTGTTTTCCCTGGTTTCCCTAGGAGAAATAACCTCTCCTTCCTTCCTTCCTTCCTTTCTTTTTTTTTTTTAAAGAATTATTTATTTATGTAAGTACACTGTAGCTGTCTTCAGACACCCCAGAAGAGGGCATCAAATCTCATTGTAGATGGTTCTAAGCCATCATGTGGTTGCTGGGATTTGAACTTACAACCTTTGGAAGAGTAGTCAGCACTCTTAACCACTGAGCCATCTCTCCGGCCCCCATAACCTCTCCTTTCTATTCTAGCATGAGAGATTTAGGTGAAGGCCAAGGAACATTTTCACATTCTTTTTGGACTCTTCTTACACCATCCTTTGCCATTTGTTTATTTTAGTTATTGGTCCATACTATAATGTTGCTTATGTTTATAAGCACAAGGACCTCTGTGGTATTATGGGGTTCCACTGTGATATTAGTGGAGTGATTTAGCAATACAGTTATTGGCAGTCCATAAACAAAACACGTGACAGAGGTACCACAAGGTTAAAGTACCATAATTTGAAAATACTAATTGTCTACCCTTGGAAAGGAAAAGGAACAACCAAGGATGTAAAAGACTTTTACCACAAAGACTATAAAAAAACTGAAAATAGAAATCGAAGAAGACTCTCAAAGACAAAAGGCCTCCAATGTCAAAGAGAGACAATTAATATTGTGAAAATGTCCACACTATCAAAAGTAGTGGTCTATGTATACAATAGAATCCTAATAAAAAATCCAACTCTTCACATAAATAGAAAAAAAATAATTCTAAAGTTCTTGTGAAAGCAAAGAGAGCCAGGGTTAGTCAAGCCGTAGCCACCTGATTCTGAACAAAGTTGCTGAAATAGCAACAAATGATACTAGTCAACTGGATCCTTGTAAAGAAGAATAAAACTAGGTTTTCTACTTTCACTCTGCACAAAAATCAATTAAAAGAAATCAAAGGTCTTAATGTAAGACCCAAAGCTTGCCAGTTGGTAGAGAAAAACACTCCAAGATAAAGGGAAAAGGGAGTTCCCCAAAACAATTCCAATAGTACAGAAGATGCAAGAATTCACAGATGACATTACACAAAATGAAAAATTTATATATTGTAAAGAAAGCAGTTACCAGGGTGAAGAGATAGCCCACGGAATGGGAAATGATCTTGGCCAACTATTCATCTGATAGAGGAGAAATACGTAGGTAAAGAAAGCAGTTACCAGGGTGAAGAGATAGCCCACGGAATGGGAAATGATCTTGGCCAACTATTCATCTGATAGAGGAGAAATACATAGAATGTTATAAGAGACTAAAAAACAAATCAAGCATCAACAGAACAAACAACCCAATAAGTAAATTGGCAAATGAACTAAACATAAAATCAGTAAATGAAAAATATTCAACATCTTGACCCATTAGTGGAATGAATTAGTGAGGACCCCCATTCCTGCCTTCAAAAATAGATACAACCAGAAAACAAGTGCTAGCAAGAGTGAAGAGTGCACTGGGGATAGGAATAGAGAAGGGGCCCTCAAACAATGCAATACTAAAGGAAATATAAATAGAGCCAAGATAGAAATCAGTATGGGGTTCCAAAAAAAGAAAAAAAAATAAACTAAAAATATAAATACCATACCATCCAACCATGTCACATCTCAATATATACCATAGGGAATCTGAGTCAGCTTATGTAGGAGATGCCTGTACATAGATGTTTATCACTGTATTATTTATGGTAGTATGGTTGGTAGCCATATTATGGAACCAGGTTAATGCTCATCAACAGATGAATAAAAAAATGTGAGAAAGCATATGTCCACATACACAGACACAAAAACATACACACACCATAAATAAAAATAAAATAAACCCTACTGTTATGGGAATAATCAACCAATTTTTTTTTTTTAAACTGGATTTAAATCTCACTCCATAAGACTGAACTCATGCCTGCTACCATTAAGAGAGCCAAAACCCATGGCTCAATGCTAAGGGAGAATTTAGCACTATTATTCTGCTAAGTGGACATAGTATTAAACTGTCCCCTGAGTTCTTATCTTGACACCTATAGATTAGTACATCTCTCAAACCTTATCAGGGAAGCTTGTTTTTGTACTAGATGGTGATTAATACAGAAACTTACAACTTATAAGCAAACTTATAAAAACTTTCAGTATGCTTAGCATACTGAAAATAAGAAACTGGAATGGCTAGCCTCAAACAGGATCTCTATGTCACACCCCCAGGGGTCGGGGATTATTGTGGAAGGAGGGGAGCAGTGAGATTGTAAGAGCTAGAGTCAGTGAGTGGACTCTGCAGGGAAGTGGGATTTTCTGGCTTTAACAGTTGCACACACTGGCTGTGCAGGCATGCTAATGACCAGCACATGATCAAACCAACAAAAATCCTAGCATGTGCAGTGGGAGGGGCTTGTGAAGCCCTCCCTCTGCTAAGGAGATATTGGCAAGTGATGGCTGCCGAAGGGGGAGATTCTCTTTACTTCAGTGATGTCACCCCTGAGATGCTACCCATGCTCTAGTGGATGTGTATCCCATGTACAAACAGGCAGTGTTAAGTGGATTCTGCAGTTGTTTTGTTTTTTGTTTTTTGTTTTTTGTTTCTTTGGTTTTTTTGGAGAACTTTTTTTTATTGGTTATTTTATTTACATTTCAAATGTAATCCCCCTTCCCAGTTTCTCCTCCACAAACCCCCTCTCCACTCTCCCCTCCCGCTGCCTCTGTGAGGGTGCTCCCCCACCTGCCCACCCACTCCTATCTCAGTGCCCTAGCATTCCCCTGTTGGGTCATCGTGCCTCCACAGGACCGAGGGGCTCCCCTTGAATTGATGCCAGATAAGTCAGTCCTCTGCTACATACGCAGCTAGAGCCATGGGTCCCCCTATGTGTGCTCTTTGGTTGATGGTTTAGTCCCTGGGATCTTTGAGGGGGTCTGGTTGGTCCATATTGTTCCTATGGTCTGCAGGTTTCCACAAAATTAGGAGGGAAAGTGGATGTGGGGGTTGGGGAGGGAATGGGGGTGCATTTAATCAAAGTACATTGTATGGATGTATGAAAATCTCAAACAGTAAACGATATAATAAACAAAAAAGAAAATACATAAAAGTAGAAGTACCATGCTGAGAAGGACAGGGATGACATACAGGCCTCTCCTCATATGTGTAACATAGACACAAAATAAAAGGAAGACTGTTCGAGATGAAGCCAGAGGGAAAGGGGGAGAGATAAGAAGGGTTAGCAGGAGCTGGAGAGATGGCTCAGAGGTTAAGAGCACTGGCTGTTCTTCCAGAGGTCCTGAGTTCAATTCCCAGCAACCACATGGTGGCTCACAACCATCTGTAATGGGATCTGATGCCCTCTTCTGCCATGTAGGCATACAGGCAGGCAGAATACACACACACACACACACACACACACACACACACACACACACGCAAACCTTTAAAATAGAAACGATAACAGGGAATTGGATATAACCAGCATATTATATATCTGTATGTGAAGTTTAATGACTGTTATTTTATACAATCAATATATGCTAATGTGGATAATTTACTGTAACCCCTTAGTTAACCAGGGGGTGCTATGGAGATCTGACATGCTTGGTTTCTAGCTTGCTGTCTTGAAGGCATGATTATGTAGCTGTGAAGAGCAATCCAGGGGGCTCCGTCTTAGCTAGGCAGTGTGACTTAGTAGCTTCCAGAGGCTCATTTCTTATTCTGTGAAATGGAACTCAAAGCATATGCCCCTGGGCCTTGTTGGTGGGTAAATGGAATAGTATAAAGTACATTGCTTTGTGCTGTCATAGTTAGGCCTAGAAATCATCTTTCTTTTACCAGCTGAGATAAATCTTTCAGAATTTAATTCCTGGGAGAAATTATATAGAGTGATAAAGTGCTCTAGGATCTTTTAAAATAAATGGGCACTTTATAGTGTCTCAGGTTCATATCTGGCTGTCTCCTGCACCATGAGATTATAGCAGATTGGCCTCCATCTGTCCCCTGGCCAGAACACATCCTTGAAAGGCACTTCAAAAAGCCTGAAGTGTTCTGCCTCTCAAGAAAAATAGAGAAGAAAATTTGTAACTAGGGATTGCTTGGTTTTTGTTCTTTTTTAGAAAAAGTTTAGTTATCTTCACATTTAAAAAATCCCCTCCCCCTTTCTAGTACATGTTCTGGTAAACAAAGCAAAAGAATAGGGTACATATTACTTCTTTATCGCCTGACAAATGGGATAAATATTTATGTTCTCATCAGGAGCCTGATACTTAATGCTCTTTGTTCTATGGACAGTATCATTTATTTTTCTGTTGAATAACTTCCATTAACTGGGCTTAATAAATCTTAGAAATCAACACTGGTATAACCTCTTATGAAGTAAAAGAGAAGGTAGTTTGAGGAGTCTTGGCTGGGAGACAAAGATGTGATACCTTTAAACCAAGTGAACAAAACAGTTAGCAAGAAAGCTGCCCTTGGAGCTGGGACTCCGCCAGCCTAGCGTGCAGAGTGCGGACCTCCCTCGTGTGGGATGTGCTGCCAGCTCCAGGGAAGCTGCTTAGCCTCCTTCCTACCTGGCATTGTCTCGGCTGATTCTGGGAGAGCTCTGCCTACCTGTGCTGGAAAGATCCATGCAGCAGACATTTATCTGGTCTGTCTGAATCTGTGGTTCAAGAGGCAAGGCGGAGGGTTTGGGGGAGGGATTTGAGGAGGGGCACTTAAAAAAGAGATTAAGTCATTATGGCTTTAATTTTTACAACTTAAACTCTTGGTAGATAGTACTGGTTCATTCTTGTTTAGAGCACTGGTAGTACCAGACCTCACTCACCCCACTCCCTTGTTTCCTTTATGTCTAGCCTCAGTCTTACTCATTTTCAACAATAAACTGACCCCTTCACTGGTTTTCTGTGCCATTCTGGAGCTATTTCTCCTCTCTGGGGCTCAGCTTTTTCGTTTGTTAAGTAAGGATAGTCAAAAAGTGCTTGGAATCAGACTGAAGGAATCAGACCAGGCCTTTACCTGCTCTACCACCTCATGGGATAGCGAGAGCATCTTCTCTCTTCGAATGGACTTCTGCACGAAGAATCACATGGCTGTCACTGTGTGGGTGGAGCCTGCTTGGCCTTATCCACTGGGAATTTCCAAACTCTGTCTGCTGTGCACTTATGTCATCTGTAAGGGACACCTTCACCGAGAACAGAAGTATGTTGATTGTGACCCTTGAGGCAGCTCTATCAGCCTACACTCTTATCAGCATGGGGACGATTAGTGGTCATTATGGAACCAACTCACACATGGCATGTTCCATAGTTTGGACATGATTTTTTTACATGTATACAATTTAACTCTTTTTTAATTTCTGGGTTTTATTATTCCTTGATTATTGAAGAAAATAAAGTCTGTTAAGTTACACATGAATTATATATCTAGACAAGCGTGTTTCCTTTTTTTTTTTCATGGCATGTGTAGATTTATTAAAAGCTTTTACTTTTCTGACTTGTAAAATTTCTCTTTGTTGGGGAATATTATTGGTAAAATCTTGAACTTTTTTATTGGATATTTTATTTATTTATATTTCAAATTTTACCCCCTTTCCTGGTTTTCCCTTCTTAAACCCCCCATCCCATCCCTCCTCCCCCTGCTTCTATGAGGGTGCTCCCCCACCCACCCACCCACTCCCACCTCCCTGCCCTGGCATTCCCCTATACTAGGGCATCGAGCCTTCATAGGACCAAAAGCCTCTCCTCCCATTGATGTCTGACAAGGCCATCCTCTGCTACATATGCCACTGGAGCCATGGGTTGCTCCATGTATACTCTTTGGTTGGTGGTTTAGTCCCTGGGAGCTCTGGCAGATCTGGTTGGTTGATACTGTTGTTCTTCCTATGGGTTAAAAACCCCTTCAGCTCCTTCATTCCTTTCTCTTACTCCTCCAGTGGGGACTCCACGCTCAGTGCAATGGTTGGCTTCGAGCATCTGCCTCTGTATTTGTCAGGCTCTGGCAGAGCCTCTCAGGAGACAGCTGTATCAGACTCCTGTCAGCAAGCACTTCTTGGCATCCACCATAGTGTTTGGGTTTGGTGTCTGTATATGGGATGGATCCCCAAGTGGGGTAGTCTCTGAATGGCCTTTCCTTCAGTCTCTGCTCCACACTTTGTCTCTGTATTTCCTCTCTTGAGTATTTTGTTCCCCCTTCTAAGAAGGACTGTAACATCCACATTTTGGTCTTCCTTCTTCTTGAGCTTCATGTGGTCTGAGTTGTATCTTGGGTATTCCAAGCTTTTGGGCTAATAACCACTTATCAGCGAGTGCATACCATGTGTGTTCTTTTGTGACTGGGTTACCTCACTCAGGTCAGGATGATATTTTCTAATTCCATCCATTTGCCTAAAAATTTCGTGAATTCATTGTTTTTAATAGCTGAGTAGTACTGCATTATGTAAATATACCACATTTTCTATATCCATTCCTCTGTTGAAGGACATCTGGGTTCTTTCCAGCTTCTGGTTATTGTTAATAAGGACTAGGCAAGGCTGCCCAGTCTTTCCCTACCTATTCAATATAGTACTCAAAGTCCTAGCCAGATCAATTAGACTACAGTTTAACTCTTAGGAACCATGTCAGAATAAGTGTGTCAAAAAAACCTATACATACAAGTATAGTTTATCATTTTGATATTTTTTCAAGAAAATACCTTTGTAAAGTTTTGACAAAACTACTAAATTAGGTGATTCAAAAAAAAAAAAACGGAAAAATGATAAGTTCCAAGAAATGATATGTACCTTTTATTAATGGAAACCCAGTTCCCCACTTGAGTAGATATCTAAGGTGCTGCCACATAAAGGCATGGTTATTAGCCTGTCACCAGGGGGTAGGCCCCAAGGTCCAGATTTGCAAGGTACCCTACAGAGGGAGGGATGTGGGAAGAGTTAGTGGAAGCTCCCACACTGAGAGGCCATCATGTGCCAGAAGCAGGAAAAGCATGTTTGTTATAAGGACTGCATTTGACTTCATTTATATTCCTTCACATGCTGTTAAATGACCCCTGCATTCCTCAGGCCTTCGCCAGTCAGCTTTCCATCACTGAAATTAACTTAGAAAGACAAAAGGTTTAATTTAGTCCATAGGTTTCCAGGTTTCAGTCATGATCAGTTGGCCCCATTGCCTTGGGGTTGGGGGAGCCAGCCGTAGCTCATCATGGTGGAAATATGTGAAACAGGAAAATTGCTCACTTCTGGCCGGGAGCTAGGAGGGAGAAGAGGGGAGAGACTGGAGACCTGCTATATCCTTCAAAGGCATGCTGTAGTAGCCAAATAACCCACATCCAGTCCAACCTCATAAAGATTCTACTCCCCCAAACCTAGCCAGGATCGCCATGCTGACGTCTAAGAAGGGGCTAAAGGCGGTGCAAAGGTGATCTGTATAACCCAGATCTCAGTCTCCTTGTGCCTTATGAAGTAGGTCACTCCTGAGGACAGAGGCTATGCCATCACACCCGCCACAGGAGCCTGTCCATAGCCGATGTCATGTTGTGTGTAAATGCAGGGACTCAGTGTGTGATTGACAATGTGGGCCTGGGCCTCGCAGGGCAAGACAGAGATAGAAACCCAGATTGGTGAATAACCCTCATTTCGGTGAAAATTGAAACCGCAGGAACAGATATGATCACTGAAGAACTGGCTAAAGGGAGAGGGGAGGCCAGGGCCAGCCTGCAGGAGTCCGAAAGGACACAGGAAGGGGGTTGCAGGCTGGACAGATCAAGCCAGAGAGAAAACTATTCACTGGCTAACATTAAGAGGTGTGTGTGAGTGTGTGTGTGTGTGAGAGAGAGATGTGTGATGTGTGGCGGGGTGTATCCAGACTGAAATACTGTGCCATGTGGAGAAACTAGGCTGCAAATACTGACCCCCAATTTTCAAATTTCAACACTAGAATAAACATGGTCACTGATGCAGTAAAGGTCTGTGACTGCTTCTCTTGTTTTTACAGATAAGAAGGGACCTGAGCATTCGGAAGCTGGTGTCAATGTGTTAGCCACACATGCGTGTGTTGCTGCAGTGCTGAAGCTGCCACTTCACACAGAGAGAGTTCCTTGCTGAATGTGCAGGGTGTGTTGTGGAGGGCCTCCTTAAAAAAATATTATGAGCCCTCTGCAGGATGGTACAAAACAACAGCTCATTATTTACATAAAGAGGAACTGGGTCCTGCCTCCTGGGGTGGGAAACTCTGCACTGTTTTCCTAACATTTTAATGTCCACAGCCCACAGAACACAACAAAGGACCCTGACTCCATTCCATACACATCATGCTCCCATCTGTGAAAAATACCAGTTCTAATGCATTTTAATCTTAACCTTTTTTCTAATTTTTTTTCCGGCTACATTCTGTCCTATTTCACCAAAGAGGGCACGATTGAAAACAAATCCATTCCAAGATTAACATCAGTCTTGTATATGGTATCATTGCCCAATAAACCCAGGAAGTAGAGGCAGGAGGATGCCTGAGCTGAAGTCAGACTGTTTCAGAAAAACAAACCACCAAGAAAGGGCCCGCTGGCTGGCGAGCATTTTGGCCAGCACTGCTGCCTTTGAAGCTGGGCCAGAGATAAAGGCAGCCATACTTGCAGCCCAGGGTGGGGCCTCCCTGGGTGTTTCCTCATGTGTACAGATGGTGTGAGTACTTGCCTAGCTCCTTAGTAACTTTAATGTCAGGTGAGCCCCTTTGTGAAAGGGCTTTCTTTCTAAGAGGAAATGCCAAATAAGAAGGAATCCACCTGTCGCCACATCCCATAGTCTTTGCAAAGTGTTCAGTAACTTATTTTTCTGAATTGTCTTTGCTGACTATTCACATGTGACTTGAAATGCTGAATTTCTATCTGTAGGAGAAGTTTTCATTGATTTGTAAGCTCTTTGGAAAAAGACACAAGCTGATTGATTCTAAAAGAAGCATGTCAACTATGTGCAGGCGCACTACCCTTGTGTGCAGGCGCACTTCCCTTGTGTGAAGGCACGCTACCCTTGTGTGCAGGTGCACTTCCCTTGTGTGAAGGCACACTACCATTGTGTGAAGGTGCACTACCATTGTATGCAGGTGCTCCCTGTGAGTATTAGGTCTTACCTTTAGAAAGTTGTTGAGAGAAGGACACTGAGATGGCAGCATCAGTGAGATGAAGCAGGAACACTGCTCTGATTCAGAGGCCAGCTTGGCCTACATAGGAAATGCTGGGCCAGTTTGGGCTATATAGGAAGTACTGGGCCAGCCTGGGCTACTTAGGAAATACTGGGCCAGCTAAGGGAATGTGGCATGACTGCCTCAAATAAAAATTAAATAAAATTTAAAAGACAAAAGGCTATCAGCTACACTTTTAGTTTAAGTAAATATCAGTGGGGTCACTAGGAGACTTTCCTTAGCATCTATCATAGTAAGTTATTAAGAGAGCTGTTCTGTGGGTCTGGAGGGATGGCTCAGTGCTTAAGAGAGCACTGGCTGCTCTTTTAGAGAGCATTGGTTGGGTCCCCATCACTCATATGGTGGCTCACAACTGTGTATAACTCCAGTTCCGGGGGATAGGACACCCTCTTCTGGGCCTCCACGAGTAGCAGCCATGCATGTGGCACATACATGTAGACAGAACACTCATACATTCAAAGGCAGACTTGAAAGGAAGAAGAAACGCAAGCAAGCCAGCATCTCAGCCCTGAGGAGATGCAGCACTGTCTTTCTGGGTCTGGGTCACATCACTTATATACTGTTTCTAGTTCTCTCTGTTTACTTACAGATCATGACGTCATTTTTTCCTAACAGCTGAATAGAATTCCAGCACGTCTATGTACTATATCTTCATTATCCATTTCTCAGCCGAAGGACATTTGGATTATTTCCATTTCCTGGATATTTCAAAGACAGCAGTAGTGAACAAGGCTGGGAGCGGAGCTGTACAGTAGGGAGGGTACAGGGGGGTCCTCTGCAGATATGCTCAGGAGTGGTGTAGCTGACTGGTATCGTAGAACTGCTTTTAGCTGTTTGAAAATTCTACACACTGATCTCCATACTGGCTCCTCAGTTTGTAATCCCACTAACAATGCATGATGGGTCCTGTTTCCTCACACCGTTACATAATGGGGACACCAATCTCCCCTCCGTGGATGGGAGAAGTGTCAGATGCTCCTACCTAAGGTGAAGAGCTTCAAGCAATCAACAGCTGCTGTGTTTATATCAGATAAACAAAGGGAATTGGCTTTCTCTAGGGATGACCCTCAGACAGGTTATCTGATCCCAAATGATCAACCATAAACACATACTACAAGCAACACTAGATGGACTCATAAATTGTATGTGTGTATATGTGTCTGCATCTCTGTGTGTACATGTGTCTGTGTATGAATGTGTGTGCGTGTATATGTGTGTGTATGTGTTTGTATGTATGTGTGTATGTATGGGTACAAATGTGTGTGTGTGTATGTGTGTGTGTATGTGTGTGTGT
>JADRCH010000316.1:773982-788240 GCA_019843965.1 Rhynchomys soricoides | reverse complement strand
GAATGATATCAACATAGTACTCATTCATGGTGTTCTAAAAGACAAGTTAGGAGGGAGAAAAGAAAGTGCTATCACTGCAGGCCAGGAGGGACCTTGGGAGCTATGAGCTCTAGCGCTGGATCCCTCCTGACTAATTTACAGATAGGCACATTGAAACTAAATACTCTTGTGTGAATTAGTCCCAAGTAGTTCATGCATACTGCTAGTTCTCATGTGGTCTCTAATGTTCACTATTCAAAGTACACACTCTGAGTCTTTTACTTGTGTTTTGGTTATGCCAAGGGTCATTTTCAAAGGCCGTGTCTTGCTTTTAGATTCTATGTGTGGGGAGATAAGGGGGTGGTTTGTGTTGGCAGAAGGGAAGGCTTCTAGCCTCCCCGGTCCCAGAAGTGTCATTCCTGTGTACGTGTCCTGCTGGAGGGCACCATCCCAGAATCAATATTTGCACAGAAACTCTCCCCAAACCTACCCTTATTTGATAAGAGAAAAATGGAACCCAGAATCTAACCCACCCGCTCCTCCTCTTGCCATTAACCTCACTGTTAGGAGACAGGAATAAGTTGTCTCCTAATGCATTCTTTGACATTAAAATATAGGATTGCTGCAATGTTCCAACTACATATTTCATGTACGTGATTTCAGTGGTGAACACAAGTCCTTAAAAGTGCAGAATAAGTTTTGTTTTTGAGATGTATGTGGACCACAGGCTAAATGCACCCTGAGAGTTTTAATTATTCTATGTTTTTTAAAACTAAGATTATTTATATGCCAGAATAGGATACTCTCTTTTCTTTATCCTCTGGCATATAGGTGTAGATACATTCTGGCTGCCCTTTAGATAAGTTACGTACTTTGCCTATTTTTCTAGCTTCTACTGTTATTTAAATGTATTACCAGACAGTGGATCTTTGGCATCTTTAAAGATATGAGAATAAATGTGATATTGGCGATAAAGAGATGTGGTAGAGAAGGCCCTAAGATCAGTTCCCAACATGAGTGAATGACTGACCGACTGACTGAATGGATGGATGGATGGATGAGTGAGTGAGTAAATGAATGCAGTATTGGTGCTGGGGACAAACTTTCTGTTTCCATGTTTGCTAATCTATATAACTCTAACTCCAGCAGAGAGGCAGAGGCAGGTGAATCTTTGTGAGTTGGAGTTCCAGGACAGCTAGGGTTGTTACACAGAGAAACCCTTTCTTGAAACACTCTCCCAGAAGAACTATTTGTGTGTGTGTGTGTGTGTGTGTGTGTGATAAACATACCTTTAAAAATCAGAATTAACTCTGTCTGACTTTAAAAAATAATCAATTGATATGCATTATCCTAATGGTCTGTATTTTAGTTGACTCAGATGAGAAAAAGGAACACCAAGCCCCCAGAAACATGATTTTTAAAAAACCATGACTTTATTGGCCAAAATACTCCAAAGTTTTATTTTCTTTATTTTTAATCTAGAATAAAGGTTCAAAGAATGAAAGGAAATAAGTAAATCACAAATTGCCCAAGAATTGCTTGTCCTCAGGTAAAGGAAGCCTCCATTCATGAGGTGTTTAGCTTACTCCCAGGATAAGGGTTCTTATGGGAAGGCTCTCCAAGCTCCATCTGCTGTTTGGGTGTGAGTCTCTGCATCTCTTTCTATTGGCTGCTGGGTGGAGCCTCCCAGAGGACAGTTATGCTAGGTTCCTGAATGTAAGCACAGCAGAGTATCATTAATAGTGTCAGGGATTGGTTCTTGCCTGGGGGATAGGTCTCAACTTGGGGCAGTCATTGGTTGGCCATTCCCTCAGTCTCTGCTCTTTCGTTGTCCCTGTACATTTTATAGGCGGGATACCTTTTGGGTCAAAGGTTTTGTGAGTGGGTTGCTGTATATCCCTCCTCTGGGAGTCCTGCCTGGCTACAGGAAGTGGTCACTTCAGGATCCATATCCCTCACTGCTAGGAGTCTCAGCTAGAGTTGCCCCCATAGACCCTCTGGGGCCCTCTCCCCATCCCAGGTCTCTGGCAATCCTAGAGATTGCCCTCCCCCACTGCCTCTGATTTCCTTTCTCTCTCCCCTGCTCTCCCTACGTATGATCCCCCCTCACCCCTCCCATCACCCTCTTCTACCCAGTTCGCTCCTTCCATCGACCAATCTCCAATGTTTATTTTGTTTCCCCTTCTGAGAAAGATTCAGTCATCTTCCTTGGGCCTTCCTTGTTATTTGGTTTCTTTGGGTCTGTTGATTATAGCATAGTTGTGGAAGAGTTTGCTTTTATAAGGCCATCCATACTGTATGCATAGCTCTATAGGTGGGCTTTATGGTAAGTATCGCACAGCAGGCACAAAAGTCATACAAAAGCAAAAGCAGGTGAAATGATTATTCTAAAAACTGCTCAGCAGAAAGCATAATATTTATAAGTCCACGGATAATGCAAACTGAGTCCATGAGTACAGTTAAGGCCGGAGGTTGTAGGCATTCGGCATCCTTCTGATGGAAAGGAGACAGAAGGAGGAATGGTTCAGTAACCACAAGGCTCTGCTAAGATCAGCTAAGACCATCACTGACTGCCGAGTCTCCATCATCTCTCTTTCCTGCACCTCCCTTCCATATTCAGGCCACTGTCAGGTGGAATTCATTCTGTCAAAGAGTACAGCCCCGAGTCTTCCATGTATACCGTTCTCTTTGCTGCCTCCCTGGCCTAAGTCATCCCATTTCTAGGGAAGGCCCCTGTGACAGTGACCTGACTGTTTTCTCTATCTCCACTTGCTGCTGTAATATCTCTCGCCATTCACAAACAGAACTTAGAGCATCTACAGCAAGTGTTATAAATTCTTCAGTGGCCACTGTGTTCTTTGGCTCAAGTCTAAATTTATTGTGTTCTGTACCGTCTCCAAATTCATCAGGTATCACTGTGTCCTGCCACAGGTGGTTAACTCAGCAGTCAATCTCTCTGTCTCACCCATGTCCTCCTTGCTACTGTGATCTCCCCAGTAGATCTGCTACATATTCCCTGATGAATATGGGAGGGAGGGGCGAGAAAGAGAGATGATAGAGACTCGGCAGTCAGTGATGGTCTTAGCTGATCTTAATAGAGCCTTGTGGTCACTGTACTATTCCTCCTTCTGTTCTTCTGTGACTTTTCATCTTACCTTAGTTAAAAGATTACATACATTGATTTAGTTGTGTGTGTGTGTGTGTGTGTGTGTGTGTGTGTCAGGGATGGGGCTGCTTTGCTATGACATTTCTGTGGAAATCAGACAAAAAACTGCAGGAACCACACTCTGGGCCTCAAGCTTGGTAGCAAGAGGCATTCCCCACTTAGCCATCTCCTCTGCTCTCACTTCATCTTATATTTATTGTTGTGTAGTTGCAAGTGACTGTGGGGCTTCTCTGCCCTGTCTATGAGAATAACTCCAGTGCCAGGCATATAGTACGTACACTTGTTTTCAAATTGAACAGTTATACATACCAAAAAGCTGTCCAGTCACCAAGCTGGGGTCAGAGCTGCATACGTTGTATGTTTTCATTGAGTATCTGTGTGAGGGTAGAGATTCCAAGGAAGCTGGAGAGTGGGGAGAATCCCTTCAGCAGTGAGTAGACTTCTAAGATAAGGCCAGAACTTGGCACTTTATTTGTATTATTTGAGACTGATTACTTTAGCAGTTGCACCACACTGGGTCAAACAAAGAAGAGGCTGGAACCAGGGCTTTGTGTAGGAGGTTGTTGTAGCCACAAGGAAAGAGTGACAAACATTTGACAAGAAGGTGCTGAGGAGAGGGAGAAGTGGACCCAAGAGTCTAGAGTTTGGTATTTTGTGGTGACAATGTGCCAAGTAACTCAGCCATGGAGTATTGTTTCCTTTGTAATAAGACATTTATCTTGCTACCCAGAACACCAGTTACACACACACACACACACACACACACACACACACACACAGAGACAGAGACAGAGAAACAGAGAGGGAGAAAGACAGACAGACAGACAGAGTTTATAGTCACAGCTACTTGGGAAGTTGAGGTAGGAGAATATAGTGTACAAGGCTTACTTTGATAACTTTCGTGAGATGCTGTTTCAAGTTTTAAAAAGAGTAAAAGAGTGAGTGAATATAGCTCAGGGGTAGAATGTGAAGTCCCTGGTTCAGTCTTCCATTAAAAAAATTTTTTATTAAATACTCCTCTCAGTGAAAATGAGTAAACACACTGGCCTGTGCCCCAGAGTTCCTTTGGTAAAGCACAATTCTGAAAGAATGGAGCCAGGATGTGGTGGGCTGGAGAGAACTGAAGTTAGCATTCCTGCTGCTGTTGACTTAGTAGGTGGCACAGTGTACATGAGGAACGCCCAGTGTGACCTGCTGTGCTGTTTCTGCGTTTTATGGATCTGGCATTGTTTTTTTCCTTACACGTTGTTATCTGGAAAAAAACCTTCCTGAAATATTTTCTTATGACGCCATGTATGTCTCTCTTTATTTTTTCAAGCAATTGAGCAAGATGATGAAAACGCTGACAAGCACGTAACCTTGACGGAGGATAATGACTGCCCCGATCCTCAGGTATGATGGCTTCTGCCAGTGTGTACCTTCTCGGCCGAGGATGGCTACAGGGAGCACATGTTCACAATGAGACAGATTTGCCTTGTGTGGCCTGTTACTGCTAATTTTCGTGGCAGTAAAGAGTTTAGTTTAGACATATAGGCATTTCCCAAGAAAGACCCTAAATTGTTCATTGTATTTATAGGACTCCTCCTGTGTCCAGGGTATTATTGTCTTTAATCTCAATTACTCACTGCCCAAACATGTTAACTAAAAAGATCCCCCAAATAAGCAATTTGTGTGTTTTAAACTGTGTGTCACTCTGAGCAGTCCGGTTCCATACTACCCAGGATTCAATTTTTTCTTTGTTCAAAGTATCAATACGACATGCACTGCCTTCCCATAGTCACTAGATAAATGTTCAGTTATCAGGTCAACTGTCTAGAGTATTGCAGGGTTTCTTCAATCCACCCTTCCTAATAGCCTGATGTTCTATCTCAGGGCCTACATCTCTCTTCTCATCTAATGGCCTTTGTATCATCTCACGTCGCCACAGAGGGGTGACTGACTATGTTACAGAAAAGGACCATGTTCATGTAACTTTTATCGTAGTACATTGAGTTAGTTGCTCTCTCATCATTAGTTACTGTTGATAATCTCTTACTGTGTTTAATTTATGAACAGAAATAAATCATATGTATGTAAAAATAGAGTTCAGTATTGTTTGTAGTGTTAGAGACTCACTGGGGATCTTGGGACTACTGTGGAAAAGGAACACTTCCGTAGATAGATCGATGGTTGGATGGACAGATGGACAGATGGACAGACAAGCAGATAGATAGATGATTGATAGATACATTGATTCATGGATAGACAGACAGACAGACAGACAGATAATATATAGATTTCCACTCTCTCTTCCTTTCTCCTCCTACCCCTCTCTCTATGACATAACCCTTAGGACTTCTCTTCAAGGTGCTGGAAGAGGAGCTTTCAGACATACTTTAACCACATGTCAGCTGTCAACATCCTATGTTGTTGATCTCCAACAGTTAAATCACAAATGGACAAGATTTTGATTGGATACCTCAGTGTCAACAACCATTTACTTTATATTAAAATGAAGCGTTTCAAGACTCAGCCTAGTTACCTGACTGCCTTCTACCTTGAAGGTCCAAAATCCATTGATTATGGTAGGAATAACCACATTAGCTTTTCTCAGTCAAGGCTGTACAAGTGGCAGTGTTTCAATGAACTCTTTTGTTAAAATGGTAATGATGCTGTGGTTAAATTTACACTGAAATTATACTTCAGGCTTCAAGCAGACATGCCCCATGCAAAGGGGTTACCCAACTCTGCATTCATCACTCAAAGATGTATTACGTCACTCATTTATTGGTATGATGTAGTACAGTGTAAGCCGCTGTGTTTAACTTATTTTGAACTTATTCTATGGCCAAAGTGTGTTTGAATGCAATGTTATTTCTCAAGAGGATAATATATGAATTGTGATTTTGTTTGTAGACAGTTATAGAACCACACAGTTATGAATTATGGGTGGTTCAAGGCCAGGGTGATGTCAGAGGAAGGTGTTATTACCCTAACATATCTGATAAAGCTTATCTGCTTCCAGCTAGAGCTACCCGCTTCATCAGCACGGTTCTAGAGACCTAATCATCGCTCTGTGTGTAAGTGTGTTTGTGTGTGTGTGTGTGTGTGTGTGTGTGTACCTGCACATATCACCTGCCTTCATCCTAGAGTATATTTAAAGTAATCTAAATGACACTACCTTTTATTCCTTCTTCCTAGTACATGATAAAATACATTAGTATAGAGAATGCCCCATAGCTATTGGAAACTTTCGGCATATGGAGGAGCAAGATCCACCTACCGCTAGGAAATGGGCATTATTCTACATAGTTTTTCTGTTGTGTCTTTTTTTTTTTTTTAAAAAGGAGCAGAATGTGTTTGATAGAGCCAGATATGGTGAGGTGGGAAGGGGATGCCTCAGTGGGCCCATGCCAAGGCATCCCTCCCCTCTAGGGTACTAGCCATAAGATGGATTTAGTATAGAATAGTTTATTTAGGGCATGAGAAAAGGAGTTGGGAAGGGGGGGAGGCCAGCCAGGAACACATGGAGAGAGGGGGGAGGGGATGGGGAAAGAGTCAGGGAGAGAAGAGAGTCAGAGAGAACAAGACCTTAAGAGAAAGAGGAGGAGCTTATAGTAAGCCAGGCATACCTGACTGCTGCCAGGTAACTGTGGGGCAGAGCCTAAAAGGATTACTAACATTTTCTACCTGCCAGAGAACCCCAAGAACCCTTCACAAATGTTGACTCTTCCTCCCTTCTTTTATCAGTGTCTCTTTCTGCCTGAGAAACTCCCTATTTCTGTGCTGTGTTGTGAGGACAGAGTTTACACTTCATAGGGTTGTGTGCAGCCTCTTATCTGTTGCCTTCGGTGGCTCCTTAGTTGTTCTAAAACCTGTAAGCTCCTGTAAGGTAGCACCCACCATGCTGTGCGCTATCTAGTATTTTGGTTTTCAGGTCTATAAAATGGAGATGCCTGTTTTTCATGAGGTCAGAAGGAAGCCCTGTAAAATTGCCTGCAAAGGCAAGGTGTACAGCTCAGAGATGGTCTGCTTGCCTACTGTGAGACCCTGGGTTCCATCTGCAGTACTGCAAGAAAACAACAAGAACTCAGAAACCTGTTGTTCTAGTGTGCAATGTCAAACAGCATAGTGTGAGGTTTAAGAATTCCCTCTCCAGGCTGAACATCAGCAGCTACATCAGGTGATTTACAACCTCCTGTAACTCTAGCTCCAGGGGATCAGGCACCCACTTCTGGTTTCTATGCCACCTGGACTCATGTGCATATACCCACGCACAGATACCTACACATAAACTTAATTTTGCTTCTGTAACAAAGCTACCTGAATTCCTTTAGCTGCTCACATTGGGGAAGGTGATTCTCCTGTGGATCCTCTTCTTTCTCTGTGACAATGTGAGTGCTAAAACCTAAAACTTCACATACACACTGGATACTTTTCTGAGCCTTTTGTTGTTGTTGGTGGTGGTGGTGGTGGTGGTGGCGGTGGTGGTGGTGGTGGTGGTGGTGATGGTGATGATGTAGTATTAAAACCTTACAACCAGTCCTACAAGGTTAGAATTACCACCGTTTTACATATGAGCTGGTACATAGTGGGCTGGGCTTCTGACCAAGGTAGCCTGTTCCAAAATGCTTGCTTTTAACTACTGTCCAGACTGTCTTTCTGATTTCTGTAGTGTACAGATAATCTTACCAAAATTAGGTAGCAGTTTTAGGTATTAAATGAAGAAAGAAAAAGTGAGTAAGACCGGAAGGAAGCTGGGGAGTGAGGGTGAGAATGTCACTGTGTAGACAGCTTGCCTAGTATACAGGAAGTCCTTACTAGCGCACTGGAAGTCCTTACTAGCGCGCCAGAAGTCCTGACTTCAACCTCCAACACTGCATAAACTGATGTGATGATGCATAGCTCAGCACTGGTAAAGCAGAGACAGGAGGATCAGAAGTTCAAGGCCATCTGTGGCTGGATAGACAATTTGAGGCTGTGGTTGGGTCCATAGACCTTATCTCCAAGAGCAAAAACTTAAAGGCAGAAAACTATATAGTGATTTCCTCCTCCGAGTTTAATTATGTACTAAAATGTATTATGCAGTAATCGGTTAAGAATTTACTTGGAGTATGCTGAATTTATGTTCCATAGCATTTGTGCTGTAGAAGTTTATTACAAATGTGCTCTCACTAAAGGTGGACACTTGGTTAACTTCTCTTGATAGCAGTTTTTGCACTGTGATTTACTGTTTTAGCAAAAGTGACTTGTGGGTGTGAAAGAATGTGCGTGTGCATGTGTGCATGCATGTGTGTGCATGTGCAAGTGTGTGTGCAAATGTGTGTGTAAATGTGTGCATGTGTGTGCATGCATGTGTGTGCGTGTGCGTGCATGTGCAAGTGTGTGTGCGTGTGCAAATGTATGTGTGTGTGTGTGTATATACACTCACCTCTGTGCACATCCAGGCCAGAGAGAGACAGGTCTTTCACTGAACCTGGAGCCAGGCTGGCAGCCAGCAAGCCCCAGTGATGTTCTCTTTCTACTTCTTACAGTGCTGGGGTGGGCCATAGGTGTGCGCATGACCACGCCTGGCTTTTAACATGAGTGCTAGGCACTTGAACTTGGGTCTTCATGCAAGTACAACAAATGCTTTTACTGCTAAGCCATCTTTCTGACCCAGAAAAAAGTGAATTATACTGTTAAGGTAATGAAATCCTTGTTTTTCGGATGTGAAACTGTTTTTCTACCTTCGTCACAGGAAAGATTGCTCTTTTGCCCTCCGTATAGCCTTTCCTAACAAATTTCTGTCCATATTTCATTTCCAGCCCCAAGGGAGTGGACCCACATTTTATGACTCCATTTATAGAGGAAACAGACTTTTCATTGGCATTTGTAACATTGCTCCTACTGAAGCCCATACAAAGAGCTTTAATTATACATTACAGAGAATTATTTTCTTCCAAAAGAAACCCTGAAATAAGGCTCTTAAATAATTCTTCTGACAGTTACACATTAATTCTTTCTCTTTTTTTTTCTGGCTTAGCAGTGTTAGGTAAACTGTTTATAATTAATTTCACATAGATAAATTAAATAGACCATGAATATTAAAGTCTAGATCAAGGGCTGTCAGTTATTTGCCTGGTTGTCCATAACTGAGCTCCCAAAATACATTAATAAATTCATAGGTTCCTAGAATTAAATTACTAAATTACAGAGCCATGAAAGGGACCCCAGAGAACATCTGGTTTTATGTTGTATTTCCAAGTTCACTTTCTTATGAACCGTGGAGGATGTGTGATATCTCTGGGCTGAGAAGACCTCCAAGGAATAAAGAGCTACCCATAAGTGTCTCTGAAAACTCCCCCCACCCCGTAGTTATTTTATAAGGAGAGCTCCAGAATTACCTCATGATAATATTAGTACATCAAAAAATTAAATGGAAATTGGAAAATCAAGAGAGTAATATTTCTTCTTTAATTAGAAAACATGAAATAAGTATAAGAGTTAAATTAATCTGAAACATGCTTTTAAAGTAATAACATTTGTTATTTAAAATGCAAATATTTGATTCATGTATCCATATGTTTAGCTCAGATAAAACTGTTTCCATATATATATATGGTCTGTATTTAGGATCCTCATCATGAGATGAAGGGTTTCTTTGTGCTTTTATAAAAACTAAAATAGAGCCAGTGTTTGTCATCCATCCCATGTTGCTGATGCTGGTAACAGTTGTTTACAGAGCTGTGTGTGGGACTCATGGTCTCTGGATTAGAGTCCTTGCAGGTTGTGCCCAGACGCTCCCAGCTGGCTCCTGCCCTGCCTGGACCTCACACACACTCCCCTCTGGTACTCAGAGGGCCATACGGGAGCAAGAAAGAAGGAAGGACGGAGACATCATGAAGAGGGAGAGGAGATGGCTCCTCTGTCCCACAGATGTATTACCATGGAGTCTGAAACTTTATGGAGTGCCAGCATATCCCCTATTGCAGTAGACAGTGCATCACTGAGGGCAGCACAGACTAGAAAGAAGTCTCAGATGTAAGCATAGAGAAATTTTCCAGAAACCAGACATTTACCACTTTAAGAAATATAGCCAGGCAGTGGTGGCACATGCCTTTAATCCCAGCACTCGGGAGGCAGAGTCAGGCAGATTTCTGAGTTCAAGGCCAGCCTGGTCTACAGAGTGAGTGCCAGGACAGCCAGGGCTACACAAAGAAACCCTGTCTCGAAAAACAAACAAACAAGAAAAACAAAAAAAGAGAGAAAAGAAAAGAAAGAAATATAATATTTAAAGAATGCTAATTAGCAAGTAGAAATAGCCCCACTCTGTTCCCTTCATATGTCTTCCCATCATAAAGGAAGGTGCTTGACGACATTTGTCCCCTTCTGTCCTCCCTTGCACTGACTAAAAACACATCTTCATGATTACTCCATATATTTGGCATCATCTCAGATTATAGGGACCGTTAAAATTTTGCCAAACAAGAACTATGTCCTTAGGAGGAAGGCTGGGATGATAAAGGATTTAAAAGTAAAAATCAAATGGGCCGCAGTGATGTTCTATATCAGCGGTTCTCAACCCGTGGGTCACATGTCAGAGATCCTGCATATCACAGATTTACTATATGATTCATAATAGAAGAAAAACTAGAATTATGAAGTAGCAATGAAATAATTTTACAGTGAGGGGTCGCCACAACATGAGGAACTGTTAAAGGGTCACAGCATTAGGAAGGTTGAGATCCACTGGTCTAGAGCATCACTGGACTTCTGCAACCCAGTATCCTAGGCCAGGAGTTGATACCTACAGCCCCCTGCTTGTGTCTGTATCAAAGTGTGACTGGACATAGCCTATTCCATCTGCTTACCCACCACCCTTTGCTGCTCCAGGGTTTCGCTTGCAGAACCCAGTAGTTGCAACAGAGAGCTTGAGGTATTTTACTGTTTGGCCTGCTATGAAAATTTTTCTAACACTAGCCACATAGGTGTCTGCTGTGTGCTGTTGTTTCTCATATCACCACCATCTTCTTCCCAATTCTTACTCCTAATAACTTCTGGGGAAAGTGTGCCTTCAGTAAAGAATCTCCCTAAGTTGTCACCATCAGACTCTACGAGCCTACCTGCATGTTGCCTCTTATTCCAGTGGTTGGAACACTGTCTAAGGATAGACCCTTGTCTTCTTTTTAATACTCCAGAGTATTAATCTTGAAGATGCACTCACTTGCATTCTCTCTCCCTTCCCACCTCCTCCCTCTCTTGTATGATCAGATTTCCCTGTGTAGTGAATGATTTCTAACATAGAGAAATATGCTGAAGGACCCCTCATCCCAGCTCCATCAAGACAGCATCATTCCTGTTCTTGTCATTCTCCAGCTGGGGCCTGTCTGTCACAGCATCCTTGGGCTTCTCTGATGGCTGCATGCTAGTGTCCCTTGCCCACCTCAAGAGGAGAGCCGTCTTCTCAAAGTCACAAATTACCGTTGTCGAATTGATAGTTATGTTGGAAGCGTCTTACCTGATATTCGGGCAGCATACTGGCTGATTTCTGTGGAAACTCCTGTAGTTCTCCAGCTTTCCTAGGAGCTGCTCGGTCTTCCAGTTTCCTTTGCTTCTCTTCACCTTCCCATTTTTAAACACTGTACTCAGTTCTTGGATTTATATCCCTGCATTCACACAACCAAAGCAATACTATCTATACTCTGGATGGTCCTGGCATCTCACCCCACCCTCAGGTTTGCTTCTGAACCTATGGACTGCCACTCCCAACTCTATTGGGACTTTGTAGGCACCTTCCTTCTACACTAAAACAACATTCACAAATACCTGGGAAACTCCCAAACATCTTCTGACACTACTTTGGAAACGAGTCTAGACACCCATCAAATCTTCTCTCCTCTTCTGCTGCCTCAAGCTCCGAGACACATCCTGCGTGAAAGGCAGTGAATTTCCTTCATGTTCTTCTAGTTCCAACTACTCCACCCTTCATCCTTTCCTGCACACAAGGATCCTCTAAACCGTAAATCCATTTGTGACCGTTCTCCTCATCTTGTTCCGAACAAGAATCCAAACTTTTGTCTACTGGCAAAACACTGTCATGTATTTTAATATTCCTCATTGTTTTACAGATTAGTTAATACTTGATGTAAGTACAACATATTTTTATTACATACTTGATAAAATATCGTTGGCTCATCTCTTTTTTTTTTAACTTTTATTGATTCTTTATTGATTCTTTGTGAGTTTCACAGCATACACCCCAATCCCACTCATCTCCTTGTCCCCTCATATCGACCCTTCACTCTTGTAAACTGCGCCCTGAGATAACACACACACACACACACACACACACACACACACAAAGCATAGAAAATATCTCATCATGGAAGCTGTAGTATGTCACAGTATGTCCCAGAGTATATCCCTCTGTCCACACGTCTTCACTTGCAAATGCTCATTGCAGTGAGTTATAGGTCTGGTTCTAGGTCCCTGGCTTCTGTGACGTCATCAATACTGGACCCTGACTAGGACTCCTCCTAGCTATCCTGTTGTTGCCTTGTGTCATGGAGATCCTGCAGCTTTGGATCCTGCTGGACTGGCCATTTCACATGTCCTGACTGTACACAGATAAGATACATTCTGGGGTGGGTCAGCTCAGAGCCCTGGATCTGGGTCTGGGTGGTAGCTGAGATGGTCAGCCTGCTGGCTCTCTTTTATCTGCACCCCCAAAGCAAGTTCTCCAACCCTGCTTTTGCTAAGCCACCCAATGCTGCCATCAGCAGGAGGCAGGGTCAGCTCTCCAACTCTCCTCCTCTCAGGCCCTGGGGTTGGCTCACTCTCACCCACACCTCCAGACCCAGCTCTGCTGTGCTGCCTAGTCAAGGGGTGGGGCCACTCTCCCAATCACTGCAGCCTGCAAGGGCTCGGCCAGCTCTCCAGCTTTCCCATGCTGGAGGCTGGCTCACCAGTGCCTTTGCCATCAGGGCTAGCTCCACTGTGTTGTCCAGGCAAGGTGCAGGACCTGCTCTCCTGAGTGCTACAACCAGTGAGGAGCAGGACCTGCTCTCCTAGTTACTGCAGATGGCAAGGGGGAGGGTGGAGGACATTACCTCCATACCCACACCACCTCATGCCTGACCAGTGGTGGGGCCAGCTCTCTCAGGCTCTCACCCTAAGGCCTGGCTCATCTGAAGCTCCTCCACCTGGACCAGCTGTGCTGTGCTTCCCAGGTGAGGTGCAGGGCCCAGTCTCCCAAGTGCTGCAGCTGGTGAGGGGCAGGGCCACCCACTCTCATGACTCAGGGACAGTTTTCCTGACTGCTCATTAGCTCATATCTTAACTAAGAAATATAATTAATTTTTAAGAAGTAACATAGTTCATTTTTATGAAGACTAATTATTTTAACTCTCACTATTAAACTGAAATGTATATTCTGCAACTTCTGTATATTTTTTTAAATTAAAAGCAACGTTGCCCTGTTAATATAAGAGTTAAATGTTCAATGCCCAGCTTGATTCCTCCAAAGATCAGAAAATCCAGTTCATTAGTTCATTGCTATGTGGATCTTTATAATTAATTTTATCTATCTATGTATCTATCTAAATTAGATACATATCATGTGATATTTCAGTGTGTTTATACATCCTATAAGTTGAAATCAGGAAAACATATTTATTTAAAAATTTATTAATTATTTATGATAGAGACTTTCAAAATATATTATCCTTACTTTGGGAATATGTATATATTAGTGTCATCTATAGTCATACAGGGTTATATTTTATTTTATTTTTATTTTTCTATTTTTCTTTTCTTGAAAATGGGTTTTTTTCCATACAATATACCCTGATTACAACACCCCCCCAACTCCTCCAAGACCCTCCCCAGAGCCCCTCCCATCTGAATTCACAAACTTTCTATCTCTTGTTTAGAACCAAACAGGCAACCAGGTGGGTGGTAGTGGTGTATGCTTTTAAACCCAGCACTAGGAGGCAGAAGCAGGCGATCTCTTAAGTTTGAGGACAGCAGGTACAGAGCAACTTCCAGGACAGTCACGGATACACAGAGAAACCATGTCTTGAAAACAAAAACAAAAACAAACATACAAACAGCAGGCAGCTAGAGAATAATAAGAAGATAAGATAAAACAAAA
>JADRCH010000316.1:755698-766548 GCA_019843965.1 Rhynchomys soricoides | reverse complement strand
GAGGAGGAGAATGAGACAGGCAGCTCTGGAGGAAGGGGATAGAGTGATGGGAAGACACCTTAGGGAAGTGGGGAGGAAAGATAAGGAAAGCCTGGGCTACTTGGTACTCTGCACACTCTAGCATCATTAAAACAGATAAGTTGACAT
The DNA here is from genome assembly GCA_019843965.1 of Rhynchomys soricoides. Lineage (NCBI taxonomy): Eukaryota > Metazoa > Chordata > Mammalia > Rodentia > Muridae > Rhynchomys > Rhynchomys soricoides. The sequence continues at coordinate 766,401 of JADRCH010000316.1, read as the reverse complement.
TTCTGCATAGATGTGGGTGTGATTTTCTCGAAGGTAGGTGTAGTATTTACCAGAAAACCGAAACTGTTTCTCTTGACATGTACCTTATGCTCTGTGTGTGTTACATTGTGCATTAGCTAACCAGCAGCAGCTCCCGCACTGACTCCCAATGTCCACTGGTAGAAGGTATATGTAAGCAATTGTTCGGCAGGACTTTCCTGAGGGGTTTTGTCTCCACCCTGCCTCTTCCCACCCAGTTTTCTTCAGTTCCTTTGTTAAGTCTGAGGACCCACCCTACTTCCTTCCCTTCTCTAATTCACTCATGAGATATGGGAGGGAAGGGGGACTTGGCTCATGCTGAAACTGAATCTTGGCATAGTCTGTTGCCTACCCCAGGGAAAGCTGGCTGTCACTCTGGACAGGAATTTCCTCTTCCCTGTTTCCTGCAGCCTCATCCTGGAATTCTACAGACGTCAAAGGGGCTCCTTGTTTAAGAATTGCTGAGAAGTGGTTTAGAATATCTGACTGCTGTCACCCGTAGTTTACATACCCAAAGTTTGTTCCTATGACTTTGTTTTATTTAAAAAGTAGGGCTACTCTATATAAAATACAGAAAAGGAAAGGGTTTTGTTGTTGTTGTTGTACAGTTTATACTTAAATTTGTACTATATATCTAGTCAAGAATAATTTCAAATCCCATCAGTATTCCATTAAAAGTTTTTCATTAAAATGAATTAACACAAAAACTATTTAAATAGGAATAGGAATTTCTAGCATCATTGTTTATACTGAAAGCCAGAATTCAGTTGTAATAGTTAAATATGAAGACCTTAAGTTGCCCATCTATAAAACAGAAGTCACCACACTGAAGTCACATTACTTTTCTTGATAACAAAATCCCGACTTTGGGTTTGGTTAGTATTAAAGCTATCTTTTCATAGAAAATGGGCTTCCTTTAGTGAATTATTTTGGTCCATTTTGAATCAATATCAATCTGACCTCAGAGAAATACAAATGGTGGGAGATGGTAATTTTTGCTCACAAGAAGTTTTTAATCTAGATTTCAAACATAAAAATTTTGAGCATATAGTTTTGGACATAAAGAACACAGACTCTTTCAAGACAGTATTTAATGCAGTCTCAATAATTCCATTCCACAGGCATTGAGAATGAGAGCCATAACCCAGCATAGTGTTTAATGAAGTCTCAGTAATTCCATTCCACAGGCATTGAGAATGAGAGCCATAAGATGAATGTTCTTTTACCCATTTGGGAACAAGGCTTACAAGCTGAGTTCACTCTGTGTGCTCCTGGAATTCTAGACCTTGTTTTTCTCTCTCCAAATGGCAGCTAGACTACCAGTGTGTCTCAGGGCTGCTTCATTCTGTCTGGTGGAGCCATCTGCTCATTAACTGTTGTTTTGGGTTCTCAGAAGGAGCCCATTGCAAATCCTGCCCTCCCCCCCCCCCCCCGCCTTTAAATTAGCTCAATGTTTTTAAGAGAGAGAGAGAGAACTTTTTTATTATGTTATTTATTTTTTTTCTGAATATAGTCACATTTATTGAGAAAGTGGATCCTGGCTCAGCTTGATGTCTTAAACTCTTGTTTGTCAAAGAATCTTGTTTCTGTCTGTACAAGTGTTCCCTAAGTTTATTAGCTTCTTGTAAACTAAAATAGCCACAATATTTCCACCATGGCTAGGAAGTAATTAAAATGATATATTGGAAACCCGATTATCTTTTCTTGGTTATTGTCTCTCTTGCCCCGACTCTCATGGTAGCTCTTTCTAGAACCCTGGCTACATAATAATGCTTTTCTTGTCTATTTCCATGCATCAGTGATTTAAACTGATAGAACTATGTCAACATTTTATCAGCTGTTGTCTGGACAAGTAACACTGTAACTCCTTGGCAGACTAGTTTTATTTAGGTGTATAGTGGATATTTGAAGACAGATTGTTATGGAAAATATGCTCAAGCAGGTGGAGGTTCTATAAGAATCATGTACCAGTTTAGAATAGAAAAGAAGAGCTGTGGAAGAGTAGAGGGGCGGAGGCACCAACTCACGATGCGCCTTGTTCCCAGAGAACTGTCCAGACATAGTCACCCTTGTAGTGCTGTTACTCTCTACAAGGGATTCCAAGACTAAGTTCAGTTACCCATGTGGGAGGTGGGATTGCAGGTGTGTGAACACTTTGAACAGAGACTTCAAGTCATCAAGAAACTTGCCTAAGGAGAAGGCAGAATGAAAGTGTTTGGAAGAATAGAGATATAAGGAGCTCTGGGCACATAGAGAGAGGAAAGACAAGTGTGATGACCCCAGAAGACATGGCAACTGTAGGAGTAGTCAAGTGGCCACAGCATCCTGGGCTTGGTAGGAGGACCAGGTGACAAAGGCCCGAGGGTGTAGGACCATGTTTAGTCTAGTGTTTATAATAACATTGATACTGATCTTAGAACACAAGGCTGGGGAGAACACTGAGGTCTTGTGAAGATTTGTGAGAGAGAACGTTGGGTTTAGCATTTGAGATTCCTCTTCTGAGGGTGGGGATGGGTTTGCTGTTGATGGTTGGGTCACACCCACTCCTTACAAAGCTTGCTCTCTGACTCCACTCCCATGGTCTTCACTCTTGTTTTGCATGAGGCAGTAATCAGCATGTACATTTAAGGTCTGAGGGAAAGCTCAGCTCTGGGGGCTTCAGTTCTAGAAACGATAGAATGTCTACTTATAGCACTGTTTCAATTCATTTACCGAATCCTGACTAATCTTTAAAGGGTTGACTTGTCTTCAGCCTTGGCTTTGTTTAAAATCAAACTGTGAGCCAACACCAAGCTACAATAAGGAAGCCTCTGTTGATGACTGTCTGGCATACACACGTGTAAGTGCAACTTACTGTGTTGTATGTATACCTGATATGGATTCCGACAAAGTTTACTGATCCAAAGTGATTCTGATACTTAAGTCGAAAAAGAAGAAGAAAGGGAATTTATAAAAGATTTTCATGTAGAATGCAAAAAACAAAACAAAAAAAACTTTTCCTCCTGTGGTGGGAAGTGGGTAGATGGGAAGGAAAAAAAATCCCATCTGGTATCTAGCAGCCTGAGTGTTAAGATAACAAAAATAGAGGAGCATTAAAATAGCCTAATGGAGCATAACAGACTGTGGGCAAGTGTACAGTACCCATTTTTCTAATAAGCCATGCTAAATATCCATATTTGTCTTAAAACAAGATTATGTTCCTATTTGCCATCCCATGAAAACTTTTGTCTTTAATGGTTTTTTTGGTTCGGTTTTGCTCATGTTTTAAGGGAGAGCCTCCTATGTCCTAGGCTGGCCTCACACATTCTGTGTAAGCCAAAAAGAACCCTGAGCTTTGGGTTCTCTCCACCTCCTCCTAGGCACTAGAATTCCAGGTGTGTACCATCACACACAGTCTTCTGAGGTGCTGGGGTTGGAACCAGGGTCTTGGGCATGTTAGGCAGGCACTTTCCAACCGAGCTTCTTCCCTGGCTATATCTTTGACTTAAAAAAATTGTCCACTCTGTTATTGAAAACTAAAAGATATTACTCAGGTCTTTAGAAATTAGTGCTGTGGCACTTAAGCTTAGCTAGAATAGGTTTTGGTGTCTCATCCTCAACATTTCCTTCCATCAAAAGGTGGACAAACAAAATTCTGCCTATGTGCTCATTTATTATATGTTAGTTTACAATGAAGTGAATAAAGTCAAGAATTTTGACAGTCCTTTATAAATGTCTTCTCTGGGCATGTTCCAGGAATGGCTGGGCGCGATGAAGGCATGGTGAATCATAATAAAGGATTAGGAGATCTTCAAGATCCAAGAAACAGTTGAAGATCGTAGGGATGATCACAAGACAGTTACCTTAGCAGGAAGCACCCTCAAGGCAGGGATTTTTAAGGGGCTTAGGAAAATTAAATGAGTCATAAGAGCATGTATCCTGTGACTCCAAAGGCAGAGTGGGAGTAGAGTTTACCAAGGTAAAATTTTTGGCTCTTGTGCCACCAGAGAAGAGGCCCATGGTGTAGATGACTCTTGAGAACTTGCATGAATTTTCCTTAGTCAGAATTTATTGTGATACTCTTGTGAAGAGAGTTCTTGAATGTTTACATGCATCAAGAAAACTTAAACTGAATTTATAGTTGCCAAACACTATAATTCTCTCTGCTCAGTGAACTGGCTCTCACTATAATATGTATCACATATTATGTTTTTATTATGTATCACATATTATATAGTATGTATTACATATTAGGTATTATGTATCACATACTATGACTCATTACAAATTGGGAGACTGATTTTTCACTATGAACTCAAAAAATGACGTTTTCCTCTGAGAAATGAAGGCTTTGGAAGGAACTTTAGATGCCATGTGCCTTGTGTTAGTAAAAAGCTGTACCCTTCATAAACTGGCACCTCCTAAATAAAATTTATAAGCAGTCCCCTTAAGTTAGGTGGTAAATAAAATGTGATTCATTAGTTCCTTGGCGTGCTCATTAACCACAAGAAAATATTAAAATATTTTCATTGGTAATATGTGCTTAGTAAAACAGATATCTTTAATCTCTGTAAAGGGAAGCAAAAATTCACTAGTAAATGCACAGCAATTCCTGTAGGCTTGGTAGAGCATGTAAGTTTACCCTCTAGGTGTTCTTGTATTTGTATATTGTGGGACCCTGGGTCAAGGCTAGCATGATTGAAATGGCCCTTAGCTCCAATAAACTGCTTCTGTAAAGCAAATTTCCCTTCTTTATTAGCAGTTACCCTATCAGAAAATTAGCATCCCATGAAAGCAGAAACCAATAATTTTGTCAGCAAAATATAAATGGGGTCAGTCAGTACTTCTCATTAAATACCCATCGGGAAGCACATATCCAAAAATTATCTCAGCTTTAAAACAACACTCAGATATATCTGTAAAACAGGGTGGGAAATAGGGTAATTGAAGCTATGAAGATCATGCTGTCCCCTCTAATAATAGGTGTGACTGGAATTTTAAAAGATGCAATAAAAAGGCAGAGACAGGAACACATGTGGCCAAGCTGGCAACAGTACACTCCTCCTGCAGGCTAAAACTCTGGAGGTGGCAAAGGAAGGTTTTGAGCCTGAATAGGGTAGAATATAAACACTGAAAGGAAAGAAAGGAGATAACTTAGGACTGCAGTGTAGCTCAGTGGGAGAAGGCTTGTCTAGCATGTGAAAGGCAATGGATTCGATGCCTAGCAACGCTTTGGGGGGGGGGGAGAGAAGAGAGACAGACAGACAGACATGCACACACACGCACACACACACAAGCATGCACACACCCCAATGATACCTTGATTTGTCTTTGAAGAATGTACTTGAATGCCAGGTGCTTGTAAACTAAAACCTTTGATGACTCCCTGAACTATTAAATGGCATTTTCACTGTAACTTGGCAAGTACCTCTGACTTTTATTTCAGTTTTAAGTAGATCCCATTTCCGTCCAAGTCACTAATAAAGTTCCTGGCCATCAATGTTACTCATAATCTTGGTACACGAAGGAAATTTGCCCCGACCTGAGAAAACTCACCACACCCTGGAAAAATCCTTACTAGATTTTTACAAAGTGCATTCCCCATCTGTCGTTGCTATGCTGTGTCCCACCCTCTGTCATTTGCCATTTATGTGTCTTAACTCTGACATTACACCTTACATTCAATGCTTGGCTAACTCAGGATCTCTGTGAATGGACACAGAGAGAATACCTGGTTAATTCAAGACCTAGGCTTTGAGATTGTCCTGGGGCAGAGTAGAGGAACCAGAAACCATGCCTTCTCTTTCTGAACGCAGAATGACAAGATGCATGTCTCAGCCTGGAGACCCATGGAGGGATGAAGGCTTGGGTATAGGCAAACTTCTGCTGTATGTGCCTTAGCTGAAGGCAGGGGCCACAGACGCTGGGAATTGGAACTCTTTGGATACAGAGCTGTCTTCAGGAAGAGTCCTACGTGTGGCATTCATTTAGCTACCTACCACACATAAAAGTTAACATCATTGAAGCCCTGGATAATTTTTAATGTTGATTTAACCTTTTTCTTCATGCACAGAGGCAAGTTTTTTGTTGTTGTTGTTGTTTTTGGTTTTTGGGGGGGGGGGAGTTGTTTTGTTTTGTTTTGGTGACCTGGTAATATTCATTTATTATCACCTCCAATCATTGATAGAAACAGTGAGCGAACACATGTGACCAAGAATGAAGCAACTGTGGTAGAAACAAGCAGTATGTGATGTGAGCCAGAAGACACCAACGCTCGGTGAGGGAAGGATGAGAAAACAAAGCAGGGAGAGAAGAGAAGGGCTCTAAATCGAGTGGAGACAGCTGGACAGACTCCCAGAGGGGAGAAAGGCTGTGTGATAAGACAGTTGTTTCCAGAACCATCCTTGCTTATGTGCCTGTAAGGCATTAGCACCATGCCTTTCACTTCCTTGGTATCACCCTATTACAGTATAAATCATAAACGGCACACGTCTTACAGGTAAAGGAGGTTACATGTTGTCGCTACCTATCACCATTCTTGACCCCAATGGTCTAGCTATAAAATACCCCTAACTCCCCTTCTATGTATTTTAGTATAGACCTGGACCTCAATTAATCAAACCTCAATCTGGTCTGAAAACAAAGTCCATCTGGAGGAGATATGTGGTCCGGAATTAGGTATCGGGCAGTGTGCCAGGACTTAAGACACATATCTTCATGATTGAAACTACCAGTCGAAAAAATAGCATATGGATTCTGTAGAGGATTTAGAAATGATTGACAGTTCTCACTTTCCGGCTACTTCCAGTATGTGCATGGAGAAGTTTCCTCATGACTCATGACACAGTGAATTACCTGTCCATTGGGAGCAAATACGTTTTCCAATTATACCAGGTCTAAAAATGTCTCTGCCTATACTGTAAGGGTTCATGCCTAGCCCCATGACTACTTACAGGCACAACCTGTGTCGATCCCTTTCGTATTTTGGCCCAGCTACTTCCCATTAAAGCTTGTACTAGGTTTTACTTGATCAGCAAGCAGTACTTGAAAGTATTTGATGCAGAATGTTCTCACTCTCACCTTCACACTCTCTGGGGATTCTCTAAGATCTTTGACAAGTTGCTCCTTGGTTGGGGAAGAGAGGGAAAATACTACCTTGTTGGACTTTACATGATTTTTAGAAAAGTTGTAACTTTTCTAATGTAATGTAAGTTTGTAACTTAAACTTACCTGTTTCTCCTTCTTCCTAATTAATCCATTTGCCTCCTTGGCCCATTTTCCATTCATTGACTTGAATAAACACTTTATACATAAAGGCTACAAAATGTTGTAGTATTGGTTACATATAGTTTTCCCTTAGTTTGTCTCCTACTTATTTATTTTTATGAGCAGAAACTATTTCTCCTGCTCCTCTTCATTTTAAAATGTGCTTTAAGATAGGAAAGCCTTTCCACTCCCAAGGCCAGATAGACACTCACCATTATTACCTTTTAAATTTCTTCTGGAATTGCCTTTTGCATTTAGATTTTAACATTTCTCTGACTTATTTTTTTATAATGTAAAAGTCAGATTTCTTAATTACCTATCACGTGTATAAGTTTACTTCAGTTAGTTTATTGGTAGTATAAAAACATTTATTACTTTGGAGAAATTGAATTACTGTTAACAAATTTTCCAAGTTAAATGTTTTTACTACAAATTGGATGATCACTGTCCTTTGTAAGCCTCATTTCCATGTATACTAAATTAAGATTTAGATATTTACAGTTTCTTCCAGGTCTAAAATCATTCCTCCCCATACACGCACACACAAATTTAGGAGCATCTACACTTTGGAGTGTTGAATTCTTTGGGGGAAGAAGGTGAAACTATTTAATAATGGCAATCAATTCATTGTTTGGGAAGCTTCCAGTAGCTTTTACTTTTTTCCCTCTGGTCTAATTGAGTATGCCTCTGGTTGCCAAGAATCATTCTGTTCTTTAATGTTTTAAAAATAGCTAGAACTTTTAAAAACATAGTGTCAAATGGTGTTGTCGTGAGACGGATGGCTCATCTAGCCTAACCAGCTAGAACTTGTCTGTCTTATCAGGTTATTAAATATTTTTAAGTCAAGTTATTAAATATTTGGAATTGTTTTTCTGAGTTCAGAATGTCCTGAAGAAGACGGAGATCTGGAATTCCTAAATCTTGACAAATGCCGTGCCTTAATGGCACTGAACTCTTGTAAATACCAAGCAAGTGTCTGGCTCTTGCTATCAGCCCAGTCGCTTCTCTAGGCAGCCCAGTCGCTTCTCCACTAGGCAGTCCGCAGCACCACCCCAAGCCACTGTTTTTCTAAAATACAAATCATCTACAGCCCCAACACTTTAAACTCTTCTATGAAGAAGTTACTCTGTGAGCGTCTTCTATGTTCTGTTTGAATTTTGATCCCCAGTATTGGTCACTAGGCATTTGTTAGTGTGTGGAACTGGTAGAGAAAGCAACTGTGGGTGATATGAAATGTTTCCCAAGTTCAAACACTACATCAGATTTGTGAAAATTCAAAAGTGTATCCGTGTTAGGATTGCAGTTGATTGGAGATTTCACACTTTAAATAAAAAGTTTGCTGTCTTCCACCAGTGCAGTGGCTCAGTTGGTAGACACTTGGAGCACAAGCCTGGGTATCAGTTACTTTTCTGTTGCTGTGATAGAACACCCTGACAAAGGCAACTTTAGGAAGATAGGGTTTATTTTGTTTCACAAACCCCAAGGGATACAGTCCATCGTGAGGGGGGGGGGGGAGGCATAGCAGCAGCAGTATGAGATCAGTCAGTCAATCAATCAATCATGTTTATCAGCACACAGAAGGCAGCAAGTGAGTAGGAAGTGGAACCAAGATAAATAAATAAAACCTTAAAGCCTACCGGCAGTGACGCTACTTCTCCAGCCAGCCCCCAGATCCCTAAGTTTCCTTAACCTTCGAGAGCAGCACCACCATCTAGGGACCAGGTGTTCATTCAACACTCAAGCTCCTGGGACACATTTTTTCATTCAAACCACAACTGGGGACCTGAGTTCAATCCCAGAATCCACACAAAGACTGCAGGAGAGAATCCATTCTACAGAGTTGTCTTTGCACCTGGATACACGCACCATAACCTACAATGTATACACACATGCTTTTTTTTTTAATCTTAAAGTTTTCTGTCTTAGGAATCAGCCTGGACATGGACAGCAGAAAAGTCAGGGAGCCCCAAGTCAGGGAGCCCCATCACCCACATTCTGCAATCGTAGATAAGGCTTTGCAAGTGCTGATCATTGGATTGGCAGAGTAGACACAGCAGTGATAATTACTTTTAGTATATATGCATGGATTTTAGCCTTTCTTTGACATCTCTGGAGCATATTAATATTCAGAAAGAGAGGCCTTTTCCTTTGCATTATCTTATAAATCCATTTCCTGTTAGTCCATTTGTTTTCCTTCGCTCTATACCTGTCTCCAACTTGGAAAAAGATTGAGGAGATATTCCTCATGCTTCCCAATCTATCTCTGCCTTGTTTGAGCTTTTCCTCTTCCTTTATACCTCCTGATTTGGGTTTGCTCGCTTGCTTGCTCGCTTCCCAGAGCACTCTAGCACCACGTCATTGCAGTTATAATTCTCGCGATTAATGTTAACAACTTCATGTAGTTGCACTTTATGCATAGAATGGCCAGTTGTTTTAGTTACTTTTCTTCCAGGCTTGTTTCTAACTGTGAAGTGCAGTTTCTAATATGCTTATTACACACACTAAAAGCACATGTCTCTAAAAACACCAGGAATGTACAAAATACGAGAAAAAAAATGAGTGTTTACTTAAGATGCCTCCTATCTCCTCACGCCCATTCCATGTGATCTAGCCGTTGCTATGGAAACTAGGAATTTTTCATTTCATAACTTGCATAAACACAGAGGCTGCCCTTTCGTCGCAGCTTTGTCCTCTCTAAAGCTAACATGCATGGTGTGTACATACACACATAACAAATCCTTGCCCACACACAGCAAGCACAGTGGTTACACACGCGCAAAGATTTGCAAGGAGTAAAGGAGTTAATGGCCTTGATACCTTTCCAGTTTCAACATGCTTTACGATTGATTACCTTTCTCATGTAAGTTTGAAGGATGCTTCTTCTGGGTCTGACCAAAAGGGAAAACTAGATTTTTAAAATAATTTCAGTTTCTGAATTAGTTCTTTACCCAATTAGGAGGCATTATCAAGGACTTCTGGGTTTCAGACTCTTTATAGGGGGAATTTGGATGAAGAAGCCAAAACCATTGGGACTGGTGAAGGTTGACCATTTAATACTGCTCTGAAAATTCATACCATCATCTTGTTATTCAGATTTCATAGGCTGCTGAGAATTCTTCCAAACCTATGGTGACAGTTACATCTGCACCTAGATTACAGAAAGATTTCCTGAGTCATAATAAGTATCGTTTTCCCCCTCATCTTCCGGCTTCTTCCCCCTCATCTTCCGGCTTCTAGGGAAGTGTCCATATTGATATTTCCCCTTGGAGTTTCTTTACACGGTGGGGGGGGGCAGAGGGGTGAAGGGAGGAAGGAGGGAGGAAGGGAGGGGGAGAGGGGGAGGGAGAGGGAAGGGGAGAAGGAAAGGGGGAGAGGGAGGGGAGGGAGGGAGAGGGAGAGAGGGAGGGGGAGGGAGAAGGAGAGGGAGGGGGGAGGGAGAA
>JADRCH010000316.1:722410-755598 GCA_019843965.1 Rhynchomys soricoides | reverse complement strand
GTGTGTGTGTGTGTGTGTGTGTTACTTGCGCACTCTTGAAAGTTTTTGTGACATTTGTAGTTGTCTCTTTTATAAAGCCTCCATAGAAACCAGATAGCAGATTTATTCATTAATTTGCCTTCTTAAAAATAGCTTGGTTAGAGATGAATTATACCTTTGCATTCTCTAAGGATACATGAAGACAGTGGTAGAAATAAGGGTTGTTTTCAGTACTGATCGGGCTCACTGTTACAAACCCCAGCATGAAGGAATCCAGAGAATATTGTCTGGACTTAGTGTGGGCTGGGGGCTGAACGAGTTCCCATGTTGCAAGTGTTGACAGATAAGTTCTTCTTCAGGGATCTTGGTCAGCCAGTGTTTTCGTGTTCCTTCTTCCTCTGTATTAGGATGCAAAGAAGGATCTAGTTTGGATCTGAAGTTCTCCCCTTTCCTCTGCATTACCTTCAAATAGACCTCTATCAAATCATGCTTCTCTGTGTGTGAATGTGTGTGTGTGTATCTGTGTGTGTGTGTGTATCTGTGCATATGTACTTTCATTCTAACACACAAAAAATGCAGTGCTCACACTTGGCCTTTGATGTGTTCTTTGGAGGAATGTGTGCCAAGATGCTGATGAGCCCCAGCCCTCTGTACCCAGGTAGCAGGTAGCTCAGAGAGCCATGGTGACTCTAAGCAACCATAGGTGAGATGAGGCCTGATTGATTGCTCCTGCTTGGCTCTTTGCTGCCCACACTTAGATCACACTGATACTTAAGGATGTTCACTGTCCCTTACAGGTTGACAGTCCACCCCTCTCCCCTTCTAAGAGGCAGGGCTTATAGACATTAGCAAACTTATATCTAAAAAATGGAAGAGTGAGAGCCTGAACTTGTCCATCTCTCTTCTTGATAGAGTTTTGAGTGTAGCAGTGAGTACTTGCTGGCCTTGGGGTTGAGGGATACTGCAGTGCCTTCCGGCAGGCCTGGCCCAGAGGGCGGACTGGGTAGATGGTGTTGGGTCTCCCTTTCCTCCCAGCTTGGTGAGCTATGGAATTAACTCCTGGGATGTTTGTCAGTGTCTCCCACTGCAGCAGGGTAAGATTATTTGTTGTGTTTCCTTAAATTGCAGTGGTATTTCTGTATGTATATAGGTGGATAAAATTATAGTAAAACCCGAAAGAGTTTAGTAACACTTAGGTCTTTTTGGTTTTTCAAGACAGGGTCCCTCTGTGTAGTCCTGGCTGTGCTAGAACTTGCTCTATAGACCAGGCTGGCTTTGAACTGAGAGAGGCACTTGCGTCTGCTTTTGAGTGCTGGGATTAAAGATATGTACCACTACTGCCTGGCTACCACTTAGGTCGTGATGTACTGGAATAGCATGTTGTTTCTACATAGTTTGTGTGTTTTTCTGTTCTGATGTGGTGTTTTGTTTTGTTTTTGTTTGTTTTTGTGGAGACTTTTTGTTTGTTTTTGTGGAGACTTGTTGGGAGCCGCCTGAGTGCCCACATCCGCCATTACAAGATAGCGCCTACATCTGGCCGAGGACAAGTTGTAAACAGGCTAGTGCGCATGCACCAGGTAATTTTCCACCTCAGAGTCTCAGCCTCTCTCGTGGCGGCATCTGGCCTGGTGTGCGGGAGCCAATGGGGAAGCTCCATGTCCCAGGCAAGCGCTGTGACCCATATAAAGGGCAGGTATTCTATTGTTCTGGGTCTCCACTCGTGGCCAGCTTATGCTCTCCCTCTCAAGATGCATTAAAGCTGTTCCTGCAGAAGGATCCTATGTGTGCCGCGTCGTTCTTGCTGGTCGTTCTTGCTGGCGAGACCGTAGCGCGGGACAGAGACTTTCCTTGTGTCCTTGTATCCAGCACTTAGTTTCAACTGTTCCATACGTATTATCCAACTCAATGCAAGAAAACTAATACTCAAAGAAATCTAACAACTTGAGGCAAGCCAGCCTGCCAGTAAGGTAAATCTAAGATGGGAACCCAGAAATACACACTTTTGCTTTGATGGAGTTAATTGACATAATTCGATTCAGGGCCACACTTCTTTGAAGAAATGTCAACTAACTTTTATGTGATTAATAATTGATCATTATCTATGAAATAGGCAGAGATGGAGCATGCCTCTGGCGTGGGTTTAGTGAAAAGGGCCATGGTAAGGCGTGTGGATCTAGTCCCTGCTGACTAAAAGGTGGTTGGGTGAGGCTATGGTATGTCCTTGCGTTCATCACCTTCTAGTGCTTTTAAATCCACTGAGGGGGCGCTTTCCTCATATTCCCAGGGATGACTTGGAATTCGGGAAGTAGGTTTTCCTCCAGCAACATGACTTAATAGTCCTTGGTTCTATTTTAAAACATGCCCTGTCAGCCCCTTTCCACTCAGCTGGCTTACTGTCTGCCCCTGTGAGCCTGGCTTTTCTCTGAGGACTTGGCTGTGTGACACATAGTTCATAGCACCCCAGAGTCAGATCCAGTTTGGTGTCTGCTCTGGGAAAGCTTTCCTGTCACTTGGCCTCTGGTTGGGTCTGATGAGTCAGCCTTAGTGCCTAGACACAGGTGGAGAATAGCTTGACCTTCTGTTCTGTGGGCTTCTAACCTGAACTTCTCTTACTCTGTACTCTGCTCTCTGGACTTAGTTTCTCTGGGACTAACCTTCTGGTCGTGGCCTTGACTAGCCTTCTGTCCCTCATGTTGAGCATGTGAATGTGTAATAACACCCACTCAACTCAACTCTAGCTTATAAATGACAAAGAAAACTAAGCACACCCTGTTCTGTGCAGCTAATATCTGCACGGAACTGGCTCTACCATTGCTGCTCTCTTCCACCCTCCATCCCGATTCCCAAATCTGGCCATCAACCAAGAACTTCTATATTGAGACAAGAGGGCCTGCTGGGAAGTACTTAACAACATTTAAGCTTCTATGATAAAAACAAAAAACAATAACACCTGGGTGGTTGAGTAATGCTTCTCAGATGCCACATGGGAGCGGAGCATGAAGCAAGCTGTAGGAACTGAATGAGGTAATTAAAGTCGGTATTAGACAAGAATTAAGGCGGGCATGTAGGAATTGAAAACATTAGCATTCCTGCTCCAAAGCTTCCAGGTCTTCAGTGGCTCTCTTGACAGCAGGAATGGACACCGTGACCCTTATGGAGTTGATAAATTAACAGCATCTCTGGAGACTGTGAGGTGTGGAATATGCAATTGTTTGGTCTCCACTCACTCCCTCCATTGCACGTTCGCTGGGTGTAAGTAGTGAGTCCTGACCCCTGTGGACCTGGCCATCTGCATTCTCTTGCTCTGAATGGAACAAGGTCTGTGGGGAGCATGGGCCAGGAAGAGATAGAGCTCAGAGGCTATAGCCAGTTCTGTTCAGACCCCTCCAAGGCTGACTCTCGTTTACGTCCCTGGCTCCAGTGCGATCTAGTGTTCATGCAGTCATGCAGCCCTTTCAGCTGAGGCAGTTGATTCTTTTGGTTATCCTGTGATCCTGGCATTATTTTTGCATGGTTTCCTCAAATCTGCCCACACTTCTGTAAACGGCTCCTTCATGAGCGCTCTCAAACCTACTGGGGTTTTAGTTTTGTTTGTTTGTTTGTTTACTACTTCTTTTTCGGCAGTGTCCCAGATGCTCCATCAAACTATGCAGTTTATTGAAACAGCCTTGTGATGAAAAGACAGAGACCTTGTACTTCAAGACATTAGCATTTATCCACCCCCCTCCTGCTCCCATCCGTCCTGCTAGTTTTTATGTTTCTTAGGCACCTTGTTTTATATGAAGACTCTAAGAGGTAACAAGACTCACTGCAGTTCTTCCTGAGCAGCTGCCAGCTGTCTCTCCTGTTGTGTTTATTGACTTTCTGTTCAGTTTAGTTCTACAGTACATTCGTATTTGCTGTCATACCTATGAAAGTCACGTGGTTCCCAGGATCCATGAGTTTAGAGATGATGAACTCAGCCCATCAAGCTTTAGCCTGAGCTATTAATTTAATACGTATGATGTAAAAATGAAGAGCTAATCATTTTAATTAGTCTTCTTGTGCTAGAGCCAACTCTGCAAAGATAATTTTCTTGGGGTTTGTTTTGGTTTGAGTTCTGGTTCTCCTAACAACTCACCTGGACAAGTCTGCACCTTCTTTCTCAGCCATTAGCTCTCCTTTTCTGCCCCCCCCCATTCCATCTCTTCTTTCTATTTCTCTCTCTTCCTCTATCTCTGTGTCTCTTTCTTTCTGTGTCTCTGTCTCTCTTCCTTTCTCTCCCCCCTTTCTCTTTCCCACTCTCTCCCCTCTCTCTTCCTCTCTCATCCTCTATGTCTCTGTCTCTCTCTGTTTCTGTATCTCTCTTTGTCTCACTTCCTCTCTCTTTCCCCCTTTCTCTTCCTCTCTCTCTCTCTCTCTGTCTCTATGTCTCTCTTCCTCTCTCTGTCTCTGTGTCTCTCTTTCTCTGTGTTTCTCTCTGTCTCTCTTCCTCTTTTCTTCTCTCTCTCCCTCTCTATCTGTGTCTCTGTCTCTCTCTGTCTCTATGTATGTGTCTTCCTCTCTGTCTCTCTCTGCAACTCTCTCTGTTTCTGTGTCTCTGTATCTGTCTGTCTCTGTCTGTCTCTCTCTCTCTCTCTCTCTCTCTCTCTCTCTCTCTCTCCCTCAACTCCACCGCCATGTGGTGCTGAGATGAACCCAGAATCTACTTACAGACAGGCACTATGGCAGCCCCCACCACTCAATCTTTGTTTTGATAACTGCTGTCTTTCAGCAGTATTTTCTCTTCATCTCCTTTTTAAAATCTGATTTCCATGACGGGAAAAAAATGAATCACAAGATAAGTTGTCAGCAAAATCGGTGGAGTTTGGTTCAGGTAGAACTCTCCTTAGTGAGAGGATTCTGTTTTGTTTAACCCCACCCACTAAGGACTGTAGTTGTCTGGTACCCATATTTACAGTACCCAAACAGATGCGGGCCCTGGTGGTTTGCTAAGCTATGTGCACACTTCCAGTATGAGATGGGAGAAATGTCTCCCTGCTAAGTCGGTGTCTCCTTCCTAGTTGAGAGAGCAGCACTGAGGGCCTCTGGGAGAAGAGTAGAGTTGAGACAAATGAATTATGTAAAACTTCAGCCCTGGAAAGGATGACGAACTGCCTCTTCTCCATCCAGATGTCTCCAGGTGTTCTCCAGTCTTGCACACAGGCTCCAACTCAGCTTGAGAGCTGTCTCATTTCATCTGTTTGTACAGCCTGACACTGAGCCACCTCAGCCTCTTTTATCTTGCCACCCACAGGTGGAAAATTACCTGCAGCATGTCATTAGTAAGCCAGCACTCCCTCTCTCACAGGGCTCAGAAGCTCTGTGGAAACAACACACTGACATTGGTTTTCCTACTCTGATCTGCCTTGGACATCCTGAGAGTCCAAGCTAGCCTCCCAAGACATGTTTCTCAGGACTCAGATCAGTCAGAACACTGTGCCCTCAGGCTCTTAGATGCACTGTTACTTTTGTTTACTGTTTTGCACAGTCCCAGGGAAGGGATTGAACCCACGACCTTGTGCATGCTAGACCACCAAGTGACAGCATTAACCTCCCTTATTTTTTAATTTTTATTTTTGAGGAAAAGTTTACAGAACAGTATAACCATTTAAAACTGTACAATGCCTACCCAGTTCTTGGATCTCTGGGGGCAAGGCAGTTTCTGTATCCTCTGCCACGGTCAGACTTGACCTTCTTGGCTCTGGGTCCAATCCAGTATTTGATGAGTGTGAGGCTCTTTCTGTTTGGGTCCCTGCCTCAGTTTCTACAGTCATCTCTTCATGCTATGGCTTGAGCTTTGCCTGACAGCAGTTGTCTGGATTCTGAACTTGCTCCATACTAAATACTTGTCAATCATCCTGTTCTCTTGAACTGTAATCCGTAAGGTGATTTTCCCAAACCAGCAGGCCACTCAAGTATAAATACTGTCTTGGCAGTTTTGAACATCCATAAGGCCTCGACTCACCTGTCGCCTGACTCACCAAGCAGACTGCCCTGCTCTGGCCCTTAGGTAAATAGAGCTCCTGCGGACTCTCAGAATAGAGCACCAACTGTCTCAGAGTTATCTATGGCTTCACCAAAGGCACTAGAGTAAACGGAGCCTGTCTGGGTTGATCATCATCTCCCTGCTTTATGTTCCAGCCCAATCAGGTGACATTTCCTCTCTATGCTTCAGCCTCTTCCTGTATAAACTGTGGCTTTTCATAGTGTTCACTTACAAAGCAACTCTAATGATTATGTGAAATGATGCACACACTCAGCCTCTGGCTTTGCCAGCCAAACAGTAAGCCCTCGGTAAATGTCAGTTGTTGCATTCGCTTATCTGTCTGCCGTGGCTGATTCTTCCCTGTTGTCCCATTCCTCCTGAGTCTAGCTCTTGAATCCAGCAGCACCATCTCATTAGTCCTGGTTGCCTCTACTGCTGCGTAAGCAAATTGCATTAGCTTGCAATTTAGTAACTGTATGATGTTTCACACACACCAAAAGGCTTTCATAAATTACCTTGAAAAGTGTCTGAGTACAGGGTTGTCTGTCACTGGTTTCCATATGAGTCTCTCAAGTGAGAGTGGGTCACTCTGAGCTGCTAAATAACTCCTAGCCTATTTCTTAGGATCCTCAGGTTAGCCTGGCTCTCTGAGTGCCTCATTTCTGCTGATGGTGGTCAAGGTAACCTGGTGCCCACCCCTTCCTCCTAGAAAGTGTCTCCTACCAAGGTTCACTTTTAAATCCACATCCATCTATCCATCCTTTTTATTCACTAGCTTATTCTGTAACTGTTCACTGAGTGAGTGCAGATCCAGCGGGTTGTTGGGGGTACAAAATGCAGGATCTACTACAGGAAAGTTTATAGTCTGTGAAAGACAGGACACTATCAGCATTGAGAGAGAGAGAGAGAGAGAGAGAGAGAGAGAGAGAGAGAGAGAGAGAGAGAAAGAGAGAGAGAGAGATTCATGTAAGTCACATAAGAACACCAAATAAGACTGGAGGCCAAGGTGTGGCTTTCTGGAGAAGAGATGAGTCGGGCCAGGGCTGTGTGATGGAAGGATGCACAGCAAGCTGTTGGCTGTAAACAATATGCTTGTAAGTTAGTACCATGATTGTTGTATCAGGGGCTCGAAGGGAAGCAGCTCTGAGACCAGTGCTCACCCTATGACTTCCTGGTGCCAATGCTCTCAGCTTAGGGGACTGTTACAGTTTCCATCTGAACGGTTCTCCTCTCAGGCTTTCCCACACCAGGTATGATTTTAGAGCAGTAGGCCATGGGAGGGGAAATGAAGTATAAACAGGAGGTTAGGAACACAAAGGGTTCATATCAGAGCCCGCCATTTGACATGATCGTGGCTACCTGCTATGACACAGACGACCTAAGGAACCGTTTAATGCTTGCCTTACTGATGATGAGATACCTAACCTCTTAAGCATTAGTCGCCGAGGAGCTTCGTTTGCTAGAACCCCAGCACATGTGGAGCGGGCAGCTTGAAGACGTCAGTTCAAATATGTTCTGTCATGCTCAGTGCAGGAGGAAAGGTTTGAGTGGCAGGTGCGTGGGAGCGTGAGAACCTCACAGTAAGGTGACCTTGAGCCATATGAGGGAGCTGGGGTCCCTCCCCTTTTGCTTGCTCATGGATTTGCATGCTCAGTACATCCTTATCAAGTGAATATCATGTGCCTGGCCCTGACCCATTCTTTAGAAAAAGGACAGAAGGCACAGTCCCTGTCCTTGGAATGTCATCATTTAGTGAAGAAGGCACAGAAAGTAGGTAACCAGAGGTCATACAGTCAGATGATGGGCTTGCTGGAATTGGATGCTTTTAGACATCTCATCTGAATGAGGGAGTTCATGTTTGGAGAATTTTCAAAGAAGCCAGACCTCCTTAGATGAGATGATAAATCTGAATTTCTGCTTGTAAGATGGTTTGTGCCTTTATCTCAGTACACAGTCAGGAGGTTCTTGGCTCTCAAAGCCCACATCTGAGCCCCCAGGTAAGGGCTCTTACAAAGCATTCACTCACAGGGCACCAGAGATGTGCAGTGCCTGGAGAAGCCAGGGCTGCTTACTGGAGCACTGGGGACAGGAATTGGAAATAGTGGAAACAATCAAGCAAGGGCCATGACCCTTCCAGCAGGCTAAGAAATGCATTTATCATCACTTTTACTTGGTCATACTATGATGTATGAAAATGCAAATATATCTAGAAACTTGGCTCAAGAAAAATTAAGACCTGCTAAACTGTGAACACCAGTTCTCCTTGCCTTAAATAAAAAGTATATTTACAACTCTCTACTTTCCTTCTGAAAATACAAAAACAGTTGTTCACGTAAATAAATGGGGGAAAAATACAAGTTTGATGTAGAAACACAAGAAGCTGAGCATGAGTGTGGAAGCTAATCTAGGTCATTTGAAGGTAGTTGTTCAGTTGTGCATCCAGAATTCAAATTCAGGATAGCAGTATAGTTGAACTGAGTAAAAACCATCAACGTTTTTCATACAGAGAATGGATCAGACACAAGGAATCGGGGACTTAGGAGCCCTCACCTGTTTTCTTCCTCCAGAAGGCTCTTTGTGGGAGGTCATGAGCCTCAGCACTCCAGTTTTCCTCTCATCACACAGGTTCCAACACTGTCAGCTGAGGACTACTCACTACTCGCTTTTGTGCTTTCTCTTCTTCCTCTGTTTCCGGTAATGTGCCCATGGGCAGAACTGTGAGGAGTCCGCTTGGCCACTTGCTAGAGCTCCTTGTGCCATCCCTGAAGTAGGAATGAGAGCTGGTCTCTGCAGATCTGGGACTAAAGTGTGTGTTAGGTGGTGAGGCCTTCTCTGAAGATGTGCACACTGGGTAGAAAAGAACATGGCACCTCCTGCAACTTAAGCCGTCCACACCCTCATCCCACTTCCCAAAGCCATTCCTTGCTCAGTGTCCACACCACTGGCTTGGGCCTCTGGTCCCTACTCCAGGATGCTGTCCCATTTTCCATGAAGGACTCATTGTCTGGCTTCTGCCTTCCCATCATGAGCCCCATGTCCTTCTATCACTGACAGGAATGCCTGACACTTAACACCTTAGCAATAAGTGCTTTTTCTCTGAAACTCCATTACTGCCATCTCCTTTATCACTCCAATACCAGGACAGCATTAGACCCTGTTACCTCATCAGTGCCCACCTCGAGGACCACCCCTGCAGGTGACTGAATTGGGCTTATTGCTGTTGTGTAAGCATCTTGAGACTTCATGCTCTAGAAGGGCATCCTGGGTAAAGAGTTACAGGAAGGTACTCTGGGGATTTGACCTTGGAAAAATCCCAAGGAAGTGAGGCTTTGCTCTGGATTACTGTCTAGAAACTAGGGTAATTCTGTGACTAAGTCTTATCTTCCTAACAAAGAATGCAGGCTAGGGCCAAGAAAGTGCAAGCAGGTAACAGGCTTTAGACAATATTCATTCTTCGTTCGGACATAAAAACTAAACAGCTGCATTTTTGTTTTGATCCATTATGATTATGTAGTGACCTTGTCTGATGTTGGTTCCCTACAAAATCATGTAGAACAGAACATCAAGGTCTAGCTGTTATGTGCCAGCTCCGCTCCCATGTGAAAGAATCTAAAATCATGGGTTGGGGGAGCACAGCATTTTTTTCTTTCTACCCAGCTGTCAACATAAAATACTTTTGTGATCAGATATGGGGGGATGGGGGGCTTCCAACAAGAAAAATGGTCAGTTTTGTAATGATCTAAGCTCAACTACTCATAATTCAACTGTAAATGACACTGTCTACCAGGGAGAAGCATCAGATTCCACAGGTTGAGCACTGAGCCCCAGTGTTTGATGTCAATCAGGAGCTTTAGGCTATTTTATCCATGCTTCTGATCTATTAGCTATGCTTTGGAGTTTCTACAACCTACCCCTTTGGTCCCATTGATTTTCTAAAGTGGCTACAGAACCCAGGAAATATGCTTGCCAGTTTATTGCAAAGAATATTTTAAAGAACACAAATGGACAGCAAAAGCATATATCCCAGGTACAACAGCTGCTTTCTGTGCAGCTAGGATGAGCTGTCTTCTGGTCAGGTGGATGAACCTTCACTCACTTTCCCAAAAGCCCTTGAACTCCGTCCTTCAAGGATTTTAGTAAATACTTCTTTATGTATGCATAATTGATTAGATCATTGGGCTTTGGTGACCACTAAAATCTGTAGGGGTGAGGACAGGGGCCGTGAGCCCTCTGAGCAGGTGGTTGGTTTCCTTAGCAACCTGGCCTCCTATAGTGGGGTTATGTGGTGACTTTCCCAGTGTGACCTCGTTAACATAAATTCCAATGGGGAATGTGTGGAAAGGGATTTGTTTTAAGTGAAAGAAGTTGCCTTCTTCCTTTGTAATTCTGGACCTGTTCAAGCTGCTTCCAGGATCAAGGACAAAAGGTTAAAAACTTAAACTGGAGATGCTTTTAGTGTGCTAACCACTTAGGGAGTTGTCAGCCTTGTAGACGCTGTAAATCTGGAACCAAGGACCCAACCCAAAGTACAAGTGTCACGCATGGGCCTCCGTCCCTCCCCTTAGCCTTCACTACTCAGAACTGTTCATGTGAGCCTTTGCCCCCTTGAATGTTGGCCCATGTGGTTGATGGTCAGCATCCCGCAGTTTCCACAATTGATCTGCCCCTTCAGACACGGTGCTGAAGGGCAATTTTCCTAATGTGCGTGGACCCTCTCCCCACCCTAGCTTCTGATGTCTCTCTGTGTATCCCTTACTCTGGATGGGCTCCATCATTTCCTGTAAGGCTCTGAGCACCTAAAGCAGAAGGTCATCAAACCAGGAACATCTTTTCTGGCCTCAGCCGTTCACAAAGCTGCCGGCAGTCTTTCTCTCCATAACTGGCTTGTCCCCTGCTGCGTCCCTTAGGCCACTTTTCCAATAACATCTTCTTTAGGCTACCAACCTCACCACACACCCCTCCTCTAGAGGCTGCCTCAGTACCAGCCTGAGAAAGAAGACACTGCATATGATCTCTCTCTCTCTCCAGCTTGTTTCTGCTTCGCTGAGCCGGCAGATTCTATCTGAAAGGAAGAAGTCTCTCCTGTAGCCTGACCCTGCGTTTGTGTTCTGTGTTCCTACGTGGCCAGAGCCACGGGTTCTTCAAGCTCTCCAGCCCTACACATTGAAAGTCATAAGTTGCCCTTCCATATCACCTCCCTCCTTCCCTTAACAGCCCTCCCTCCCTTCCTCTTTCCTTCCCTCCCTTCTTCCCTCCCCCCTCTTCCTCCCTCCCTCCCATTTTCCTTTCATCTTCCCCCCCTTTTCTCCCTCCCACCTCCTTCCTTCCTTCTGTCCTTCCTCCCTCCCTTCCTTTCTTCTCAGCCTTCTCCCTCACCTGTGGGTTAAATGCAAAGCCTCAGAGCTTTCTCTACCACTAAGCTGTATCTCAGGCCCCTTTTCAGAGTTTCAGTGTTTTAGTCCTTGCCCCGGGTTGGCTTGAACATGCGATCCTCCTGCCTCAGCTGGCAGAACGCCTGGGCTGTGGCTCCTTTCTTCTTACTTCTCCCCCCTCCCCCAAAAAGGTGATGCCAGCAGGTGTCTTCTTAGGCTGGTCAGTTTGACCGCCATGGTGGCATGCTCTTCCCTGAACCCCCCAACACTGTTCCCTGCTTCTCTTTCCAGCTCCTCCAGGCTCCCCAGTCCTCATCATCAATGTGTACTTTCCCAGAGACTTGTTACTAACCGTCTTCATCTCTTACCTCCTTGTTCCCATTAATTCTCATTTCACAGTTCCCACACTTGTCTGTTCTCCCTTAACTTTATCAACTGCCAAGATCTGGATTATCAACAAACTTGTCTCTAGCCTTGGCCCTTGTGCAGAAAACTGTATTTTCCTTCTAACTGCCTGGTGAATATCCACAGTAATCCCGTCCTGTCAAGGCTCAAGCATCAGCTGTTTGATCTGAATCACCATTCCTCTGTAGATCCTTGTCCTGTTTAACAACAGTCTCTCAGGCCACTTTGACCACGAAACCCTGTGGGTTCCACTTGCCTTGTCCCCTACTCTTAGCAACACCTTAGGGTGTGACCAAACTGTGCTTCTGTTTTCATGGTACCAGTTAACTTAGTTCAGAGCTAGCTTGTCTTAATCATCTTTGCTTGCTACTTAGTGTCCAGCAAGGTGTCCTACCCACAGCAGGCCCTCTTTGTTTGCTACATAGTGGCCATCAGTTACAACTTTTAATGCTACTGTTTCAAGGCTGATGATCTGTCGTTGAACATACTTTCTACCATTAGTCCTAATGCTTATTTTTACCCTAGCAATTACTGAAATAAAAATTTCATACCCCAGCCTCAATGGTTCTGATTCCTCTTTTTCAGGAAGAGGAACTGGGGACAGATGCCCAGATTCGGGTGCATTAATTTAGCCCTCCTTCATAGATGGTTATAACACACAGGATTCTTGCATTTTCACAGCAGATTTTGATAATTTACATCTTCCCTTGCTCATTGATTTTTCCACTTCTCCTCTCCTTTATTTTTAACAGGTTCCAAATGGAACCTATTACAGTGGCATAAGATGCTATTGATAGTATATCAATCCGACTCAGCTGTTCTCCTGCCCAGTAAAGTATGACTGCTGTGTGCACAACCATGTCATACATATCACTTACACAGACATTAAAGAAGTCCTGCCCATCCATATGTATGTGTGCAGCCTGCAGAAGTTAATAATGCCATATATCACATGCACATAGGATGTAAAACGTACTTCAGAATGACAGTGGCTCATATAAAATGAATACTGGCTTATGATCAGAGGGAGCCAGGGAAAGACTTTGTCTTCTCACACCTGTTCTTCCAAATAATAGAATTATTTGTCTGATTCCACGTGTCTTGTCCCAGCTTTCTTCTGCCCCCTCCCCCTTCACACTATCTATCTATCTATCTATCTATCTATCTATCTATCTATACCCCTCTCTCCACCTACTTTAGTTCACTTCAGCCACATGGATAACAAAAGAACTGCTTTGGAGAAATGAAAAGACAGCAATTACACATTGGTATTCATGTTACAGGAGTCACACTGGCCTCCTTGGGGAGTTGAACAATGAATATCCAGCATTAATTGCCACAGACACCATGTGTCTGACCTTGCTGAAACATAATACATCAGCTCTACATAGCAAAATTATTTGTCAGTAAGAGATTTAAAAAGAATGAACATACAATTATACGGCTGTTTCTCAGGATGACCAATATTGTTTGTTTTTAAGAAAAGTCCAGGAGGATTTACATTTTCTTAGAAATTAGGAGTTGAGGGCAGAGTCTCATTTCCTGTGGGTGATTTGCTGATATCGTGCCTTTCTAGTCTTTTAAAAGGAGAACAAATACGCTGATCGGTGATGAGGTAGTTATAGGGCATACAGAAAGGCACCTTTCATCCACACAGAAGGGCAGGGTATCCTCTGTGTGCACCGAGTTATAGGTAGGATCTTGTCAGTAGAACCGTGCCAGCTAACACAGGGCTCCTTTGCAGAGAGATGACATCATCTTTCAGAGGAGACCTACTTGCTATCAACTTTTCTTACTCTAATCTTGGGTTGTTTTTTTTGTTTTTGTTTTTTCCCAAGTCATCAGCAACATAGAAGATAGACTTTCTTATTTGCCTTTTATGGTTTTTTTTTTTGTTTTGTTTTGGTTTGTTTGTTTGTTGTTTTCCTGCCTGTCTTCTATTTGCCTTTTAATGTTCTTTTACAGACTCTGGCTGTCTTCCTATGGCTGGGTGCTGCACATTGGGAGAGTTTTATAGCAAATCCCTCGAAAGTTTGTATCCATGGCTTAGACTTGGGTCCATACTGCTGGGTCAGCAGGGACTGTCCCCTGACTGAGCCAGGTCAGACAGACACACTGGAAGCTGTGTGTGCAGAAATGAATGATAGTTAAGCTTCTCGACTCTTTTAAAAGGGACAGAGATGAAGAAAGTCAGTGCAGTGGCCCATGAAGTCAGAACTTCAGATGGGGATGAGATTCTAACTAGAGATCCATTTTTGCTTGTATTCTGGTAAAAAAAAAAAAAAGTACCTGATAAATTTGAAAGTCCAGCTGAAGTGTGTGTGTGTGGGGGGAGGTATGGGAGACACAGTTGGGGGAGGTGGAGGAGGGTTGACCTGAATGATGCAGTGGGTAGCCATTTGCCCATAGTTTAAAGCAAGTCTTTACTCGTTATCTGAATATTTAATAGTAGGTATGCTGTGATTTTCAAGCCAGGTAAAGACAATAGTACAGATGCAGTTAGTGTGCTGTACATTTTGAAACTTTAAACTTTCTATTTTCTAAATTCAGCTGTTCTGGAGGTAGGTTTAAAAATAAAATATTCAAATACTAATTTCTGCCCCCACCCCAATACACACGTTGCTTTAGCATCTTATCTTTAAGGCCTGTGTGTGTGTGTGTGTGTGTGTGTGTGTGTTTCTAGAGACCTTGTGCCTAGATTCTGTACTATTAGATGCCTGACCACACTCCTAATTTATTCCAGCTCTTTAAAGAAATGAGGTGAAGCTAGTTGGCTTCTTTTTAATTTTCTCTTCCCCTTTTCTTCTCTCATCCATCACTCTGATCTACAATTAAAGCAAGATGATGAAGTGACGATGGTTCAGGTTAAAGAGCAAGGCCAGAGTGTGCTGGTGCTGAAGAAAGTAGCAAGCTGTGGCCCAGCCCCCACCACGGGGAGTGCGGAGAGCGACTCGAGGTGAGAGTCCCCGCAGCCCAGGCACGCTCCGGTTTCCTTCCCTGGCTGCTTCCCTTCCCAGCTCCCTCTCACTCACGAGCTCGCTCTGCCGCCTGCCCTACCCTCCCTCCTCCTCCCTCTTTTCTCTCCGCCTATCCAGCGTTCTAGCTGACTGCAGAGCTCTCAGGAGCCAGATGGACTCAGTTCCCAGTGAAAGGACAAGGATGGCAAGATCTTTTAGCCTTTAGGGGATGCCTTTGTTAGGCACCGTTCACAATGGGCAGCTCCCGCCTGCGGGTCTTTGACCCCCCTCTAGAGAGGAAAGATTCCGCGGCGCTCTCAGAGCGCCAGCTGCCCTTGCCTACCTTCGATGTGCCTTATTTCAAATACATCGACGAAGAAGATGAGGACGATGAATGGAGCAGCCGCTCACAGTCTTCCACGGAGGATGACTCAGTGGACTCTCTGCTCTCTGACAGATATGTGGTGGTGTCTGGGACCCCGGAGAAGATCTTGGAGCACCTTTTGAATGACTTGCACCTGGCAGATGTTCAGCACAAAGAAACAGGTAAGCCGGGGTGTGGGAGGTTGGGGGCTGGAGAGGGGTCTCCTGCCTCCAAAGCAGCAGCAGCTGATGCCTTGTCAGTATCTCCATAAGCGAAGCTCCCACTGTTTGGGAAATCAGGATGGGATGGGAAGGCATATGCTTTGTGTGGCTGTCCTTATGCCTGTGTTGTTTGTTTCAATCCAATAAATGGACACATGTAGTTCTTGAACAGCTGCCTGGGAAGTAGCTGTAGAAAGAAAATGAGGTGAGGGTAGATGTGTGTACTTGGTAATTTTTGTCAAATCTCACCTTAAAACCACTTGGCAAGAAGCCAGTATTCAATAGCTCCTATGCTATGAAAAGCAGCTCAAGGGGAGGGGGCCATGAAGGGGCTTTCACCTGGTCTGTAGAAAATGCTGAGTGAGTCATGAGAGTAGCTTCCCTGCCCAAAGGCAAGCAATCTGCAACCCCACAGCGGCCAAAGTAACTTCTGCCCCTTTCCAAGTGCTTACAAACTGCTTGCCCAGCATAAAGATTGGAGCTCCCCATGTGATACAGCGTCTCTGACCAGAGATCAAAGCCTTATTGCCCAGATGCCTTACCATTTTATTCAGCTGAAGACAAAATACCATCTGACTTTCAGCTTTGTGCACCTTTGGAAACACTGTTACTCTGTGTACCTTTGGTTTACTGGTCACTTCTTTTCTCGTAGAGTGCTTGCTTCTTGTAACTAGCTAGCATTTGCCATCTGTTTCAGCCTAGAGCAGTATCCCCTTGAACAGACTTCTGACAGTAGCCTGAAGTTTGCAACTTGGGGACTGCCATATACTTTCTGCTGCAGCGAACAGCACCTGTGACCCCCACATTGTGCAGAGCTTTGCTTGCATCCAGAAAAGGCAGCCATAGGTTATATACGTGCAGGGCAACTGCTTGGGTTTTACCACACAAGGGAGACTGAAACACCAGCTCAGGAGCAAGGTTCCTAGTGTCCCAGTAGTTCTGCCTGACTCTGAGTGATGTTTGGCTCCGTCCTGCTTTACAAAGGACAGTAAGAGAAGCAATGATGTGTGAAATATGGGAATAGGTTGGGTTGTTTGTTTGTTTGTTTGTTTGTTTTTAAAAAAAGCTTCGTGACCCAACCATGATTCTTATTGTTTAGTTTAAAAGTCGAAGTACTTTATCTTGCATACAATTGGAAGAGAGTCAGTCATTGCTTACACACACAAAATAAGCTATTCTCAATAAAATAAAAGTGTCATTGTGGCACTCACTTGGTTACTTTGTATGTCTACAAATTCACACTTTGTGCTTTTGAGCAATGTTCCAGTGTTGTGCCTACAGATGTAGCCATGGGATGGGTTCCCCATGTACTAATTTCCATAGGCTCTTGAAAGTAGAATTTCTGTGATGGCAAATTGTCATAGAAAGGGCAGGACTCCTTAGGTGGAGCAGTGGAGAGCTGGAATGATTTCTGTTTTTAACATCTTAAGCACAGAAATTATTTAATAGTCATTTGTTTGCTTTTCCTTCTCTCTAAATTCACTCAAGCTGTATCTTCCTTTCTTTAAATCTCTTGTGCTTCTGGAGATCAAACCCAGGGCCTCCAACAAGCTAGGAGTGCCCCGCTGCTCAGATACCTTGCAGCCCAGGGACTCACTAACAGACTCATTATTTGGCACTGGAAATGACCTGTCACCTTCATGTCTCTAAGGCCAGGGAGTTGCCTCCTGTTTGCAGTGGAACATGCATATTATGTAGTGACTTTTATTTCTGCTTTCTTCTCACTAATGCTGACCATAGGGTCAAACATGCCACTTCAGGCAAACACACAAAGAGCAAAAAGGACCAGGACTCACCAGACAGACCATCTAGACCCAGCATAAGTGGTTCATGAGGGAATCTGGGACAACCTCATCTGAGGTTGTGATCATTTATTCGAAGTTTCAGTGAAGGACTCCTGGACACTTATATTTCTTCAGAGTTTTGTAAAGACATTTGAAAAATATATATATACAGTAATAACTTTTCCTCTCATCTGAGAAGAACGTTATGAAAATATTAACTTTGAAGAAAGTGTTTGCTGTGTATAAAGGAGAGAATCTTATGGGGAAGTGGCATGGCTCTTTAAAACTTCAAGGAAAGAGCTGCCATGTGTTGTTTTGTTGGTAGGCTTTAAAGCTATAAAGTACATGAATTCAGATAGAGGGAAAGTGGTCATAATTTATTCTAGCTTGAATACTAAATGAATTGGATTTTTAACATGGTGGTGAAGGTCCTTAGTCACTGACAGGGGTGAGTGACACCTGGACCAGGTTGGCCAGAGCCTCATATTAGAGACTCATTTGTATGCAAGCCTAATGAAGGTGCAGAAGCCATATGGGGGACAGAGGGAGGGAATGAGATGGAGCTGCAGTAAAGGTATACAGCAGCTTTTGAGAGTCTCTCTTAGTAAGACAGAGCCTTATGAGGCCCATGTTGCCATATGTAGCCCCTGAACACGGCCATGGTATCACAGAGGATACATGAAAAGAAGGAATGGAAATCCCAGGAAGCCTGGGCAAGCTGCTTTGACATTTCTTCGTTTGTATGCCCACCAGAAGATGCAAGAACACCCAAACAAGAGACGTTTCACATGTTTCTCACAGAAGACGCTTGTGGAAATGTGTGTACAAGTCCCGGCAGAGAAGGCTCCAGTGGTCACATGGGACAGATTGGCTTGATTACCCACTGGTGTTAACGTTGAAATGGAAGAAGTTGAATTGAACAGAATAGAAAAGAGGATGCCGAGGCTCTGAGAGGAGGCTTTTATTTCTGTTGCTACTTGTAGGATAGAAACAATTCAACAATTCATGCAGCATCCTATCGCCAAATCAAGCTGAGTTAGAAATCATAATTTTAGAGATGTTTAAAGGCAACCTACTTATGATTTTTCTAAATAGTCTGATCCCCACACAGTCACCAGAGTGAGTCCATGAAGCTGGATATCTTTCCTATATGTTGACACCAGACATAGGAGTCACCCAGGAATGGATGGATGTTTAGTTTTTATACTTTTATCAAAGAAGAATGAAGAATGCTGATAGGGCACCGGCTAACCTTTAAGCACTTGAGTCTTCCTTTGCAGGCAGCTTTGAAATCCTCACCAGTCTATGGTAAATGCCCTTTTGTTTACAAGTTCATAATAGTACACTCAAATAGCGAGTAGAAGTAAAATCCACTGAGATCTAATTTTTAACAGTTTTTTTTTTCTTTTTCTCATCATTCTTTTAAATAGAAAAGAAAAAGGAGACTGGGGTGAAGGGCTATTTATTTGTGATCTCGAGAAGTGACTGAAGCTGTTTTCAAAGACTTTCTTTTCTTTCACGGTTCAGGTTCTGACCTGAAACATTCAGAAATGTTAGAGAAAAATCCAGCAGTTTCTGTAGCTCTACCTTTTATCTGCCCAGAAATAGGACAGACATCGCTGGGCATTCCCAGCCTGGGAATTAAAAGGAAAAAAAAAGGAGAAAATGACTAGGAGCTATGAATGGAGGGTCTGGGGGAGGGGAGGGATGGAGGACAGGTGTGAGCCCAGGCTGCTCTGCTGCCCCACTGCCCTGCTGTGCACAGAGGTGCTGTTTCTATTTAACCCTTTTCCTCCTGCAGAGAATGAAACATTTTTGGCCTGCAGGTTCCTCTGGGGCAACTGATTTCTATTTCAAAGCAAGGAGAAACTGCCTGATGGGTTACTTCCTATTTCCTTTCTTTTGTTTTCTTAATTCTTACTCACCTTTTTGAACAAGGTGTGCTTATGGTGATAGGTTCTCAGGAAAAGCTAGGGGATGGGTTCTCAGGAAAAGCTAGGGAGCTGAGCAGGCTAATAGGAGAGGGAAAGCCTCCCTGGTTCCTCTCATTAGGCCTGGCCTGGTTTCTTTAAGCTATAGCGGCTTTTTGTCCTTTAGTTTCATGGGGCCGTCATTCTGTGTGTTCAGTTAATACATCTCTGTATAGTATATTAGATACTATATATAGGCTGTATTGGTTCAGTAAATCTCCATCCCCGATAAACTCGTGCAGAAGCACAACTCGGTTATAATATGTATAAGCTGCACGCCTAGATTGGGCAGATCTACCACCACACCACTCTATCCCCCAGCTATGAGATCCCTTGCTATTTGCAGCTTCTCCAGGCCGTGTGGTTCTGTTCTATCTTCTTTCCACCTCCTCTTCCTCTGTCCCCCACCTCCCTAACTCTTCCCCCACTCTCTAAAACCTCCAGCCCCACCTTTCCCTTCACTGCCCAATCACAGGCTCTAGCCTTGATTGGACCAGTTAAAATGGAAAGAAGGGTCACATGAAATCACCTGAGGATATGATTCACTCCTTGTCCAGGCAGCCCCTCTTGACGAAGCAGAATTGACCTTACAGTACAAACAGCACCAGGGTGACCCACAGCACTGTGTATGCAGCCTGCCTTGGTCATCATGTGTTTCTCCATGCTGATGGATGGTTGGCTTTAAGCAGCACGTGGTAGGTAAAGCCAGTGGGGGAAGTGAGTCCCTTCCAGTTTTTCAGAGATTACATACACCTCTGTAAAAGCAGAGTAGGCAGAGGCAGGGGGAAGGGTTGGGGGTAGACTCTGAGTGTTCTTCGTTGTGAACCCCGGGTAGAAGTTCTCAACCTGTGGGTTGAGACCCACTTTGGGGGTCAAATGATCTTTTCAAAGGGGTCAACGAGGACCATCCGAAAACATAGACATTTGCATTATGATTCATAACAGAAGCAAAATTACATTTATGAAGTAGAAAATATTTTTATGGTTGGGGGTCACCACAACATGAGGAACTGTATTAATGGGTCTTAGAAAAGTTGAGAATCATTGGCCTAGGGGCTTTGTTGGGTGTTGCACTGATAGAATCCTAATTAAACAAGGACACGGCCCTTGTTTTCTGTTAAGTTTTTATCTCCTTCCCTGCCAGCACTAAGTTATAGTAACCTTGAAATGTGATTTTTATAAGGAATGGCAAGAATGCTGGTTGGAAAGATAGAACAGTTTCGTTGAGCTTCTTTGTTGCTGAGCCTGCCTTCCCCATGCAGGTCACCAGGCCAGTCAGTGGTGAGCCCAGCACAGACCCTGTTACAGCTAAACTTTGTGAGGGTAGATAAAAAACAAGTTTTTAGGAATTGTAAGTCTTCCCATGATTTTATGTAATTGATATGTTCATTAACTTATTTTGATATTGTTGCTTTTATATTGTTTTTTTTTTCCTAAAGATTGAACACAGGACACTATACATTTTAGGCAAGCATACCACTTGTAAGCCACCTCTGCAAATCTCTAGCCTTTTATTTGCAATGCCATGTGACAAACTGACCGATGTAGTTTCTCTATAGCTGTACATGAGCCCCAGTAAAGCATGCTTAAACAAATGGCATTGCTCAGTTGTTGTGATTCAGTGGCTGCAGTTGGGGATTCCATCTTAGCAGGCTATGGTAATAGGTGGCTAGGTTTGCAAGATTCTGAAGTAGAAGAACATTGACTGGTTCTGACCCACTGCCATTATTTATTTTAGATCTTAAACACTTGCCTGTAAGAGTGAAGGCCATGTTCCCTTTCTTCAACCTTTCTTTAGCTTTCCCTGTCCAGGGCTTGATGTCTAGCCTCCTGACCGACCATGGACCTCTGCCTGCAGCCTTTGCAGTCTGGCATGTTCCAAATGAACAGTTTAAGCTGCCCTGCCAAGCCTTCCATTAGAGTGGTTTAGAGAAAAGGTCATACTTAGAGAGAACAAGAGCGCTGGATGCACAGGTGCTTGGCTTCTCACTCTTGGGGTGATGGAGAAGTAATAAGAGACTGAACAACATTAATTTGGATTTTCACAAAGGTCCTTACACAACAAAAACCTCTGGATGGCTGTTAGGCTTCATAGCTGGAACTGCTTCCTTCTGTGGAAATTTATGGGAGGTGAACACCCACCACATAATAGAAAATGTGCTGAAATGGGCTTTTAAAGCCTTGAGTCCCAGATCTGGACTCCATTTGTAAATCAGCTGGAGGCATGGAGCAGGTTATAAATGAGAAGAACTCTGACTGTCACGCACCACGAACTCCTTCCCTTTAAAGGGCTTGTCCTCCTTGTTTCTAGAATATACAAAACATAAAAACAAACAAACAAAAAAACACCCATAGATCTGAGTGAAGCACAAGGATGCAAGTAGGTGACCTCCAGAATTGTCTAGACATTAAAAGTGAGAGCACCGTTGAGCAGTCCATACAAGGGCTTAGATGTGAGGTCATCTCATGCTACTGACACAACTGGTGCTGTTTCTAGAACTTCGTGAAACATACTGTTGGTGAGCATGATGCTTGAAATTCAAGGCTCAGTGGTCCATATGTGGTAGGGGTTTACATGTGTCTGTATCTAACCATCCCAGGGAAACTTAAAGTTCTTTTGAGAAATTATGCTATAACCACATGTCCAGAGAATAGCCCTGATTTATCAGCTACTTGTAAAATCTACTTTCAGAGTTTTATTACTAAGACATTCAAGAATAGTATCCTGCAGGAGAGGAACTAACCCCCACAAATGAAACATATACATTATAACTTTATTCTTGTTACCCTTCTATATGCTTTCAAATTTTAAGTTTGCATATTACTTCTGTGGTTTAAGAAGTGCTCTCTTTATTACAGTGTGTCTCTGTACGTGTGAATGGGTGCCTTTGAAACCTTAATTTGTTTGTTCTCTGTATAAATAACTTTGACTTCCTACTATGGAGGTAATATTTCACTAGTGAATGCTACAGATACTGAAAACAAGGCTTCTTGTCTTTGTGGAGGCTTGTCTTCTAGTGGGATGAAACAAATAGTAAATGAAATGAGGAGAAAATACCACATATTTAATGGTGGGTGGTGGGTAATTGGTACTGTTGCAGATGGTAGCAACAGTAACTAATCCACACCTTCCAAACCAAGTACACTGGAAGATTCAAAAATTAACACGAGACAAAGTTTAGAACCCAGCAAAATAGGCTTAATTGAAATAACAAAGAAATTTGACATGTATATATTTAGACTAGCTGTTACCTGGCTGCTCTGAAAGCTCCCTGGAAATGTCTGATAAGGCTTTGACCCTCTGAAATGTGGAAAGTAGCTTTCTTTAAGACAGAGAACAGGATGCCTCTGGGTCTTTTTCAGCCCTACGTAACTGTCATTTTTAAATATTAGGTCTTTGCTTATATGCATATTAATAAAACTAAAGTCAAGAAAAAGCCAAATTCATCAGACCCTGCCTCAGGTGCTCCAGGTGCCCCGGACATGGTAAAGAGCGCTGCTGACCTGTCAGGGCTAGTTTCCCCACAAAGGGCAAAGGCTTGAGAATGTCCTCACTGGTATCAGAGAAGATGAAGCAACTGGGCTCCCATTGGGATGTGGCTTCCATTCTGCCCTAGACTGCTGTGCTGTGCCTCTCTGTGTGGTTTGTTTGGGTGAGGCTGTTTTTTATTGTTGTGTTTAGTTTTTGCAATTCCTTTAGGTTCTTTCCCAACTGCTAATGCAGAGAATGTATTTGCCAACCTTAATTGAAGCACTGGGAGATATTACAAATTCACATTATCTGAGTGATGAGATAGAACTGAGCAGAAATAATTTGTCTCAGTTGTCTTATATATTAAACAAACAAACAAAACAGAGGCCTGATCACATAAAACCTTAGGTCCCTGCAGACCTGAAATCTAGGGTTCAAAGGTTACTCAGAATGACAATTCATTTATCCAAACCTTGCCTCATTAGATGGGTCCTTGTGCAGAATAATTGTCCTCATTTAATGGACTTAGATGTTGAGGTAGAAGTTAATTAAATTGTGCCGGTGATTGAGAGTATGTTTCAATCTAGAAATGAGCCAGATGCACTCCTAGCTTTATACCTAAGCCCCTTGTTAGAGACAGGAACCACGGGTAAAAGGCATAATTGAGTAAATGTATAGTTCAACTCAATCTTCTACCCAAACCAGAGCTTCAGCACTCACTCGAGAGAGATCTCTTCTCCAGCACTCAAGACTTGCTTCCTATCTTCTGGGTGTGAGGAGGACACCTGGGCAGCTGTTTGAAAATGTTTAAGAAAGAGAGAGGGAGACGGGAAAGGAGCAAAGGAAGGACAGATAGACCAACCTAGACCTGAACTCAGTGCACAGATGAGAAGTGGGGAACACCAGACTTTGACTGTGGGTTTTATCTGGTATGTTCACCATCTGGGTTAATCTAGTCATACCACCTTTGAGCATGCAGTTCTGTATGGTAACAAGGGAACTGGAGGGGTGGGCTTTACATTGCCCGTAGATTGTGGGTTAATTAATTTCCTGTTGTCAATGTAGTAAGATGAAGCACAGTGAGACCGAGCTGAACACAAGACCTTAACTCGCATTGTCTGGCCATGGAAATGTGGGCATTTCATGACGTAATAACACATGAGAAAAGAAGCTTAATGGACAGGGGTGAAAAACCAAAAACCAAAAAAACAAAACCAAAAAATGGACAGGAGTGTAGTAAACAGAACACCTGATATAGATGCCTCTTTAGATGGGACTGAACCATTGAGGTGGTTTTGTCTTATTTCTGAAACAGAACCTCATATAGCCCAGGCTAGCTTCATAGCCAAGGATAACTTTGAACTTCTGATGCTCCTTCCTGGTCCTCTTGAGTGCTGGGAGAACAAGCACAGTCACCATGTTGGTTTTTTGTATCTAGATCTTTGTGTGTGCTTGGGCTGCTCTCTACCAGATGGGCTACATCCCTAGCCACAAGATGCTTGTTTCTTGAAACGCCTTATGTTGAGTCCACAGCTGAGCTACAGTTTATGTCTGAATTATATTTTTAATAATATGTATGGATGGCATTATCAAAGTTAATAGAAACTGCTACAGTTTTTCAGTCAGTAAGGTTTTCAGTGAAAGGTAACTTACGCAGGGATTAGCCAGTAATAGCGGCCAACATTTAAGATTTTAACTTTATGATTTTCTATTTCCATCCTTGTTTGTTCTGTGTGTACCATTGTAATGTATATATGAGCTTGTTAGAAACTAAAACATTTAATAATTTAAACTAAAATGACCATGCAGGCAATTTCTATTTGTTTTCTATCCGTGTTTTTTGTTTTGTTTTTGTTTGTTTGTTTGTTTGTTTTATGGAAAATAATCTTCATAGTTTCTTAGTTTTGTGCTAATTATAGTTGTGTTCTTTCTAAAGCAGTGTTTCTCAACCCGTGGGTCATGACCTCTTTGGAGGGGTCAAATGACCCTTTCACAGGGGTCAACTGAGACCATTGGAAAACACAGATATTTATGTTATGATTCATAACAGTAGCAAAATTACAGTTATGAGGGACCAGTGAAAATGATTTTATGGTGGGGGGTCACCCCAGCATGAAGAACTGAATTTAAGAGGCATTAAGGAGTTGAGAACCACTGCTCTGAACGAAAAGTCTGTACAGTTTTTAAACATTATTTTCTCAGTAAGTCCTGGATATTATATTGGCATGTTTAATGCTGTCTTTTACTAGAAACACATGGAGTTTGCCTGAGTCAGGCTGTTTCTTTCCCTTTTGTCAGGTATTTGTCAGGCCTTTGTGGAAATACCGAAAATTATGAGCCCAGACATTGTCCATAGGGAGCTTGTTGCCTACTCTTATCCTCCTGTAATAGCAGCAACTGATGTCACTTAAAGATTAGGGTGCAGCTCAGTGGTAGTATGCTTGCCTTCAAAACCTTAAAAACAAAAACTATCTGAAAATATGTTTAAGATAATGTCAGAGGTTGGAAAAATAAAAACTATTGTCTGTCTCTTTCTATGTCTCTACCTGAACCAGAGATGTGTGCTCTTTCCATAGAGTGATGGAGTCAGAGTGAGAGTCTCAGATACACTCGTCTGGATCTCAAAATGCTTGTGATGTCTTCAAGTAAAATGTAGCATCTCACCATAAAAATGGAAACAAAAAAATCTCTTTCTGTGTATCTCTGCTGTCTCTCTGTCTCTGTCTGTGTGACTGTATCTCTCTGTATTTATCTCTGTCTTTCTGTCTCTGGCTCTCTGTCATTTGTCTTTCTGCCCTCTCTGCTGTCTGTCTGTCTCTCTTATCTCTAATCTCTCTGTCTCTGTACTGTCTGTCTTTTTTGTCTTTATCTCTCTGTCTCTGCTGTCTCTCTGTCTCTCTTATCTCTATATCTCTGTCTCTGTACTGTCTGTCTTTTTGTTTTTCTCTCTCACTGCTGTCTCTCTGTCTTTCTCTCACTGCTGTCTCTCTGTGTCTCTTTCTCTCTGATCTCTCTGCTGTCTCTCTGTCTCTGTACTGTCTGTCTTTTTGTCTTTGTCTCTCTGTCTCTCTCTGCTCTCTGCTGTCTCTCTCTGTCTCTCTCTGCTGTCTATCTCTCTCTCCCTGCTATCTCTGTTGTCTCTCTGTCTAGCTGTCTCTCTCTCTGCCGTCTCTCTATCTCTCTCTGTGCTCTCTCTGTTGTCTCTCTCTCTGTCTCTTTCTCTCTCTCTGCTGTCTCTCTGTCTTTCTGTCCGACTCTGCATCTCTGTCCTGACTGTCTCTCCCAGTGTGTGTGGGGAAGGGGAGGGCTTAGACTTGGAAGTGTGAAGGACGGTTAGCTGACAGTACTTTTTGATTATGATGGCTGCATGTTAATCTCTCACTGCATGCTTCAATCAAATTATTGCTTCATTTAAAGAACACAGGTCAGGGAGTTGCTGAAGCTGACAACGACATATCTGAAAGGAATAGTCTTTGTGTGGAGAATTTCTGCCCTTTCTCTTGCCTAATTCATCTTTTCCTCATTTTTCTTCCATCTCCGGCTTTACCCTTCACTTCCACTTCCCATTATCCTCCGTTTCTACCCTCAGGCTTGCTTGCCTGACAACTGAAACCATGCTTTGATTCTGTTTACAGCATTTAGGTTCCTGCTGGGCTGGCAATCCTTCTCCCAAATCTTAGAAATAAATACAAAATTAGTCATGATGGTCAAATGAGGATGAACAGTGTGAAAAACAAAACCAAAAAAATCTCCAGAATACCTTGTCATTGTCTAAATAGTGTCAGAACACAGTTTCCAGAAAATCCCCTTTTCTACACCAAGCCTGATAGTCTTGCCCGTACTCAGCCTGTAAGGACAGTCGACAAACCCTGACTTTGAAAGGAGCACCACTCAGTGTGAACATGAACGTACAAGTTAAAGTGGTGTATCTAGGTGTGTATTTGTGCCTAGGCACCCAGCATGAAAGGAACATAGCCTGGAGCAGTGACCATGTGTGAGCCTCTGCTGCTCTCCTCCACCCTATATCCCTGCCAGCATGCTTTATAGAAGTTAGGAAAATGGTTCCCTTAGTACATTGGTGGTCTGTATACAGGATACAGATGCTATCAGCAGAGATCTGCGGAGCATTTGTGGGGTGGGGGGAGGGGCCAAGGAGTTGCATTTTCTGAAGGGGAGAGGAATCAGTCACCACCTCTGCTCTGGAGTTGGTGCTTCTTGGCTAGGAACCAGGGGCCACCCTACCCAGTGGCGGGAAGTGACCGTGGTAGGCCGCAGGCAGCTTCCACTCTCCATGTATTACAGCTCTCATACGACAGATGCTCCCAGACATTCTTTGGTGATACAATTCCCACACCTTTACTTCTTCTGGTTAGGGTCTTATATACACTTTGGGGTGGGTTGGAGTCTGACAGCAGATGCTTTCTATTGGCTTCGTCTGAAATGTTTAGGTATGCCTCATCTGCATGTGGAGGGGCTTTGAGATGCTGCCCCTGATCCTTTCTCCAAGGGTGCTGTGGTCATGGGACAGGGGCCTGGTCAGGAGCAAGTGAAGCACCTATCGTTCCCTGGTATGTATGAGGTGCTAGAGTTTCTGAACCTACTCAATGTTACCAAGTACACTGGGGTCAAAGTAGTTTCCTTTTGCATTTTCTTCTGGTCTGTCTTGATATCACATACTGAGCTATGGTATAGCAAGTTACTAGATCTTAAGTCTAGTTCCCTGTCTTGTGGTTTTACTAAAGGAAAATAAAAAGTGTGGATAATCAGCACAATCTGTGAGTCCCATCTTCAGTACAGAGGGCAACTCAAACCCCGATGGTCATTTCATCCTAACTGTGGATCTTCTGCTCATAGTGGGGCATCTAAACTGTGAACTCTCAGGCCTGGGTGGAGTTTGATCTGAACTTAGGGGCTTCACATGCCAGCTTCCATAAAACTGATGATTCCTGGAATGATTTCAGAACGCATGGATTCTGTTTGTGTTGATTGGCCTGGCATGTACATCTCACAAGTCTGACAGTGTGCATACGGTTTAAGAACCTCTACAGAGAGGGTATCTGTTCTCACTAAACATGAGGACACATGGATGAAACAGCTTCTCAAAATCCATGGTACCAAGCTTCCAGGTTGTTGAATAAGTCCTAGTGCAAAGGTGAATGCCCTTTGCACTAGGACAGTGCTTTGAGACCTGGTCACGTTTAGTCCTTCATTTAAAAGTCTGTTCATCTCTATCTGTTGTACCAGCCTCCGTAATGAAACAGGAAATGTATCCTTCGGTTTTGTGAACCAGTAGAACAAATTATCAAACATGAGGGTTTTTTGTTTTTGTTTTTACAGGGGAGGAGGGATTCCAGCTTATGGCAGGTTATCAGAAGTACAGACGATAACCTGAGACTTGTGATTGGTGTCCAAAAAAGGGCACAGCTGTAGGGTTGAACTCTTAACCTTGCTAACTCTGAGCTTGGTGTCAGAATCGAACTGCAGGATGCCAAGCAGAGATACCAAGAGGAGAAGAATTATTTTGTTATATAGAATGTGCTTCATGTATTACTGTGTATGTGTATGACAGGCATGTATATGGTGGCATGTGCATAGAGGTGACACTCATGAGTCTTTTTCTTTTGTCCTTCCATGTTTACATGAGTTCCAGGGATTGAACTAAGGTTTTCAGGTTTCCACGTCGAGCTTCTTTTCTACCCACAATCCATCTCACTGGCGTTTTTTATTCTTTTATATTTTCTGTCTATGTCCTTGGTTCTATTTGTACTGTATTGCCACCAAGAGCCATGTGATTTCAATATTATAAGAAGGACCTACAGAGGTTGGTGGTGGTTATGTTCATTTTGGAACAAGACAAAGTAGGAAGGTGGTGTGGCTCAGTGGTGTTGTATATGCATGAAGACTTGAGTTCTGTTCTTGGCCAAACAACAGAATACAACCAAAAGACCTCTTGGACCAGTTAAGATGAAGGTGCTTCCTTCAGTGTAAGAAGCTATAAAAGAGTATGTTTATCCTTAAGAAAGTCTTGTTCAGTGACAGTTGATATGTATTTCACATTCTGGGTCTCAGGTATTGAGCTGGAAGACTCCAGCCATAGCTGAGATGAGTAGCCAAGGCTTTACCATGGAGTTCATTCAGTTCTTTTGACTTAGGAGGGAGTGAGCAAAATTCAGTTGTGATTCATGCTTTTCAGTGTCCATAAAGCTTGAGGAGAAGTCTGTCTGGAAGGAAAGGCTGGTGGTTGCATGGGTTGTACAGTTTGGTTTGTGACTGTTTTGGTTGATTAGTTTGTATTTGTTTGTTTGATTGATTGATTTTTGTTTTGTTTCTTCTTAGACTAGTTTTCACTATGCAGCCCAAGGAAACTTTGAACTCTCGAACCTTCTGCCTGGTTCTCCTGAATGCTAGGATCATAGACAGGCACAATCATACCAACCTACACGATTTGGCTTTTGAAAAAAGTTTGTGCCTTAAAAGTTTGAGTTTTAATGAGTAGTCGGCCAGTTCACACGTTTTAATAGCAATTATGGATTTGTTACTTGCCTCAGACCTTCCTGTTGGTTCAGTCTTTCTGTGTGTGCACTGGATTTCTGTCACATGGCCAGGAACAGGTGTGGATCCAGGTAAACGTGGGTTTGCCTAGTCTAACAGCAGAGCGGTGGTAGTGTCCGGGGGATGGAGGCTGGTCATGAAAATTCTTCTTGGTGCTTTAGAGTTAAAAATATCACACCAGGACCTGAATTGTTTCAATTGTTAGAATGATTATTAGTTGCTTGAAAGAGCCATGTCTCAGGCTTCTAATTTAAGATATTATGCTTAAATTAAATTTTTCTTTGTTTCCTGAAGCTGTAGCATGTTTACCTGACAAGCACTTAGGAACACAGCTTGTGTCTTTGTGTGATGCTAATCATGTGAGCCAGCAGTAGCTCAGAGAGGCAACCGTGTTATACCCAGTGCCTCCTGGAACCAGGATGCTAATCTTTATTGGTAGCTGCTGACAAATTAGTATTAAATGTTTTGTACCCCTGACAGTTTCCAATATGATCTATGCTGTTAAGTGAAATGTTGTAGCATTGATCATGAAGATATTTTTTTTTCCTCCTGGCTCATTTGTGAGAGCAACTACTGTCTCTAATCAATGAGACCTACAACTGGATCATGAGTCTTTGGGGACAAGGAGAGTGGTTCAAGCTGCAGCTGCAGATTATGAGAATAGA
Organism: Rhynchomys soricoides; assembly: GCA_019843965.1. NCBI lineage: Eukaryota > Metazoa > Chordata > Mammalia > Rodentia > Muridae > Rhynchomys > Rhynchomys soricoides. The sequence goes on along the minus strand of JADRCH010000316.1, from coordinate 725,850 downwards.
CTTGCTTTCCTCTAGTCTGCTGGAGTACATCTCTTTGCCTAACAAGGAGCACCGCTCTGGGGACTGCAGCCCAGCCCCACCCTCACAACCTGGGAAAATTCCATGTGAAGTACCCTGGAGCTTTACATCCCATCATTGGATTGCTGTGAAGTAGCTGTATGTTAGGAGCTTTTAAGAGGTTTAAACCTGGCAACTAATATAATGGATAAAAATTCTATACAAGTGATGGGAGAAAAACCAAGGTGCTTAGTATTTTATGTGTACCATAAATAAATATGACATGTCTATTAGAGATTATAAAAAAAATTCTAAGTCTATGTCTATATCCAATAGGTGAGACTTTAGAATGACCCCACTCCTACTTCAAGTCTTGGCTGAAAAGTTGGAGATGTTTGCTCGTTGGCTGAGTCAACCTGGGGTCCAGTGGCCCCTGGCTGTTCTGCTGATATACCTCTTCCCAGTGTTTAACACCAGAAGCTGCCTTTCCACCCTCTCTCCTCTTGGTTTCTAATGCATCTGCTTGCCACTCCCGTTTCTATCTTCTCCACTTGCTTCTTTTTTTTTTTTTTTTTTTAAATCATTGTCTACACCTGAAAGCCCACCCTGCTCAGCCCTAGACTGCAAGATTTCTTTTCTATGAGATGTAGCCTCAGGCTTCCTCCCTGCATTCGGCTCTTGTTACTGTCACTCATGTTCTGGTCTTTCATGCCCAATTGTTTTAGTTAGATCACCCTAAGAACCCAGACTCTGAAGTTCGTGGAGGAGAGCTCAGCTCCTCCCCCTTACTCCTTCCTCTCCACTTTGACAGTCCTGAGGTGGTTGGCTCAGAAACTTCCTTGTTACTCCTTGCCTCAGAAGCCTCTGCTGATTTCCCTTTGCCTGTGAAAGGAGCCCTGGGCCGCCAAGCCAACTCTCAGAGGCCCACCAGGAATCAGCTCTGACCTACTTTTCTAGGTTTGCTTTCAATTAGAATATATCATCTTTCTGTTACTATTGTAGTTGAAGACTTACAAACCCTATGTAGCCTAGGCTGGCCTCACAAATTACATCCGTCCTCCTGTTTCCAAATCCTGGGATTATAGGATGTATAAAAACAGGCCTGATAATGAATTCCTGACATGTTCTGAGTCTCTCAGACAGATTGGAAGGCGCACGCACACGCACACACATTCCCCCCCCCCTCTCTCTCTATCTCCAGATTCTAGTTGTGCTCAGACATTGGAAACAGCTAATTTGCCTGGGACAGCAGCTACAGAGAGGACTCCTACCCCACTTAAAACCAGGTGCCCCATGCACATCCTTCCAGTGTGCCAGTCTTCAGAGGGATGGGGGTTATAGGGTGGGCTCTGTGTGCTTTGTTCCACCATGCTCCCAGAAACACTCCTAAAGCAGTGTGTGCATTTGACAGTACCTAAGAACAAAAGAGCAATTATATTCATCCCAGAGGAAGAAAGATGGGATTCCTTAACAGTTTTAGAACTTAAAATAAACATATACTTGGTAATTTGAAAACCACACCCAAGTCCTGTCTGTAGTAAGTCCCTGTCTTTTCAGGTTTTCAGGTTTGCTATATAACCATCATTAAATAAATGAGTCAGTCAGTCAGTCTCTCTCTCTCTCTCTCTCCCTTTCTCTGTGTGTGTGTTGACATATACTTTAAGTGAAAATTTGGGCAAAATTGTAAAAGTAGGCAGGAATTGAATAAATTTTAAAGCTATTGAACAGCCATTTAAAAAATCATCAAGATGCTTTTCAGAAATGTAATAAACACTTGAGCCCTAGCTGTAATGGCATTGACCTATGATTCAAATTCTGAATGTGTGTTTTTTTAAACTTTAATCAAATTAAAACATGTATTTTGGCAGTGCCTACAAAAAAAAAAAAATTAATAATAATAGTAAGCTGTAATGTTCCAGGGCCAATAACAGGGTCTTTCAAATTCAAAGCTTTTCTTGGCTCCTCGAAGTCAAAGCTAAAGTAAGATTATTTTATGGTGCTTTAAATTCAACCATTTCTGAAACAAAAAGCAGGTGAAACAGAAGTGCTAAGCCCACTTGAGGGAATGTGAGTCGGTGCAGAACGCTGGGTATTCCCATCACCACACTCACTTGGAATGAAACTTTGCCATTGGCAGGTTGCTGTCAGAGGTCTCCCTGTGCAGATGAATGCTTTCATTACTGCCTTGCATTCTGCCTTCCCAAGCACTGAAAACCGCTGGGGTGGGTGTCTATGATTGTTCCTAAGTAACCCTATACTCCTGATGTTAGTACTTTGGGTGGGTTGGGGTTTGATTTCTTTTTTTCTTTATATATATATATATATATATATATATATATATATAAAAAGAAAAATATATATATATTTTTTCATATATATATGTATATGTATACATATATATATATATATATATGTATATATACACACACACACACACACACACTACACACAAAAAAGAAAGCTTACCCCTTTGGGTAATACTTAGATCCACTTCATTAATTCAATTATATTTGCATAAGAAGTCTATTAAACGATTCTTACCAAACCTCTTACTATTCAACTGATAAAATGCAGAGAGACTCAAAAGGTGTTTCTGTTGCAGAAGTAAGCTGGCTGAGGCTAACATGAAAATGAGAAACTTCACATTGATACATAAGGCAAAATATATTTGTGTAAAATTAAATCAAGCTAGATGATTGACTTAATATGCCTTACTTTTTATTTAATTGAAGATCTTCATACAATGTATTTTCCCCAGTTTATTCCAGATTCTCCCCATTTCCCTACCTACCTAACTTTTTGTTCTTTTTCTCTCTCAAAAAAAAAAGAAAGAAAGAAAAGAAAAGAAAAGGAACCAGGAAGCAAAACAACACACATAAAAAAAAAAAAAATCAAGCAAGCAAAAGATCAGTAAGGGACAGAAATTACCAAAACCAAGCAAAATGAATCAAAAATGTCCACAAAAGCAGCACTGAGTTTGTTTTGTGTTGGTCAACGTCTCTTGGGCATAGGGCCTGCTCTGAAGCTTGGTTACTCAGTGAGATCCCACTGGTGAAAACTAATTTTCCCTTTGTCACTGGGTATTGATTACAAATAGCTTTTAGTTTACGGATGGGCCTCCATGTTCACTCTCCTTCTCAGTGCTGGCACCCTGTTTGGCTTTAACTTGGGCAGATCTTGTGCATTTATGTGTGCTTCAGTCCTGTTGTGTCTGAAAGATCATTTTCTTGGAGTCATCCATCACCCCTGGCTCTTACAATCTGTCTACACCCTCTTCCATGTTGCTCACTAAATACTGAGGGATTCTATAAAAACATCCCGTTTAGGACTGAGGTGTTCCAGAGTCTCTCAGTCTGTGTGTAATGTCCAGTTGTGGGTCTCCATGTTAATTTCTATCTACTGTGGGAAGGAACATCTCTGATGATGACGGAACATCATCTTGA
>JADRCH010000316.1:709431-722400 GCA_019843965.1 Rhynchomys soricoides | reverse complement strand
CTACTGTGGGAAGGAACATCTCTGATGATGACGGAACATCATCTTGATGAGGCTTCAAGGAGGCACTGTTCTATGTGTGTAGCATTGTCATAAACATTAGCACTATGTCATTAGCATTATGTCATTTAATTGCTATGTTCCGTTAGCAGAATAATAGCAGTAGTTTTTCACCTAGATCCATGTCCGATCCCATCTGAGGTTCTTGGCAACTTTATCAGTATCAGTCATGGGGGTCCTCTTGTTTGCTTATTTTCTTTTTGGAGGTAGGGGTTAGTTTTTGTTGGTGTTGTTTAGTTTTTTTGAGACAGAAAGCTCTAGCTTTCCTGGAACCCCCTATGTAAACCAGTCTGGCCTCCAAATTATAAAAACCTGCCTGCTTCTGCCTCCTGAATGCCCAGCTATGCCTTAATATGCTAATTAGTAGTAGGTGATAGGAAAAGCCTGTGTCATATCAATAAACGTAACTAAAGACCTGAATTTTAGAACCCTCTCTGTCAAGGCTGTAGATTTTCAGCTGAATGTTTGTCAAGTTGTCATACTTAAAACCATATTTCTTTTTGCTTCCAGCGCTAATAATTATTTGAGTGTTACTTTTATACTATGAAACGAAAGTTGAGAAAGTAGCCGGGTGTGGTGATCCTAGTACTTGGGAGGTTTAGAGTTCAAGGTTTATTCCTCTACATGAACCTTGAGTTTGAGGTCATCCTGGGCCCTGTGAGATCCTGTTACAAAATATAAACAACAACAGAGTTCAAAAAACTACCTTAAAAAATATTCTTTTGGGGGAACAGGGAGTGTAGAGTACAATGCTTAGTCTGTGAAAGGCCCTAATAAAAACATGTTTTTGTGCTGGTAGAGAGTAAAGGATCTTCCCAAGAGTTTAATGAGGAGCCAAGAATTTAGGATTCAATTTAATGACTCAAATTCTAAAAAAAAAAAAAAAAAATTTTCTTTGTATATTAATACCTAGGAATTTACCGTGTTAGAGATCAAAATGAATACATGTCTTTATTTGAATGTGAAGGTATAAAACAACTGTGAATTAGTTTCTTTGTATATTAATACCTAGGAATTCACAGAGTTAGAGATCAAAATGAATACATGTCTTCATCAGAGTGTGAAGGTATAAAGCAGATGTGAATTTGTTTAAATGAAAAATGTGTTTATGAATAAAAAGTGCTTTTCTGCCTACAGTCTTAAATTACGATTAATTAAGCACTGTGTAATATAATAGATAATTACTGTGCTTTAATATGGATGCTTGTGGGTTTGCTAGTCTTTCTAAGTAACTATTGTTGGCTAATAGTCTTTGGGGAATCATTCATACAGCCATTCTGGCTCTAAAAAAAAAAAAACTCTCTAAATACCAGTGGGACAGATGTATTTGAAGCATGGCTGATATAAAATAAAATGCACTTTTATTTGAAGTGTATCATTTGATTATAGTTTTTATTTATATCACAATAACATTCAGAATCTTTGCAGCAGAAGAAAAAAGAGAAGCTTGTTATGTGGAGGGAAATTTTTCAGAGCAATCCAGTAGCTTAAGAAAGAAAGACTGGAGTTGGGCGCATTGGGGATCTGATCTATTTGGGGAAATTTCAACTATTCTGTTCATTAGAGTTTTAACTGGAGATGTTTTTGTATAGCCTCGTTTTTATTTTAATTAATATTTCTATGACAGATAATTAGGTAAAAGCTGTTGAATATTAAATATGGTCATCATTTAGGGAAAAACAAGCATTTCTGGGTCAAAGCTTTTCACAAAATATTGTGACATGTGAGCTGATTAACTGAACTGAATGCCAAGTGGGTTGCCCCCATCCAACCAGACCCTCATAGTCACTTAGTTCTTTACATCAGGCTGTCCGACATAGAATGGCTGCTTATGACAAATAAGTAATAATCATTTCTACCTCATTCAGTCCAGCTGAGTGTAAGAACATCTCAACCTGTGTCAAGTAAAGCATTTTAAATGTCAAACGTTTGAAGCTCCTGCGATAGTTGTCTGGTGCTTTCTGAGTAGTTGTGGCTCCCTACCTGTGAGAATCACTGAAGACTTTAAAACAGGCTACCCCATTGTCCTTGCTATTAATGTCCTGCACCATGTGCCAAAAAAAGGCCAGCTTAATTTCTAATCTTAACAGAGAAGTCAAATGTTTTTATCAGGGGCTGAAGTGATGGCTCAGTGGTTAAGAGCACTTACTACTCTAGCAGATGACCTGGGTTTGGTTGCTAGCACACACAAGGCAGCTCACAACCTCCATAACTCTACTTCCAGAAGATCCAACAACTTCTTTCTACAGTCACCAGGCACACATGGTGCACATACATACATATAAAATAAAAATAAATATTTTAAAAGTTATAATAGAAGTCACTACATATTCCCCAGATCTCTCATTATAATTACTAATCTTTACAAACTTAGGCTGTTGGGTTAACTGGTTTGGGGCTTTGCCTGACTTTTATAGACACTGTAAGAATGTTCTGTAAATGCAGGCTGTGTATTGTCTGATCAAACACACACCATGTCTTTTTGTACTAGGCTTAACTTTTACCCAGCAAAGCCTATGCGTACCTGTTTGGAGACCTTCTTTTTTTAGAGTAGCAGTAAATCAGACCAATGGTTTGCTGGCATATTGTGGTATGACAGATCATTGGAAGTCTAGGCTTACAGTGAGTTTTAGGTGCCATTTGTCAGATTAATCGTTTTCATAAATGACACTATTAACCTAGAAATGTCTTCCTTCAGTGCTGGGGATTGAACTTAGGGCGTTGTGTAAACTATAAATTGTTACTTAAAATTCTTCAATAGTCTTTATTAATTGCCACCTTGGTTCACTTTAATGGCTTCTTGCAATTTAAAGGCAAATTTAAACTGAGACTATGGGTCTGTGGGTAAGAATCCCCAGGCTGAAAAGATGGGTCTATGCGTAAGAATCCCTAGTATCCATGTAGAAGCCAAGCTTAGCTTTGCATGGCCAGGAACCCCAGTACTGGGGGGAAGAGGGTGCCAGTACTGAGGGGTTGGTGTACTAGTCACTGTTCCACTCCTATAAAAAGACACCATGACCATGGCAACTCCTATAAAAGAAAGCATTCAATTGGGACTTGCTTATAGTTTCAGAGATTTAGTCCATTATCATCAAGACAGAAGCATGGCAACATGCAGGTAGATGTGGTCCTGGAGAAGAAGCTGAGAGTTCTACATTCAGATCTGCTGGCAGCAGGAAGAGAAAGAGCCACTAGGCCTGGTTTGGGCTTTCAAAACTGTAAAGCTCTCCCCTAGGGACATACTTCCTCCATCAAGGCCATACCTCCTAATCCTTTTCAAGTAGTGCCACTCCTGATGCTAAGCATTCAAATATATGAACCTATAGGGACCATTCTTATGGCTGCCACAGGCAGAGACAGGAGGATCATGGTGCTGCTGTCTTCTGGCCTCTGCAGATGTGTTTACTTATGCGCGCGCACACACACACACAAGCTTTTAAACATTACTGTCTGCAACCATTGCTTTATGTAGATGAGAATTAATTCTCTTACCATTCTATAACCAAGTCAAACCTAAAAACATCCCTCTGGCTGATATAGGACTTATAGATATCTTATTTGAGTGGGATTTGTTTTTATAGATAGAACTTTGTTTGCACTGATCTTTTTTTTTTTTTTTTTTTTAAAGAGCAAATGTAACTAGTTGTCTGTAACTAAATTGTGGAATTTTTCTTTTGTTGTTTACAGGACTTGGAGCTATGTAGTAGACAATTGGCTATACCTAGACATTTATTAAAGTATAGATCTTGGGCAGCATAACCTATTATTTGTCTTAGTTCAGATTGCTCTAACAAAATACCACATATTGCATAGTTTGCAAACAAGATGTAAAGCCACTTCTTTCTCATGATTATGAAGGATGGGCAGTTCAAGATCAAGTCATTGGCAGAGTCAGGGTCTGATGAGGGCTTGATCTTGGTTCATAGCTTATCTCACTGGGGTTTTACATAGCAGACAGAGGAAGCAAGCACTCAGGACTCTTAAAAAGTCACTGAATACACCCATAAAAGATCCACCTCCTAAACTTCGTACAGTCTAATCAGTGTCAAATAATCCACCTTCTGATTCCATCATGTTAAGGGGTAGGTTTCAATTTATGAAATTGGAAGTGTTATCAGTCTTCAGTCTGTAATAGTACATAAAATCATTGCCTTCAGAGTTTATTGCTGGTTTTTGTTTTTGTTTTGTTTTGTTTTGCTTTGCTTTATTTTTTTGTTTTTGTTTTTTGTTTTTTCAAGTCAGGGTTTCTCTGTGTAGCCCAGGCTGTTCTGACCTTGCTGGCCTGGCTCTCAACCGAGATCCTCCTGACTCTGCACACCGAGTGATGGGATTAAAAGCATGTGCCACCACTGCCCAGCTTATTACCGTTTCATACATTAAAAAAATGTGCTGTTCACTGTGTAAAAGATAAGGAAATTAAATCATGTTGTAAAATAAATATTGACTAGGCAGAGATACTTATATGAGGCCACTTTGCGTTTTACATACAATTTCTGTTGTGGTGGAAATTCTGTGGCACTGTGTGGGAACAAGCCTGGTGCAGTGGAAAGAAGCCCCAGGTGTCTGTCCCAGGCGCTGGGGCTCTGGGACAGGAGACCCGTGGGAAGTGACCACACGTCTTCCCACACAGTCCGACGGGCAGGTGGGGGCTGTCGGAAGCCTCTTCGGGCCCTGCCTGTGGGCGAGGGAGGGGGCCATTCCTGAGAATGCATGGCAGCTATCTCCTTGGGTTCTCTAGCCAGGGGCACTGCAGTCACTGCAGTGTGCCGCAGATGGGCTAGCTGGAGCACAGCTGGGGTTCCCGCTGGGACTTTGGGTGCCAGGCTAACTGCTTAGGCTTGGGTGAATGGATACCGTCTGGGAGTGCTGGGATTCCCTCGAGAGAGATTAGCCGCGGCTCCTTAATTGAGGGCCAGATCCCTCACTTCCCACGGTGGGTCCAGATGAAGAGACAGTCCATAATTCTATGACATTTATTTTTATCATGTGAAAAGTAGCATGAATGGAATTGTACCCCCCCCCCCAGAGAGGCGAGGCAGATATAGTAACTGGGAAGGGGTGTGGCTAAGCCTCTAGGTGTCTCATTAACATGGGGATGGCTTGGGGCTGTGTGGCCAATGAGTCAAGTGCCATGATCAGTGTGTGGAAAGTGTCGAACTGAAACCTCTCATTACACAAACTAACTGAAAATACGGAATTTTGGGTTTTTTTTAAGGCTAGAATTGTTCCCAATTTTTACTGGATTCAGGTCATTATCTACCCTAGAAAGAAAATTTTGCACCGTTTTTTCCAACTTGCTTTTTTTGTGATGTTGATACAAACTTAAGGGCCCACGGGTACTAGATAAACACACTTTACCTGCCATTGAACCAATGCGTTATAGATGCATTCGAAGGGTAAAGATGACCAGCCTTGAGACCTGATGTGTGCCTTGTGGGTTTTCTTACCCTGATTCTTGCCCTAAATGAAAGCAAATGGTTTTGGAAAGTCTTCCTTTATTAGAACATGAAATGTCGCATTCCCTGTACAACTGGATTGTATACCTCAGAAAGCTTAGGGACTTCATTTTTAAAGCATATTATTTATGCATTGGTTTTTCAAAAGCACCTCAACTCCCAAGTATAGGTGATCTCTTAGTAGGGGGAATAAGATAAGAATTGCATACTGAGAAAGCTTTATCAGACAAAAAGACTTTGCTTTTCGTTTGAAACATTCAGTGTAAAGAATTTTTCAAAGCTTATCTTTAATAAATAGTACATTTGTGCATAGAATCTTACTCCAGCCCCCTTCATTCATTGTGTTTTTGCAATGGATGCTATTCGGGTACCTTCTTGTCCTTTCTTTGCTCACACTGTTTTTCTTTTTCCTTTACAGAGACACTCCTTGATGACTTCCTCCTCACGTATTCCGTATTCATGACAACTGATGACTTGTGCCAGGCGCTGTTAAGACAATATCCTTCATTAACTTCAGGAAGCTGTGCCGGCTTCCTCTCAGAAAGATGTCCCACATTAGGAATTAACTGACTTTCTTAATTCACTCAACCCTCGGTGGAGTGTGGATATGTTAAATATTAATGTAATATCCACAGTGAAGATGGAATGAGACAGGACAGACAGGGACAGTGGGGGATGTGCTGCTGCTGCTGCCTTTGTATTTTATTCTGTGGGCAAAGTGTACTGTTTAGACCATGTTTGCTTTATTTGTGTTTCTCACGGTTGCTTAGGGAGCTGGAGGTAAAATTGCCTTCCAGGTAAACCCAATACAGCAGGTCAAGAGGACTGACAATAACAAACAATAAGTACCCTTATAGGAGAGTCAGCTACTTAGAGTCAGACCTCTTGTGCAGATGAACCTCCTGTGTGTGTATGTGTGTTTGTGTGTATGTATGTGTGTGAGAGAGAGTATGTTTGTATATGTGTGTGAGTGTGTATGAGCAAGTGTGTGTGTATCTGTAAATGGGTATGTTTGAGTGTGTGAGCGTGTGTGTGTGTGAGTGTGTGTTTAAGTGTTTGTAAGTATGAGTGAGTGTGTTTGAGTGTGTGTGAGTGTTTGAGTGTGTGTATATATGTGTGAGTGTGTTTGTGTGTGTGAATGTGTGAGTATGAGTGAGTGTGTGTATGTGTGTGTGTTGCGTATGTGTGTTCTTCCCCCTGGGAAGTCGACCCCATCTCTGGATGCAGCTGTCATCTTTTTGGAATGCCCCACTCACTGCATACTTTCCCCAAGTGTCGGATGGATTAGAAGGTTAACTGCCTGCTAAGAAAGCCGTATAATTTTACTCAGCAACCAGAGAGATGCTGTATAAAGGCCAGAAGCCCACATAAACTGACTAGATGTCTCCAACAGGGCTTCTTGCCTCACTATGCTTAGAGAAGATACTTCAAAAGCAATTCAGTATTTAATAAATTAATTTAGTTAATTAATTTTATTGCTAGCAATAATAAAATTGATTATAGCCTTTAAGCATTTAATAAAAACCTTTACTGCTTTTATTAAACCAAACTAGAGAGTCTGTTTCAATTCGCACAAAATGTTTAGGAAAATGGGTTATATGCCAAAGATTTTATTAAAACTTAATAATAGCCATTTAAAATTCATTACCTGTTAAATAATTGTTACATGTCTCCCAACTATACTACATTTTCCTGTCTAAAAGAATACCTTAAAACTCCATAGTGTTTAAAATGACATGTCTATTAAAAGACTATATAACTAATCTAGACTTGGTGGGATTACATAACTGTAATCCCAGCACTTAGAAGGCAGAGTCAGGAAGATCTCTGAGGTCAAGGCCAACTTGGGCTAAGACACCTGTCTCAGAGGAAAGGCAGGGCTAAGAGATGGCTCAGTAAAGCTTGAAGATCTACATTGAGTCTCCAGAACCAAGGTAAAGCTAAGCATGGTGGTGAGAGCTTGTAATCCTGGTGATGGGGAGGTGGAGACAGGCAGAGCTGTCTGATTGCTACTCAGAGAGTGGAGCCTCCTTGGTAAGTCCCAGCTCTGTGAGAGACCCTGCCTCAAACCAGCAGATGCTGCCTAAGGAATGTCATTCATGGTTGCCCTCTGACCTCCACTTGCAGGTACACACATGTGCACCTGTGCGCACACACACAAACACATGCCCCCACACAGAAACAAAAGTGTTTATATAATATGTGTATATATGAACTACAAATGACACATATGTACATATTAACTGTTTTCTTGCTTTACTGTATCCTCTGACTAAGCCAATCTATACATATTTTGACAGTGTCTAAAATCTGACTCATAAAACTAATCTTGAAACGTTAGTTTTGAATTTGGAAAATTTCAACAATATGTAGATTTTTCTCACAATTTCCAAGTAGTTGCTGTTTAAAAATTCAGCAATAATTATGTTTCTTAATTTCTCCTTCAGATGCATTTTGGGGAAAAAAATATCTGTGAGCTATTTTTATCTACATTTTAATGCTTACCCACTCTAGTGCAATCACCACCCATTAACTGTAAGAATTATGTCCTATAGCAAATTAGATGTCTTCAAACTGTTGTCTTCAGCAATGATCTTCTTTTTTTTTTTTTTTTACCGCTTAATAATTTAGTGCCCCAGCAGATATTTCTAAAGAATGTCTAAGGGTCTCCTTGGATATCAATGTTTTCAGTCTCTAACTAGGACAATTATATGAAAGTTTAGTTATTTTTACAACCTTCTGATTATTAAAATCCATGAGATGGAAAACACTTTAAACTAGAAGTTTTTCTGCATAACCGTTTTTGTTTCTTGCCATCTGTGAAATCAAGCTGCAATCAAGGCTGTGACATCTGTATCAAACGCCAACAGTTCTGGTTGTGTCTTCATAAAGATGCTTGTTATATTCCACTACTGTGGGCCCAGGTCATTTTAATTTGTTTTTCCCATGACTTTTTAAATACTGTTTATAGATTGGAACCATTTTACAGTGCTTGGATATTTTATATGGATATTTTCATTGTAATAGGATTGGATGGCTTTTGGCTTTTATCATAGTAAAGCACATTATTTAAGCCCGTAGCCTGGGCCAGCTAATATTCAGTGCATTACAAAGAACCTGCAGCTCACCCAGTGCCCTTCCCCCACTGCTGCATTTATAAATCAGTATGATTACGCCTGAGCAAAATAGAAAGGAACTTATCCCCTACTATACTAAAGCAGAACATAAATGCAAATTTAATCAGTAAGCATCCTAAAAAGATACATATATTATAGGGAACATGAGGTTGAGAAAATAAATATTAATAACTATAAAGTTAGAATAAATAGTTGAACACTTGTGGTCTTGAAATTTCTTAATTCTGCTGGTGTAGGTGGGGCTTAAATATGACATTTGAATGAAGAGAAACTCAGATCTTCACTAGAAAAGAGAGTTGTTGGTGTTTCCTCAACTGGCTGTCTTCTTCCTTACTAGGCATATCTTTTAAAAGAACACATGTACAAACGGAAATAGCATAGGACTAACCTATATGTTTGCCTTTCAAGAGAAAAACTGAAAGAAATAGACATTTTTATAGGCATGTTTTGTTTGTTGTTTGTTTGCTTGGCTGATTTTATTTCACAAGTAGACTTTAAAGGTGGCCACAGCATATTCTTGCAGGTTAGGGAGAAAGTGAGCCATACTTTTCGTATTTACGAAGTCTGATGTACAACTCATTTCTGTTTTGTAGCTGTTCATAGACACTAGCAGATATGCAGTCTTGATAAACCATCTTCTAATGCTTTCTATGTCTAGTTAGCTTTTCAACACCATTAGGACGGTCAAGGGCTGGGAATGGGGGTACATACCTGTAATCCCAGCACGTGGGAGGTGGAAGCAAAGGGATGAAAAGTTGAGGCTAACCTGGGCTACATGAGACTTTGTCAGGGACTGGGGTGAGGGGGTCAGAGAAATGATCATTTTGAGGGAAAAAGAATAGATGACCTTAGACAGTGCTGAGCTCTTGTTTCATTCCTAGGCTTTAAGCCTTTTATTTTGAAGTTATTAACATATGGTCATTATATATAAATTAGGAAATGTTAATTAGTATACAGATACTCCTAAATTTCACTACATTGAAAAGCCACCGTTAACCATCTGCATGTCTTTCTAGGTAATTAAAATATTCATGTAAGCATTATTAAAATATTCATATAAGCATTCTTATTAAAATATTCATGTAAGCATTATTATTAACTCATGTAGATAATGCTGCTGGGTTTTTGTTTTTGTGCTCAACAATATACTGTGAATGCTCACTTCAATATATGTACTTCGTACTGGGCCCCATTTTTATGGCCCAGAGTAATTTATTTAATGAATATCTAATCATTTATTTAACTGGCTTCTTGCTGGAGCACTTAGGCCTTCCCCTGTTAAGTTTTTAATTTACATTAATGAAGGTGAAACCCTTTATACCTATGTCTTTGCACATTTATCTGGTCCTTCCTTTCTTGAACACATCCTTAGGAGCAGGCATTTGCATCAGATCATAAACTGTGCTCCAGACAGCTGTGCTCATCTGGAGCAACTTTAGAAGTAACTGATTGTTATAAAATATGAATTTCTAAAGATCAGAGATTGCCTGGCCTCCTTCTGATGTTGCTCATTGAAATACTATTCACCTGTGTAGTAAGACAGGCTCTTCTCTGGAAGCTACTCTTGAAATCAGTGGGCCACCTCATGGCACTTTGTACTGACATAAACCCCATGCTGCTGAGGGACTCTGTCAGCAGCTGCTTGCCCTCAGCTGCAGGCGACAGCACAGCCTCCCACTGGGGATGCCTCATTTCTGCGTTTGCTTTGATTCTTTGCACAGCCCACTTTCTGTTCTCTGCTTTACCTCTATACTGTTCTAAATTCTTTAGAAAATATACCTTAGCCTGTTCTGTAAGAACTTGATCGCATGTTTTGTATTCCAACAACACAGTGTTCTTTCTTAACCACATGCACCTATTCTGCCAAGAAGTACCAAGGGGAAGAGGAGAACTCAGATGTCCCTTGTCGGAAGCGCAAGGTCTTACATATGGTTTCCCAGTGGATTTCTCTGTACAAAGACTGGCTACACGAAGATGAGCATTCAAAAATGTTTCTAAAGGTGTGCCAATGCTTTCAGATATTTTGGCATGATTGATTTTATTTTTCAGCTCTGTGCTTCACAGATCTCATTTTAGTCACTCAGTTTTTGTGTCAAATTCATTGAAAGTATAAATTCGTCTTGACTTCCAATACATGGCATTCTCTATATAAGTAGGAACTCAATTTAAACATTTTAAAATATAAAATGTTTAAAAAATGTTATGAAAAACTATGCGTGGGAATTTTACGTGCACCAATTTTGGATGGGTTGCTTAAATCATGGGAATTTTTATTGTGAGTTAAATAACATATGCCAAAATATACTTTAAGATTCGATGCTATTTAGTGTTACATTTATGATAATGTTAAAATAACAATGTCTATACAGACCAATAAAACTTAGATAAGCATTTAGGAATCATCTTAATGATATGTATATTGTATCATTATGTGAATTTTAAATAGCTGCTATGTTTGAGAATTATATTTGAGAATAGGCATTTCACAATGCACTTTGAGAACAGTGACAATCTGAAAGACACTTAGATAAAGCAGTTTGTCTAAATATTGATAGTGTACACTACGTATTTATCACGGACAGTTCTCTGGAATAGAGCTTGATATTGGGGAGACAAGTCAGCACATAGAGCATGTAGAGTGGGATTTTAGCAAGGCATAGAGGAAATGGCGTTAAATTTAACATTCCAATGCCTTTTAGGCATCCAGTTAAAAACTTTCTAACTGTCCTTCTGCCTTAACTCATGTTATTTTTTAAGCCCACTGGTTATTCTAAGATGTTTTCCTCCCAAGCATTGATGCAGGTATTCTGTTTTGAGATCTGAACTACTTGTAGAAGTCTCTAGTTGCCAACTAACAGATCTGTTTTCAGCATCTCTTAACATCTTTAAAAGTAGCCAGGTTGTTGAGTGGCTAGAGTCCATGTTATTTCCTGGAACAAGATAGCCATTACCTGAGCCTTTTTCTTGGTGGCGGTGGCGGCGGATTGAACTCAGGGACTTACACATACTAAACATGTGTTCGACCCATGAGCTGTATGGCTAATCCTGTCTTCATTGAAATCCTTATAGAACAGACACTGAATTGTTTCATTTGCTGTTTGTTGTCTCCATCCTCTCCACAGACCATATACAGGAATGTGCTGGATGATGTCTATGAATATCCGATTCTTGAGAAAGAACTGAAAGAGTTCCAGAAGATACTCGGCATGCATCGCCGTCAGTGAGTATTTAGCTTTGTTCATAGCAGTTAGGAAATGCAGAAGCAAATGTAAGAATTTTGGACCATTGTGTATAGAAAGTTAGTTTTTTAAATGTTTTACCCCTGGATTTATCTTGTTTACTTAACATTTCTGGCAGTAAATTGTGTGTTTTTATTTTTTATAAATCAAAATAACACTAATCAGACTCTAGACCTTTCCTTTTTTATGTTTTCTATGATAAAAACAGACTGAGCCATGACAGCCTGAATACATAAAAATAGTAAATTATTCCTTAATTTTAAGTCACATATTTAGCTTATTGTTTGGGGGCTCTGGGCAATCTCTATGGAACAGGGAAGAAAGGACTTATAAATAGGTCCCAGTGAGTCACAGAGAATTTCATAGGCTCAGTGTGTTATGAGATCTGTGAGGTTTCCATATCAGTTCGGAAAGATTGGAGAAAGCCAGCTTCTCTAGGAACTGTTGGCGCAGCCAAGTGTGTCCCATAATAAGTAACACTTGTAAATCTTTCAGATTGGCAGCACCTGGCTTCTCTAGGTTTTAGCTGCATCTCTGTTAATTTTGTAAATGAAACCATGGGGTCCTTATTCCATTCTGAGATGCAGTCTTTGCCAAGCTTGTCCAGTTTGTCCTGCAGTTGCTTATTTTTAGTAGCAGAAAGCAAGTGCATCACTGTTAAGCTAGACACTTTTGTGACTTGAGCGACAATGAGTCAGGAAATGCCAGTCAGGCATGCACGACAACTGGTTTGAGATTTAAAGCCTGATTTAACTGTAGTGAAGGATCCCCATTACAAATAAAAGACATGTATAGATTAGTCTTACGGAGCATGCACAAGCCTTCATCTCTGTTGTGAGAACTGCACATTGAGAAAGCAGGTGCAAGGTGAGACAGTGTTTTAGAAATGAATGGTATGATAAACTATGGTGATCACAGTTTTCATCCTATTATGTATGAATAACCTAATTAATATTGATGTGAAATTATAAATTAGTAAATGAATCAAAGTGGGAAAGAAAGATAAACCTTATGACAATCAATCTCTCCTTTGGAGGAGGTCTGTACTGTAAGACAGACCTGTTACAGTTGGGAAACCTT
>JADRCH010000316.1:672930-709421 GCA_019843965.1 Rhynchomys soricoides | reverse complement strand
AACACACACAGAGAAGGGGTCCTCCAACACATGCACACAGAGAAGGGAGTCCCCCAATACACACATACAGAGAAGGGGTCCCCCAGCACACACACACACAGAGAGAGAGAGAGCACTTGTTTATTTGGTACATGATTAGCATGCCTTTCCATTTTAGAATGAGACTTGGGTCCCAGTGTTATGCTCATTACAGTTCCCAGAGGGCCAGAGGGCCAGTGTGTTACTGTCTGAGATTATGAGGAGCACCTGCTGTGGATGGTTAGCCTGATGGTATTGTGCAGCTTTCTTCAGATTGGAGATAGCCAGCAGGGGCACCCAGTGTCACAGGGTCAGTGGTTAGAGAGGTGCATGTATAACTGCACAGTGTCCTCAGTTCTGCTTTACAGACCCATGTGGAGATGATGCTGGATTACTTAGCTAGTTAGAAAGTGATTCCACCACAGATCTATTACAACACTGCCAAGCCTTTCGTTTTAATACGTATTGCTTTTCAAACAGGGCGTGGGGAGAGAAAGAACGTGCATACCATCTATTTATATACACTGTCTTTCGATAGGCTGACAAATCCAGTTTCCCTCCCAATTATTAACTTTACATTCTGGAGGTAGAAAGTGCAACACCTGTGTTCAACAGGTAGCTTCTGTTTTTCTTTAGCTAGTTCATTTGAAACTTGGAGTGCAATGACAGATGCATTATACACAATACATTAATAAATAATGCATCTTTTTATTTTGTTCTGAGATGGTTTGTAGTTCAGACTTGCCTGAAAGTCATGATGTAGTCCAGACAGATCACCATCTTGCCTCTGCTCTGCCTCTGGAGTGTAGGGATTACAGACGTGCACCATTATACCAGCATTATTTCGTCCTGGTTTTTTCTTTTTTTCAAATGACATTTACTTACTTACTTACTTATCTATTTATTTATTTGGATGAGTGGGTGTGCCACAGTGTTCTAGTTTGATCTTCTATTGCTGTGATAAGACACTGACAAAAACAATTTAGAAGGAGAGGTCTTACTTGGCTTAAGGTTACAGTCCATCATCTAGGGAAATCAAGGCAGGAAGTAGAGACATGGAGGAAGATGCTGACAGGCTCAACCCGAGGCTTGCTCAGTCAGCTTTCCTGTATAACTCAGCACCACCTGCCCAGGGTGGAACCACCTACAGTGAGTTCCTTTCCACATCAAACGTTAGTAATAAGAAAATGCCAATAGGCCGGTGCGATGGAAGCAAATACTCATTTGCAGTTCCCTGTTCCCAGGGTCATGCTGACCAAAACCAGCACACATGGAGTGTGCATGGAGGTCAGATGGAGACTCTTAGGGTCAGTCTGTCATTCCATTGTGTAGACCCTGAGCCATCAGGCTTGGCAATTAGCACCTTTACCTGCTGATCCATCTCCCAGGTTCTGCTTTACCTTCTTTAAAGAATGACATTCTCTACAGTGTTCCTGAAAATGAGTCTTCTGTCGGAATCTCATGGTTTACCTTTTTCTTTGTAGCACTGTTGATGAATACTCACCACAGAAGAAGGTAGGCAAATGCTTTTATATCTGGGAAGGGAGGGAGGATCTGCCTCACACAACTTGTCCTGTCCAACTTGGCATTTCCTTATAATTAAAGTGAATACTGCCCCAAGTCTTAACAGGGTGAGCTGGGAAATGCATGGATGCAGCTGGCCTGCACTTTCCTGCCTTGCTGTGTTTCAGGCCTGTTTGCGCATAGACCCTTGACTTCTCGACAATATGTGTGTGTGTGTGTGTGTGTGTGTGTGTGTGTGTGCGTGTGCGTGCGCATTTTAAAGTCTCAGAATTTCCCTGCTGTTCCCAAATTGATAAAATTTTGAATTTTAAACAACTAATGTCCCTCCCTCTAAATCCAAGTAAGAATCTTAAGTGAAGGAGTCTCCTTACTTCAAGAGAGTCTTCTGAAGAGTTCTACACTTTCAACATAAAAAGAGAGATGGTAGCCAGTGTGTTGCATTTCCACCCAACTTGATGAGAGGGACACAGGAGAGGACATTGGTCAGTGTTTGGCAGAATGTGGGTAACCATAGTAGCCAGTGGTAGGAGTGTGGAATGACCTCACAGAGTTGTTCTGTGCAAACTGGAAAGGGCAGGAACTGAGGTTGCCATAACTGTGTCTCAGAGCCTGTGTTGGGATGGAGAAAGTGTCTTCCTGACACATACATTTGTTGGTTGAAGCAACTCCATCTTTATTTCTGTAAGATTTGATGGGTAGATTTTATATGTTTTTTTAAAAAAATGGCTAGCTCTTTTGGAACATGTTATAAACAGCCGTGACTTTCCAAAGGGCCAGAATCCGTTTGTTCATTGTTCTTTCTCTCCCTCTTCACAGAATAAAGCCCTTTTCCACCAATTCAGTCTTAAGGAGAACTGGCTCCAGCATAGAGGAACTGTGGCAGAAACAGAGGAAAGTGAGTAGCATTGTACAAGAGTCACCACCTCCTACAGGATCACATCCTGCCTGCAACTGTCATTTCTGGAAGTCATTCCTCTTTGACTAGAATGTTAATATCAAATAGCATGGTTTTTCTTCCTTGGTTTAGCTGGTAGGTTTTGAAAGATAATGCAGTGTTCTTTCAAAGACCAGGGATATTCTTAGTTTGGGAAGGAAGAACGTTCTTTGACAGAGGTACAAAAAATGCTGAAAACACAGCTTTTTCTTCCTTAAACCTTCACTCTGGATGGCCCATGGTCCAGGATTGACCTGAAGGGCCACCAAAGCCAGTACGCAGAGCCTTAGCTGAATCAGTCCCTGAGACTTACAAAAGACAGAGAAAAAGAAGAGGGTGGGTGTGAGAGAAATTCTCGTGCAGCTCCTCAGCTTGCCACTTCCCCAGAGTGTACGTGACAGCGTCAGTGCTTAGGACTCATAACAGCCCACGGAGGCTGGGCATTCTCCAAGCATGAGGGGAGAGTTCTCGTTAGCAACCTGCATGTGCTACTGTACTTTGTTATCGAAAAGCCTGAGTGGCCACAGAGGTTCCTTGTCTGGGCAAAGGCTGAGGGAATGGCAGGAGGAGACAGGGAAGTGAAAAGCTCTTGAGAAGCTTCCCACTCACCTTTCTCCCCACACTAAACTTCAACATGTCAAGGGTTACTATCTGCTCAGTGTTTTGAACAGTTCCAAAATGAAACACCTTGTTTTATTCAGTCCTGTGGCATTTTGTCTGATGCCTCTGGCAGAAAGGTGCCTGTTGTCTCGTGTTAACCATCATCTACCCCAAATGAAAGAGCAAATGCAATTACCTTACCTCCTAATTCGTTAATCGCTGACCTTCCTTGTCTATTTCTCTTATAATCTAATTGTTGAGTTTGCTAAGCTGAGCTTCAAAGAGGCTCAGTATTGCAAGGCCCTCTGGCCTCTTCTTGTTCATCAGTTTATTAAGCAAGGATAAACTCAACCTCTATTTAGTAGTTTATAGACTCAGTATTTGTTCAGAATCTCCACCTTGAGCAACCTAACCAAAGCAAGGATTGTCGAGTGCCTGGTGCACGGAGTGAGTTTGCTTGTGCTTCAGTGTCAGTGGCCCACTCTCTGGCTTTGCTGCCTTTGCATTTCTGGAGAATTATCCCTGGGTTTAGTTTGGTGATGCTATTTAAATAGCATATAAAATTCTCTGAAAGCTATAACCCCTTGCTTATCTTTGAGGAGGTATAGAACAGACTAAGTATATCATTGCCCTGTTTAATCTAAAGAACCTAGCATTTGTATGCTAAGGGAAGCTGTTGTAAGAAGTAGCATGCATGTCACAGTGATGTTCATCACTATTAAAAGTATCTCTACTTTGCAAATCATGAAGAAAATGTTTTTCCAGGACCCATTCATCCCGACAATGATAATACCCTACTAATCATTAATAGCACAGCAAACAAAACTTTTTTTCAAGGCTAGAAATATGACTTCCATTTAAAAACTCATCAGTACTTTAATATGAGTCAGGGCTGGAAGCTTGTTTTTAAATGATTGGAAGTCGCACGTAAACACCAAGGCAAATGACACACTTTCAGGTAAACTTAAAGAATTCCAATAGCAGATGTGCAGTTCTTGATTGGGCCACCGAGACTGAAACAGAATGTAAACCAAAAAATTATGTGTTAGACATTTTAATATACTGCTTTGGGGGTTCTCAACAACTCTTAAAGGAGAGGGGTTCAAAAGTACAAACTGTGGAGCATGGTCTCGTCTCCAGTGTCTTCTAGCAGACAGTCTATCACAAGCACATGATGGTGTGACCAAGGGAAGCCATCAGCTGCTCCTGCATGGTCACTGGTCTCCTGTATTTGCAAGTGTATGCTGGCAGGCTGGACTATCACATACTCACCCCAAATCTAGTTACTCACACTTTACACTTAAAACAACAGCAAGGTAGATGCCTTGATCCGAGTCTGCCCCTCTTGATCACAATTCTCTGATTATAACCTGTTCTTTTGACCTCTGCAGTTTTTTGCCACGTGTATATAACGGAGCACTCCTACATCAGTGTGAAGGCAAAAGTTTCTAGCACAGCCCAGGAGATCCTGAAGGTCGTGGCCGAGAAGCTGCAGCGTGCCGAAGAGGATCTGGCTCTGGTGGCCATTATGTTCTCTGGAGGTAAATTATTTTCTGTCTTTGAATATTAATCTTTCTCTGGATTTTGTAGAGTAGGCATGCTGCCCCTCCTTGTTCTGCTGCAGCTGGATGACCACAGTAACTATATGAGGTGCCTACCAGAAGTGTTTCCATGACAACAGTGGGGGTACTGCTGGATACTGAATTTCCTCCCTCAGAACTGAGTAGGAAGACATGCCAGTGTTTTGAAATTTATTAAAGAGCTTTCTTCACTTTTTTTAATGTCAGATAAGCCTTCCATTTTCATATTTAAATTAACTTCAGAAATTGTTAAAGGATTAAATTACTGTGTGTGTGTGGGGAGGGGCTGAACTAGTCATCTTGCTGGCTGAGAATTTAACTCTGTTGGAAGACAGGAAACTGCACAGTAAGCCATAGGTCACGAGGCAGTATTCTCTCAGGTGCTTGTGGAGAGTGGGACCTTGTAACAGCCGCTTCTGTTGGGCCCTTTTGTCCTCTGAGAAACTTTATTGTGTGTTTTGAATAAGACCACGCAGATTACGAGCCGACACTATTGATCTGTGCAGCCTGAACAAACTTCTGTTTCGCTGGAGCCTGTCAGTTCTCAATGTCACCGGCTTCCTTCTGGCTTACAGTGTTTATTTGATGTCTCACTAACCCTGAGGAAAATAGGAAAAAAGTGACTGAGCATGAGCAGTTAAAAATTGGAAGTACCGTGTTAACCATGTGGGGTGGGGGATGGGGGAGCAGATACAAAGCATTGCCATTTACTCTTAGTTACTGTTCTACAGGGAGAGATGGACTCAGAGTACATGAGAGGTTAAAGCATTACACGACAGAGATTGCTCCAGCTACCTTTTTGCTCATAGGCAGATCAGATAGTCTGACAAGTCAATGCAAGTTACACATGCAAAAAAAACCAAAAATTCAAAACAAAACAAAAAGCTACTCTCTCTAAGCCTAATACAGTCCTAGAACTCTTATTGTACAGCCTAACAAAACACCTACCTGGGTTGAGGGTGTAGCTTATTTGTAGACTATAGATAGACCTTGCTTGTATGAGGCTCTAGGTCAAGTCTCCAGAAAAACCCCAAATTACCTATGGGAAATAAAAGCAAACATTTGCAAAGCATGTGGACCCCATGAACGAACATTAATAAGAAAATGTATTTGGGCATTTGTTTGTTAAGAAACAGAGATGGGAGTTAGAGAAATGGCTCAACAGTCAAGAGCACTTGCTGCTTTTGTCCGGGACCCAGGTTCAGTTCCTAGCTTATAGCCATCTAGATCTCCAGGTACAGGGACTCTGACACCCTCTTCTGGCTTCCTTGGGTACTGCACTCACAGGGCTCAATAACATGCTTGCAGACATACATTCATACACATTAACTAAATAAAAATAAACAATGACTTTGGAAATTGTAGCCAGCAACCTTCTAACTATGGTCCAATGAAAAGTGGAAACTTTGTAGCAGGATCATGGGAGGAGCGTTCGTTAGAGGGAAGTATGATCCCAGGGAAAGTGGGGGGTAGGGTGGAGGGTGGGAGGAGCAGATACTAGTTTCTTCCTACTTGCCATGGGCTTCACTGTATGCACAGGACAGGATGAGAGCCCAAAGGTAACAGAACAGCTTCAGGTTATCAAAATAACAGTGTTAAGGAAACACTTCTCTCAGTCATGCATAAATATGCAGTGATATGGCAGAAGACGCCAAAGCAGATGCAGAGAGTCATTTTGTGAATGGATTGGATTATTTAAATGACATTCCTTACTGTGGAGGAAGGATTGTAAATGATGCCTTTGAGACATTTCTTAACTCTTTAATGGTTGTTTCTTTCCAGCGGTCTTTCTAAGAGTATAGAAGCATTCCTTCTTTGATAATGTTAAATCTGTAAGTTTCAGGCAACTTGCGAAGCCTTTTAAAAGATTTTCCTCAAAGGTTTTGAAAAGCTGTTAGCCAGGATCACGATGTAATAAGACATAAAAATTTAAAATTTTGAAAATCTAAGTGCGTGAATAGAGTTAAGAAGCTATTGTACATGTATGATTTAACAAAATAATCCTAAAGAAACAAAAACATTTTGCAATAAGGGAATGAAGTAGCATTCTCTCCAGAGAGAATCAGCCTCTGACTTGCATGTAAAGCAGACCTTCCTAAAACAATCATTGGTGCTGTTCATTGTACAAGCTTTATATCTAACTTTAGACAAATATATTGATTCATTTTCTAAAAAGAGAATTTGTAAGCGGTTTGGCAGTTTGTATCAAAGGCCTTACAAATGTTCTCTTCTGCCCAGTAATTTCATACTGGGCAAAGTCTGTCTTTAAAAGCCCGTATGTTAAACAGACAGGGGTTTATATGCAAGGATGTTGACATCAGCAAAATATGTTATGTCTGCTGAAATCATAGAACCATCTATCAAGGCTCTGTTATGGACCAGGCCTTGTGCTAGTACTTAACATATATTAATTTATACAACCAAAAACGGAAGCCATTAAATGTTCAGCGTTAGACGAATGATTAAATGGTGCCGTAACGGGTTGTTATATAACCAATTAAATATGACATATAAACAAGAAGTAAATGCTTATAAAGTCATGTAGGATTAATTACTAGTGTGAGTGTGGGAACAAGCGCACGTGCACTTTAATAACTGCTGGCATGCAGACTCACATGGTTATTTTGGACAGACAGGGCTATGAGTAGATTTTCCCGTCTCCCTAAAACTGTCCTGTTCAGCTCAGGAGGGCCACACTAGGAGGTGATGTTCCTAACATCATGTCAAAGGATGCAAAAATAAACTCACTCAAAGTCTGGTTACCTACTTTTAAATATTTTTCTTGGGCAAGTTTTATTCATGATATGTAATACATAGGCTCACTTATGTTTCTAATTGCTCTCTCTCTCTCTCTCTCTTTTTTTAATAAAGAAAAGCATGAATTTCAGCCAAACGACTTGGCCATTTCCAAATCCCTGGAGGCATCTGGTCGGATATACGTCTACCGGAAAGATCTGGCTGACACTTTGGTAAGGACTTTGATGCTGGCACTTGAAACACAAGTACCAGACTCAACAATATTTTCATGCTTTATAATGAATATATATATATATATTTTTTTTTTTTTTTTCTCTTG
Source organism: Rhynchomys soricoides (assembly GCA_019843965.1). Lineage (NCBI taxonomy): Eukaryota > Metazoa > Chordata > Mammalia > Rodentia > Muridae > Rhynchomys > Rhynchomys soricoides. The sequence continues at coordinate 701,689 of JADRCH010000316.1, read as the reverse complement.
CAACCACAAGTAGCCTGCCAAGTGACATGTCTTTTGCAAATCAGAGGCCTAACTTAAGGGATTAGCCTCCCCTCCCTAAAATCAACCTTACTCTTTTTCTGATAAAAAGTATTTGAAATTGTGACTCGCTGTCCCATGGAATCTTAATTTCGTCTCTTATTTCTTTTTGGGAGCTGTGTGGGCATTAGGGCTGAGAAATAATCCCAGTTGGACTGAGAGACGAAGAGTCAGTCCTTTTGATTGTCCCATTTCCTTAAATAAAAGGTAGATTTTCAGCCTTCCCTGCATGCGATGAGTCAGTGACTATGGGATATCAGCTACCTCTGAAGAGCAAGATTTGAAAAGGTGTAAATAAAATAAACCTGCCCTTCAGATTATTCCCAGTGTGGAGTTTAAAAACGTTATGGCTAAGGGGACAGCAAAGGTACTTCGAGGGACTTTTTATAGACAGTTAGTTTGATTTTATTCTTGCCCATGAAAGAAAACAGTCTAAAGTGTAGCTTTTGTGGGTTCTTCCAAAGGGAAAAACCACACTCAAGCTGTCCCACACACCCTCCTTCCTTAGCCACATACTTACCTGGCATAATTACTCATAGATTAACGAACCCGCCTCAAAATCAAGCCCAGAGGGTAGAGTACAAAAATATAAAGTATTGCCTAGACAAGGCAACGGTCAGCCTTGAGGAACCACGTGGTGGAAGAACTGCACTGAAGGGCAAATTTGAGAAAAATAAAATGGACAAAAGGCCAGGTTAACCCACGATTCCGCCATGGATTCCCATGATGCAATCCGCTTCGGCTTCATTTCAGTGCCCTGTCCCATCCTAGCAGACAATCCCTGAGAAACCTTGGTTCCCCGCCTCAGCACCACAGAATCTGTACATTCACAGATTCAGTTAGCGACTCTGACACAACACTATGTCCTTGTCCTCGGTGGAGGCAGAGAGCCATCTGTAACCTTGCTGGCTGGAGAGGCAGTCTTCCCTGTGGGGAAGTCTGTGAAGGTCGGCAGCCTTAGTTTGTTTGTTTTGTTTTGTTTTTCAGTAGCAAACATTTTCATAAACATCAAAGTAACTGGCATGCAGTCCACATTAATTTACTTTTGCAGAATAAGTCTTGTCCTTTTTAAAAATATTCATCCTGGGAACTGGCCCCAGGGACCTCATAGATGTTAGGCAAGCTTAACTGCCCCGTCAGAGTCACACTGCAGCCAATTCCCATTCCTTTGGCTTTTTAAAACATTAATTCTGTGACTCCAAACTCTCAAATGAGAAAATATGTATTTTAATTAGAAAATACCAGTGATTTTTAGGGAAAATACCAAATTGCTTATTTAATAACTTCAAGTGTGATGATAGATTTAAGGCTGTACTGGCAGTGTAATAGTCTCATGCCAGAATTTGAAAGAAGTACTGTTAGCAACCTATGTGATTAACCCCCATATCCACGAGGGAAAAACAAAGCAAAAGAGTTGTTACATAGAACATATTAGTCACATGGGCTCTAAATAAAATAGCTTTTTTTTAATTTCATGTCAGATTTTTCACTTTCCATAGGCCTTGTAATAAAATTTGTAAGCATGTGTCTGGGATGATACTGGTACACTGTGTTTCCTGTACAAGCTATGTCTGTCTTTATTGAAGTGCTCTGTGACATTTCTTTTGTTTGTTTTTATACGAACCCTCCTGGCACATTAATTTTTACCAGAAGCCAAAGTGATTCCAGGGCTTTCAGTTTCATTATGCTGTCTGTCAGGGCTGCGTTTTATAATCAGATTTGTGGATGCGTGGGAGCTGGTGGGGGAGGGGGTCCGGGCCAGCAGGCTGAGCTTGTGGTGGGGGAAGGGCAGGCTGTCTGGGTGAAGTGTCATTGATCACATTTGACTGTTGCAGGGCTGTTTCCTAAATTGGCTGTAACTCACTGACAGTGAACAGAGCAGGGAAAATATTAAGGACACTCAAAAAAGATTACTTCTCTAATCTGGGTTTCTCGAGCCTTCCTGCAGGCAGCCAATTCCCTGTGAAACATTTGCGGACTACTGAAGACCCTTTTGCTTCTGTCTGTTGGTTTAGAATCCTTTGGCAGAAAGTGAGGAATCCCAGCAAAGGTCGATGAGGATTTTGGGAATGAACACTTGGGACCTGGCTCTGGAATTAATGAGTTTTGATTGGAGTCTGTTCAATTCAATCCACGAGGTAAGCAGGGAACTGGAAAGACAGAACTGCTAAATGTCGTTTTTAATGTTTAACTGAATGGCTTCTTTTTTGAGACACTTGTGTGCTGATATAGTTGTGCTAGGATAATGTGGTCTAAAAGCTATCTGGAGGAATTAAAATATATTGAAAGTCTGCCCCGTCCTGGGGAGATTAGAATTTGTACCATGCTTTCGTTGGTCCTTGTTCTATCGTGGGCTTGGTGTGAGGTAAGTGCAGATGTGCTGGGTTTCTATGCACAGATACCTGTAGGAAGTGTATGATTTGTAGGGATGATTTTATAGATTTATACTGATATATGATGTAATGAGATTGAAGAGTAATTTTACCTTTAGTGTTAAGATTTCCGTCTCTCTATATACGCATATACATCCGTCCTTTTACTTAGGAATATTTCATAAATTTTAGAATGTGCCATGAAACTTCCAAATGGTACCTTATAAATTTTTACAATTTTGTGTATGTGAACGTCTCCCCTGGGGACATATTGTAATGTTTAGAGATTATACACTAGAAGCAAAGTGCTACCAAAGCTCCGTGGTAGCAATGCTCACAGGGATCAGGAGATAAAAATGCCACAGGTCTATAGCCATGTGGTGCGGTCATCTTCCATGTGAAGAGACACTTCCTTCTGTCATGGTCTCTCCTTCTGGAGGGACTCTTGGCTGATTTTTAGGGACCCATAAGCCCCCAATTCTGCAATATCTGCTAAATTTGTTCATAACTTCCCTCATTAAGACATTTGGGCACTGAAGCTGTTCAGAGTGTTTGTTGTGAGCTCACTCAGGCTAGGTGACTTGCCTCTTCAGAAGTGTCAGTCAAGAAGCATCTGCCTCTGCTTGTGCAGTGTGATTACTCCTGTAAGATGCACGTACTCAGTTACAAATGAATCTACTGCTTTGCCTGTGGTCACTCTAAATAGTCACTGGTCTTGGCTTGAATTTGTGGACTTCTGCACTCTGCCCTTAATCTCCATTTTATTTTTGTTTATAAACTCATAATGTCTTCATAACATGATTTCTCAGAGTGCAGCTTTAAGACCAGAACCATCAGCACCACCTGAGATGCCATACGCAGGCATGGTGGTGCCCACTTGTAGTCTTCTATACTTGGAAGGCTTAGGCCTGAGAATCACTGAGGCCACATGCTCAAGATCAACCTGGGCAACATGGTGAGACCTAGTCTTAAAGGACATTTTAGCCCTTCATAGACTACTAACAAAAAATAAGGGAGGAGCTCCAGTAATCTGAGTTTCATGGGTGGTATTTTATCTCTGCTTGTGCAGTTCAGTTACTCCTGTAAGATGAATGCATTCGGTTACAAACGAACTAAAGATAAGTTAATTTGAATCTGCCTTGAGTCATCCGCTGGGTTTTCTGTTAACACACTAAGGATATAGGAGCGTCCTCTTGAAATCTGCTCATAAAGTGATTGGATTTTGCACCAGCTTGATTCGACCTAAAAATATACATTGTTTCTTTCAGCAAGAGTTGATCTACTTCACATTCAGTAGGCAAGGGAACGGAGAGCACACTGTGAACCTCAGCCTTCTGCTCCAGAGATGTAACGAGGTCCAGCTCTGGGTGGCCACAGAGATTCTGCTCTGCAGCCAGCTAGGCAAGCGTGTGCAGCTGGTGAAAAAATTCATCAAGATTGCTGCTCAGTAGGTTTCTAGTGGTGGGCTCCCTGTGTCTCTTATCTGTTTGAGAATGTGTGGTGGTGTGGATTTCGTTATTATCATTGTTTATTTTTATTATCACCATTAAATTATTACTATGACTACAACTACTACTATAACTATGACTACTAATCCTTATAATGATAAGAAGGGTTAGGATGTACAAATGTTGTACTGAGTTAAGTGACCAAGTATTTCAAAGGTCTGTTTCTGAATATTTATGCCTTTGCATTTGAAGTATTCATGTCTTAAAGTAAATGTCAAAATACCAGACGAAAGCACTGAGCTGTGTGCTTAGAAGCTCTATCCAGGTAGGCAGCATTTGTACAATATGACTGATGGTACTGCAGTGGGCTAGAGAAATCAAAAGCTGCTGTGTGTGTGGTAGAGGTATCATGCAACGTCAGTGGTGTGCTCAGATCCTGCTCATGGCTCCTTGACACTCACTGTGTGAGCTTTTGCAGACTTGTCCCTGCACATCACCCTCTGGATATGTCTCATGCTTCAGCCTCTTTGAATATGTCTCCCATGCATTCCATGCTCCAACCTTGACTTCATAAGGTTGACCCTATGGTTGCTCCATTTACCCATTGATTGCATTATTCTTCAAGACTGTGGGTCAACATTTCATTCTATAGCATATCCCTGACTTACACTTGTAGGACCAAAATTACCCCCATGCATACACATATGTTCTACCTTTTAAATTTTCCTTTATTATGGTTATTAAACTTACCTGTGTGTGTAGGATTCTTTCACTGGGCCACATTCACTCCCAAAGGACAGGGACTGTGTGTAATTGATCAATGTATCTGAGAGACTGTACAGAACATGGCAATTAAGAGTGACTTAGTGAATGTTGAGAATGAAATTTTAACACCTTACTGGGGGCCTCTTTAAAATGAGAGTGTGTGGCTTGGGTGATGGTCAGTATGGAGAGTCCTCGCTATGCAAGCATGAGCATCTAGTTTCGATTCCCAGCGCCCATGTAAAAGCCTACTCACCTATAACTCCAGCACTGGAGACGAGGCAGGGCAGTCTGAGGGCTCTCTGGCTCCCATTTTACCCGAAATGGCAAGCTCCAGGCTCAGTGAGAAACCTCATCTCAAAACATAAGGTGGATCTGGACATGGTGGGGCACCCTTAATAGCAGAACTCCCCAGGCAGTGGCAGGTGGATCTCTGGTAGTTCAGGATGGCCTGGTCTACATTGTGAGACCTTATCTCAAGAATATGAAAATAAATCAAATAAGGCACTTATCAATACAAATCCTCTGGCCTCCACACAGCAGAGGATGAGCACACATGCATACACACACACACACACACACACTGCAATAAGCATCTACATATATACATTACAAATACAGAGAGTATTATTTACACAGCTTTCTAATACAGGCAGACAGCATACATCAAAATCTCCCCCAGTGATTTTTGTCTACCAGGTTTCACATTTTATTTTTTGTCATTTGAAGTTGCGTTTACAACAGACAGTTCTCAAGGGCAGTTGTCTCCTGGTTATCTGCATGGGATTAGCTTCAGGATCTCTTTGGATATCAAAGTCCTTAGGTGTCCAGGTCCTTTGTGCAGTGTAGTGTAGCATTTGTGTGTACCAGGCACATGCTCTCCTCCTCTTCAAATCCTTTCTAGATTATGCCTACTACGCAACACCATGTAATGCTGTCAAATACTTGTTATACTGTTACATTATCTTTAAAAGCAGCTGTAGAGAAAGAGAGGATTGGTCTCACCTTAGGTGGGACCGTGGTCATTCCCAGGTGAAGGGGAGTCTTGATACCCAAGTGTACGGGTGGTTAAAATTCCTATAGGGGAAGATGGGATACTGCCCCTTATAGAGCAGAAATTACTTCCATGGTCAGCAAGCATGCTGAAGGAAATGCAATCCTTCAGCAGGAAACTATTATTCCTAACTCAGAGGATATAGAAATGCAGGGGCGTTGTAGCTGTTGTCTGCTGAGCAGGGTCTTTGTTGGAGGGGGTAGTTCTGGATCCCTTGATGAGGAATGTCCTTTGGTTGTGGAGGAGAAGGAGGGTCTGGACCTTGATTCACTACAATGGATCAGGAAATGGCCATCCTGTATTCCTAAAGAGATATGGAAGATAATTAGTAGAGGTCCAAAAACCGATGATTTGGTTACAGAGAGATTTCTAGGAAACCAGGGAGATTTCCTGGGAAAGTTGAGAGAAAAGGAGGAGCCACATAAGAGTGGGTTAGTGAGAGAGGGTAGCAGTGATTCAGGATGACCGTGACTGGTTGGGTTGCCAGGACTGTTGCACCAGCGTGAGCTAACAGAATGGGAGGAGCTTCAGAGCATTAATGGAAAGAGAACAAAGGAAAGTAGAGGACTGATGTAGAGAATTGTATCTGGCCCGGGGCAAAAGGGAGGAAGGCCCCTTTTAGCCATATTTCTTCACAGCATCTAAAAGGTCGTTTTGCAGATGTGTCAGGGACAAATGGAGCTGTTGTAGTGTGAAAGCTATTGGGAGAGATTGTGTGGAACATTTTGTCTGGGTGTAGGGTAAAGTTCAGTAAGACATTTAAAAGACAGGGTGAAAACAGGTATGAAGATAATAAGGAAGAAAGAGTGATCAGCAGGAGGAGCCAAGTGGGAGGGAACCAGAAGGAGCATTTGTCTGGTCTCTGTCTTTACATCCATTTCAAACCAGTTAGGATTTGTTGGCATGGAAGCAGCATTGTTCAGGGAGGACACAAACCAAATCCCATCCTTAGGAGCAGTCAGATCTAGTCCTTTCTAATCTTGGAGTACTGCAGCAGTCAAGGAGTCAAGCTGGTCCTGAAGGATATTAAGCAGTTCTGCACTGCTGAGACAGAGGTTAACTGATGCTTGAGTTCTGCTGTTTTAGTTCTGAGTCTCAGATTCAGTGTCAAGAATAGCAAGAAGAGGGATGAGTTGGATGGCCCATGGCCCACTACTCCCCTTTCAGGGGTCAATTGAATTGTTTTCAGGGGGTTGGGAGAGTTGATCTCTCAATAAATGCCTCAAGGCTGACAGAAGGGCAGAGTAGGAAGCAGCAGTTAGAATTCCTCAGAAGAGGATCCATCCAAGGGGCCCTGATAAAGGTTAACAGTTGGCAAAGATCCAGAGCATAAGTCAGGAAGCCATGACTGCACAACTTTGTGGGGAACATTTAGAGATAAAGTTACGTGAGGAAAACTTTTACATGCAATTGTCAGACTGTCTGGACCATGTACCAGAGTTCTGTAGCAAGATAAAGTAACAATAATTAGCCGTTAGTTACTCCAGTCTCCTGCATAAATAACAAGTGCCTGGAAACTTTGTAAATTAAGTCAGTTAAAGTCAGCATCCAAGGAATGAAACTGAATAGAAAGTGTCTAAGTGAACTTTGTGTATTTGTTTGAAATATTAACAATCCCAGGTATTGTTTGATGACCAAAATCAGCGTATCTTAAGTAAAACAAATATTTTTATTAGAAATAATTTGATAAAGTGAAATTTTAAAAATTGGTACTATTACTTTAAATTTCCATATCTAGTATTTGAAACGATGACAATATATATTTTTATTAACATCAAATTGTTATACCTATATTCTAAGAAACAATATAGTTGTAAGTTGTATTTTCACTAAAAAGAAATAATTTCCAATTTGAAAAGTATACTCCCAGAGACCATGTCTGCCTTGCCAAGAGAAAATGATTTGCTTTTCAACATTTTCTAAAATCAACCCTATTAACAGAACTCTTAAAAAACATCCACATTTTCATTCTATAACTCAACCAACATATGAAAGCTGAAAGCAGTCACATCAAATCTGTAATAAATAATTACATGTAACACAGATTGAATTGACAAAGAATGCTAAAGATTTGCTCCTTTTATCAATGGACAAATTTCTAGGTCACTACATACACAGCAGTAGGCATAAATTATTAACATCATTCTATTTAAAATAGATTGGCTGTTTAGAGGCACAATTTGTAAAGCAAGATAACCAAATTAAATGAGCTTCAGCAAATATTGGTTTGGAATTTCCTGGAAAACATCCACAAGCCTCACTGCCAAAGCTTGTACCCTCCTTGTGGGCTTCAAGGTAAGAGCACAGGCACTGACCCTGGAGCTCTCTATCTGGATAGAGACCAGATTCTATTCTCAAAGCACCACAAAGTGACCCGAGGTTGGAGAGAATCTCCTTCAGCTAAGTCATCTCCTCCTCACGACTCTGAGGTCTTAGGATATTACTTAAAAGAATAATTTGTTGGCTCTACAGATATAAAACCAACTGTCAAAAACGCTGCTTAGATATTCTGAATAAGTTTCCAAAGCTTTGAGTTTGATGACAGAGTATCTGACATCCCCCTTTAATGAGGGAGCCTTGGCAGTTAGGGTATAGACCCTGAAATCAGCTTTTGCTAATCAGAACTGAAAGCCAGGGTAAAGAACATGACCAGTTCAACTAGAATGGAAATCCCATAATAATCCATAAGTAGGCTTATGATCAACGTTCCCCTGTTTTACAGCATCCTAATACAAGAGACATTGAGGGCAGAGTAATTGCTATTTGACTCTCTGTTGCATTGACATTTAGGCTGTGGGTGCAGACTCTGAGATCCTCCACTGGGCAAGGGAATCTATCTCCCTGTATATGTGAGACAGGATTCATCTTTAAATGAGGAATTTTTATATCTTGGTTCAGTGTACATCTCTGAGTTGGTCAGGCCTACGTTACCAGAGCTGGTCAGGCTTATGCAGCCGGAGGCAGGAGCAGTAGATTTCTGGCAGGTCTTATTTCCCTTGCATCCTTGATCTATGCTGATGGTCCTCCATCCAAGGGAACTTGTGCTTCATCTAAGGCAACTGCTTGAACCTGGGGGTTTCCTGCTATGCAAGTGTATTGTAAGTTTAACCCGTTTTACTAAAGCATTCAATTTTTTATAAACAAATTTTAATATACCCGATTTTGGATACTAATCTATATTAAATAAATGTTAAGTCTACTTTAAACTTGTTTTGACTTACATGCTTCAGAGTTAACTTTGTAACATATAGAGAAAGCTAAATAATAAGAGACACAAATTGATCTCTTCCCCTAAATAAATTATATTTGTACTTATGATGACTTGCCATTAACTTTTATAGCTTAATTATCTTTAATAGTTTATAATGTTACTAACTCTTTTAAAAGATTAAGATTTTGTAATTTGCCAGGCAGTGGTGGCTCACGCCTTTAATCCCAGCACTTGGGAGGCAGAGGCAGGCGGATTTCTGAGTTCAAGGCCAGCCTGGTCTACAGAGTGAGTTCCAGGACAGCCAGAGCTACACAGAGAAACCCTGTCTCGGGGAAAAAAAAACCAAACAAACAAACAAGATTTTGTAATTTTATCTAGGTTAAGTTTTAGCCTTAAAAAATATCATTCTTGGATTAAAGATCCTTTAGCGTCAAAATAAACTTTAAACCATAAATACAGTCCACAGAGAAAATGAGAACTTCACTTTCCTGATCCTTTTATAGTGTACTTCTACAGAATGCCAGAATTTTTGTTTGCTTGTTTTATGAGACATTTTGAAGACAAACCATCTTGAAAGCCTGGTGTTGCCTCCTTGGTCTGATTAGCAGAGAGCTCAGTGGGCCTAGTTGATTTATCCGCATGGTCGCCTTAACCATGATGGCAGTGAGGTCACATGACATGTTCTTTCTCTAACCTTGGTAAAGATGGTGGCTGAGTAACATGGCTGCCATGATGGCAGCAAGCCATGTGATGAGCCCACCAGGCACTTAGCCGTTTCCTAAACAGGAGTTGAATCCAAGTACGGCATACATGGTTTGGCATGACAAATTAACTTTATCTATACATAGACTTTTAAAGTCACACTCAATGAACTTATAAATTCTAAAATATAGAAAGTTAGTTTCAACAAAAGCTTTAAACTAAACCAGATAAAAAGAGGTGGGAATTCAGAGAGTTGGACACCTTGCCATTTACTGAAAGGTGAAGTAGAGAGTCACCAGTTTCCTAGTTGGAGCTCCAACTGTAGAAAGTTTACCTACTTCCCAGTTGTTCTAAAGTACCAAGTGTCTTTTCTTGGCTGTTCTGCTTTGTTCTCCTTTTTTCTATTAAATAGTCAAGTGGCCAACCTGACACAGAAGAGAGACTTGGAGAAAACTTAAATAGCTTGGGTCTGCGGCAGATGGGCCAAAACCCAACTCCAGAGCCAGCCTTCTCAGTACAGTAGAAATAATTTTCCCATACCCAGAAGACATCTGAACCTCTGTGAGACTGAACCCAGTGATCTACACATCTGTAACCAGTTTGTGTGTGTCTGCAGATAGGAGCAGACAACTAGAAATGCTTTTACCTTTTCGCTGTTAAAGATACAAGCCAGATTTTCCAAGCTTGGAGAGGCAGAAACAGAAGTGGGCCCAAGGAATAAGGCAGAAACAGTTCTGCGCCATTTCAGTTAGAAATGTTGTCATTTGATGCAAGGTTGCAGGCCCACCTGGCGTCCTGGCTCTGGGTATGGTTATAAGACAAGACCTAGAGAATGAAAGTAACTGAGTTTTATAAGAGAGGGGCCCTTGGACCATGCCACTGTGCCTTTCATCTTATGGAGTCATCTAAATTAGTTTATATATTAGAAATAGAACGTTCCAAATCTGGGCCAGCAGTGGCCATGTTTCCAGTATAAACTGAGGCCAAGTTTGCACTGAAACGTAGAGAGAGTCACCAGTTTCCTAGTTGGAGCTCCTTTTAGTTGGTCCTCAACAGGCCAAAGGAATGTCTTTTGGCACAGAAAATTTGGAACTCATTTCTGGACCTAGGACCAAGGTACTGGTCTAGGACAAACTACAACCCTATGCTAGAAGTCGATGTCCAGTTGAGTAGAGCATCCGGAAATGACCAGATGCCCCTGGAATGTAAGGGGCATACTGACCCTTTACAACTCCAGGGTTAAAGAGCCACAGGACCAATGGAAAGTTGTCAGACCTTTTGGCTGAGCAAGTGGTCTTGCAGACAGTGGTTAAGTCTCTGGTGCCTTCAACCAAATAGACCTTAAAATGTTTCAGAAGGCTAAAAAGCTCCAGTGAGCCCCCAAACCTAGTTAGGTTCCTCAGAGTTAGGCCCATGATTACCTTGTCCCAGTGTTTTTCTGTGTTACTTGTGTGTTCTGTTGAATACAGTATGTCCTCCCACATAGGTCAGACCGTGTGAGGGTGAGGCGGTAAGGTAAGAGAGAAAAGAGCAGAGACCTAGAGTGAAAAGAATATGGGTTGCCTGAGAGAACCCGAGGGCCCTGCTGGGGCTTGAGCTGCTGGTAGGCTTGTATTTCCTTTCCGGGTCTTCAGCACCATTGCTTAATTATTTAGGCAGCTGGAGAGAGAGAGAAGAGAGGCTCCGTCTGCCTTTAAGTGGGTCCATGTTTATCCACTGTGAGGGGGCATCTTGTCACCCATGTGTGTGGACAGCCAAAATTCTACAGGGGAAGGTGGGTGCAGCCACTTACAGGGATGGCAATGGGCAGGAATGACTTCCATAACCCTCCAGGGAAGCTGGGAAGCTCAGTCCTTCAGCAGGAAACTATCATCTCTACTGACTTGTTTAGGGAATCGGGGCAAGGAAGGTAGCCCCTGTAGTGTAAATGTAGCCATGTGGGATTAACTGCCTGATACCTGATCTGAGTTCAGAATCTTGTGCGTGCAGAGGCCTTGATGCACACGTCAGCCTGGCTTTTTCAGACATGCAGACTGCTTATTCTGTGCATGGATCTGGATAAGGCCTTGTGGGAAATCAGGCTTCAGGCCGAAAGGTGCTCCCGCAGTTCAACATGCTGCTCTGCAGAATAGAATGGGGAAGTACCCGGTTTGGGATGTGTCTGTCCAGGTTTTAAAGAAGGACATGCTGAATCTCAGGAGTGTGAGAGTGAAGAGAGGAAACACTGGTGAAAGGAACAGCATTTGCTGCCTTCTGAGTTCAGGGTAAAGAGTCATTCCATGGAGGATGCCCTGAAGATAGGCTACAGCAGGCAGGCAACCTCTACAGCTATGAGCATCGTGTGGAGGGAGGACTGACTGGCAAAGGCAGATACAACTGAGAGGTGGTCAAGAGACTGATAGGCTCAGGCTCTCCTTTAGGAAAGTTCTCTTGAATGTAGAACAGAGTGTGCCCTATTGTCCAAATGGCCCCAGAAGCAAGAGGTTAGGGAAGCTTTTGTCTGAGCTCTGCTGCTCCATGGAGGGGCAGGTCAACAGGTTTCCCACAACAGGAGTTAGGTGGAGAAATGGGGAATCGGTGTTTCAGTGAGAAAAGTGACACCACCCAGATGCTCCCAGAGTATAGGATTGGATCTATCCTGAGGAAATGAAACATACTCATGTTTTCTCCTAGCTCCGTGCTGCTGAATTATTTATGGTTCTGGTCTCTATCCTAGCCCATGGAACAGAATGCCAACTGAAACATAAAGTTAAATTCCCTATAATCACACTGTAGGAAGAGCCAAGGGAAAACAGTCATTTCCACAGTCCTGAAGTGTCTTCCCTTGCCTAAGGCACCCGATTTGCATATTCATGTATCCTTATTTGCATATTCATGTACCCCCTCTCACCATCCCCAACCCCCACCTCTGTGGACTAAGTAGATTTTATTTCCTCACACAGACAAAGGAATGGTTGCTGAACTGGAATGCTTAGTGTCAGACAGCCTGCTCTTATCTCAGAATGAATGACCAACCCATGGTAACAGGATTCCAGGCTGATTGGCTTCTAGTTTCTGCTCAGAATCAATTTGTCTTATTCAGGAACTGTGTCTATATTAATTTAATTTCTTTTGCAAAACAAGTTCATATGGTGTGTGTGTGTGTATATGTGTGTGTGTGTGTGTGCGCATGCATGCGCGTACATGTGCGCTAATTTTATGACTAAAATGAAGCTATGTGAACTAGAAGAAGTGAAGAGGTGACAGATGAAAGACAAGAATTATCTAAATAAATGGTGCTAAGTGAAAAGGCTTCTAATCAGGAAAAACAATAACCATTTACATAAAAGTTTTTATTCTCAGCGTCAGCACCTGCTGTGTGCATGGCTTGCTATGCATTAGCAACTAGCTATACACATTAAAATAAAAAAAACGAGTAGTCCAGCCATAATCAGCCTCCTCAAAGCCTCCTTGGGAGGACTCAGGGCTAGGAGGTGTCCTTCACCATGATCCACACAGGTCTAGGAGATGTAATCCACTGTAGATCTACCAGGGCCTGGGAGGCGGTCTCCACCATGAATCCACTCAGACATTTTCACTGACTAGAGTGTCAGCAGAGGAGCTTGTATTTCAAAACATGTCAAGAGATGGAACTAATTCAAGCCTTTTCTGGCTGTATGAGCTGTCTTCAGTGTAGGATGCTGGAGGCAGGTGGAGTTAGTACCAAGCCGGTTAGCAGTAGAGTCTCAAAAGCTGTCCTAGACAGGAAGCTGAAACCGGCCAGACCTGAGGACCAGCCATAGCAGAGGGGGCTTAGTAGTAATGTGCCTGCTGGACATATGTCCCCAGGTTCCTTCTGCTCTGGGTGTGGAGGCAACAGTGTCTCTCCAGCTCCTCTCTTCATAGGGAGAGAACTTTCGTCCAGACTTAGACGTCCAGGTACAGTTGGACTGGAACAGTGTCTGGTTCACAAGGTAGACAGGACCTGCCAGAATACAGCCTAGGCTATTTCCCTAATTCTTAACTGCATATTCTTATTCATTCTAATGCCACTAAACTGTCACAGTTTGGAAGACAGCATATATCGGCTTTAGCCGGCAACATGGTGGTAACGGCTTCCCAGCACTGAGAAGCTGAGGGCAGTCTGAGCTGTCTAATAGGTTTCTTGCAGTCTGGGCTGCATAATGAGGATCTGTCTCAAAACAAACAAAACTAAACAAACAAAAAGCAAAAGTACTTTTCACATTGATAGCTTTTGTACCATCATGTAATAGCTGGAATGCCTAATGAGAAATAATTACAAATAAATGCAAAGTTTCATAACAAAGGTATCTGTTGCAGCATTTGTATAACAGGGAAGAATAGAAACCAGCAAAGGATACAACTAGAAAAACTAATCTAAAAAACTAGGAAATATCTCTTTTTTATTTAAGAGGCAAGGTCTCATTATCTCTAAGCTGACCTTTAGCTCTCCTAGTAGTAAAAGGTAACCTTCTTGAACTTCTGAATCTCCTGTCTCCTGTCTCCACCCCTAGTGCAGGGATTACAAAAGTCCATTTCATTTTCTTACTTTCATAAAAGAGAAATGTGGCACATTATCCTATAATATATGCCATATACTCAGATACATGATAGATACATAGATAGATACATAGATACATAGATAGATGCATAGATACATAGATACATAGATAAATGCATAGATACATCAATAAATAATTGATAGATTAATGGATGATAGATTGATAGAAAGATGATAGATAGATAGATAGATGATTGGTAGATTGATAGATGATTGATAGGTAAATAGATATGGATGGATGGATGGACAGATGGATGGACAGATGAATGGATAGACAAATGATAGATACCATTTTGTTGTTAGCAAAGAACAACACGGCAGAATGAATGAAAGGACTTAGACCTGTGAGGTGGGAGGGACCCATTGGCCAGATACAGGGAAAGCACAGAGACTGAAAGCAGACGGGAGCTGCCATAGGACTCTCTGTGGTGGATGCAGAGGAGTGGACATTTCAAATCGCAATCACTGAAATCATAAATGTGCACCAATGGGTGTTAGAGGGGGAGGGGTCTCCTGCAGTGTCCGGAAGGCTTTTCTTGGAGGCAGCGAGGAGCTAGAAAGCCTTTCTTTTGCGTTTGAAACAGTTAGGGCAACCATCCCATGCCGGGGCAGGTGTGTGGGGCTTTATCAGTGACTGCCCACTGTTTGAGAGAATGTTTTCTCAGTCTCCTCTGCTCTTTTATTCACAGCTGCAAAGCCCAGCAGAACCTAAACTCTTTCTTTGCCATCGTGATGGGTCTCAACACTGCCTCTGTCAGCCGGCTGTCACAGACCTGGGAGGTGAGCCATGAGCTTTCTGCTGGGACTTAGGGTGTGGGTGTAGGACAAAATGAACCATTCCAGGGGAGCCTGTATTAGAAATTAGTAAATTTAAATGGTCTAAATGAGACAGATTCTGCTTCACTAAAGGTATTTTTAGTAGGACTGTGACAGGGTGAAAGGAATGGCCTTTCTATCAAATGGCATTTCATGCAATCTTTAACATGGTTCTCTAGTATATATGAAAAAAAATTTTAAAAAGTAAATGTTTTAAATTTCTCTTTACCCTCCTGCATTCCCTGAAGGCAGCCAGCCCTAGCTTCCAATCATCCTCCAGTCTGGCCCGTGAAGCAAGGTGTGCACAGAGGCAAATGGCCAGAGTGGGGCCGTGCACACAGAGGTGAAGATAAGCTTCAGGGCCGCCCACTTGCAGACCTTGGCATGTTTACACACAAATGGGTATCTTTTTCTGCGTTCTAATTTTCTTAAAGAGGACTGTCTATATTTATAGAAAGCGAGATGCAGGAGGCCAGTCTAGTTGCCCTCATAGACTCTGGAGGATGTGTGAGGAGAACCAAACCAGAGGAGCTGGAATTAGCCAGAAGCATCAGACAGACCTTTTCCTCAGGCCCCACCCTTCTTTCTGTTTGCTTTTGTTTTCCGGGCCCACCTCTCAGGGGTGGCTGTCTTGCTCTGTGTACTGTTTCCCTCCATCATCCTCTCTGTCCAGTACTCATGGTCCACTGTGTGGTCCACTGTGGTCTCCTTGGTCTCTCCTGTTTCTGTAGCTGACTGTCATTCTCCTAGTCAGGAGCTGTGCCCAGTGGAATACACTGTGCTGACCCGGGGGGGGGGGGGGGGGGGGCAGTGTTGGTGTTCTCCTTCAAGGGAATCCAACGAGAGACAGACAGACATGAAAGGGTTGCCCATTCTGGTTAAGCAAACCAAAGAGCCAGAGAACATTAAAGATTAAATGAGATCAGAGAAAACTACCTTGCTGCTTTGAGCAACAGGGAAGCAAATGGAGGGCAAGGGTCTTCACAGAATGGATTAGAACGAAACCTCAAAAGACCCTTTCACTTGCAGATGTAATTGAATTACATCTAAAAATCTGAATCTGCATATGGACTGCCTACTGTGTCCACACACCACACCCATCAGTGCCACACCAAAAACAAACGTCAGAGAACAGTGCCCTGTGGTGAAGGACCTTTAAGCCAGGTCTCACAGGCCTAGGGAGAAGCAAGTGGAGACACTTTCTGCAATCAGAGCGGCTGAGAAGACTAAGAAGCCTGGGTAGCAGGGCTCTGATGGTTGAAGAAGAAATGAGGCTGGGCTTCCCAGCAGATGCGACCGCAGGATCTCAGAGTGGCAGGGAAGTGATCATGTTATTGGATAAAGGAAAGAACTAGGTTTGAGGAGAGTAATCAGAGCTCAGCAATATTTTTATGCTGCACTGATTTTATGGTTTCTGTCATTGTCATGCTGCAGCGATAGTTAATGAATGAATGATGACCATGGGAATGTTCCAGTAAAAGGTTATTTACAAAAATATTCTCTAGGCTGGACTTGCCTCCTGTCTGACCTCTGGCTAAGCCAGTTTGATTCGAAGTGCACTGAGTTTGAGGTGCCCCTGGGACATTCGTTGAGATGTTGGACAGACTGAGATATGGCTCCAAGGAAAGATCAGAAATAATTGCAAGAGTCTGCATTTTATATTTTATTTGTTGCAGAGAAGTTATTTCCAGGTAGATGAGGCTACTTACAATGGAAGAGCTGAGTCGAGTCAAAATTATCACATTGGAAAATTTAGGTAATTTTAAAGTTTAATTATAGTAAAGTTATCACCATTATTTTGATTTGGTTTGAAAAACAAAACCCCTCTGGTATATCTTGAACCTTGTTGCTGATGCTAATAGCTGGAATCTGCTAACCAGCAGCCATGGACATTTTTACGTTTATTTTACGGGTTGTTGGTGAAGGCTGAGCCAGAGAGGGTGCAGACTCACACTAAACACACAGCTGGAAAAGGGTCTGGGCAGGGGCAGAGCCTTGGTTAGGTCCGCTTTCTACAGCAGGCCACTAAGGTGATATGAAAGGATCCGTGTTTTCTCCTGTTTGTGTGAAAGGCAGTCTGTCACATTTCCGGATCCCTGTTCATGGAGCCTGGCAGTTCTATCTGGGAGGATGGCACAGCCACACATTTCTGTCTTCTGTCATTTTGTAAGCCTCCCATTGCACTCAGGTTCAGTGATTCTGTCTGCTAAGGTGCAATCGGCATCACCTAAGCTTTTCACCATCTTTTATTATCTCGCTTCTGCTGGGTAATGCAGCAAAGCCATTTGTATAAAAACCAATCAGCCAGCATGGTTATCTCACACTAGGTAGGCTGTTAGAAAGATGAGCACATTCATCAGATGATATATGATATAGAAGTAAAACCTAAGTATTTATTAAATGACCACCAGTGTGTAGAATGTCTAGCCAGATAGAGTGACTGCCAAGATATTTTTAGCAACATGCCTAGCCATGGACATACTGAGTGGATGATGGAAATTGTGTAATGAGATGAATTCAAGGCAGAGGCCCATGACAAGTATTTATGCTCAGAATTGTGTTGGTGACTAAGCAGAACTCAATACAAACATCCCTTGGTGTCCCTTCTCAGAGTAGCCACCTTCTGTGACCCTTGTGGTTTCTGATTCTGGTGTTTGTTTTTTACCTTTCTAGAAAATCCCTGGAAAGTTTAAGAAACTTTTCTCAGAACTTGAGAGTTTAACAGTAAGTAAAGGGGACTTATTTATTCTTCAAATTAATTTTAGTGCTATTTTCTTCTGAGTTCAGGAACTGTTCGTTCTTCATGATGTCAGAGCATCTGCTGGCAGAGTCTGCTGGAATCTACAAGTACAGTTTTGAGCTGGGCATGGCGATAGAATCCTAGAGCTTTAGGGAGACGAGGTTGTAAGATTACAAGTCCCAGGCCAGCCTGGACTATGAAATAAGAGCCTATTTTAGAAATCAATGATACGAAGAGATACTAATGCGAAGGGAGAAATCTCATGGGGCCCCCAACACTAGACAAAGAACTACAGCTAGCTAAAGAATACTGAGAGTAGACAGATGTCTCCCCAAGGAAGACTCAGTTGGTTATCCAATACCAAGTGATCAGCTCTAAATCCATATGCCCTTAAGGGATATTATGCAGATAGAGAGGGTTATATTTATACACTTAGCAATACACACATGATATATTTTATATACACATTCATATATATTGAAGAAAAAGGGGCATGAATTTGAGAGGGTACAAGGGAGCGGGTACAAGAGAAGGGTTAGAGGAAGAAGAGGGGAGAAATGATATAATTTCAAATATTTTTAATTTAAAGACAATAAATGATTGAGGTAAGTAGGTATGTAGATAGATGTAAGACAGACAGACAGACAGACAGACGATAGATGCGGGCAAGGATTGAAGCATGGTGGCCATTAATGCTGCCTCCTCTCCCTGTGAAATCCATATGATTTTTCACAGGCCATTTTCCAGTTCACAACATGACACTAATTGTTATAAATTTAGTGAGTGATTAGTGTGATAGGCATTAATGTTTCCTCCTTCTGTTACTGTTTCTTAGGTATTAGGTGCAAGATCTGTAGCTTGTTTTTAGATTTCGCCAGTGTCTTTTTGTTAAGGCAGTTTCTCTTTGCTCTGTACTTAACGAAAGACTCTGAGGTTACCTCATGGTAGAAATTATGTAGAGGGAACTGCAGCTGAAGAACCTACTTGAGGGAAATGATAGGGCCATCAAAAGGTGTCTGTCTCTTTTGGTGTTGCCTCCCATTACCATAAACCAATAACTTGGATTCCATGTACTGCCTAGATTTCCTACCTTAATTAGTAGGTTTATTCTCCAAGGAAACCTCTATCCACTTCATCTTAGGAAGAATCTATCTGTATCTAATCATGTCCGAATTGTACAGCAGATGTAGATTGAGAATTGCTTCTGCAGCGCATTGATTTTTTTTCTCTCTGTGATCTGCTTGGTTGGCAGGATCCTTCCCTAAACCACAAAGCCTACAGGGATGCGTTCAAGAAGATGAAGCCGCCAAAAATCCCTTTCATGCCCTTATTGCTTAAAGGTAATGATTTCCTATCTGTCATTGTATGCAGTGCCATCTTCTAGAAATGTTTCCTTTCTAACTGCAGCAGATAAATAACAGGACTCTCAATTAATATGCATACCTCCCTATTTGCATGGAATTGTTGTTCAAATACCCAGTTAGGTTTTTGTTTGTTTGTTTTTAATGTCTGGAATCCTTACTTGTACTTGAGCAGTGTCAAAGCACCGTCACTGGAAATTTGTGTGTTTAAATTACTTTCTGAGTCCTATATTATTTTCCGTAATACCGTGAAACACGTAAACAAGAATAAGTCTAACGTAGAGAGACCAAAGACCAAGCAGTTGTCTGCATCCAAGTTTCGGTGACAGCAGCACATGATGTACTGTGTGTGAGAGATCCTGTCACTCAACAGAAGCTATGCAGCAGAGGAAAATTGCTGCTTAAGTGTGTCCTTTCTGTCTCCAAGAAGTGGGACCTAGCTGGTATCTGACAGCCCCACCTTGGCCACCAAGCTTGTTTCTGCCGAGCACACACAGGTCATGGGGCCAGTCCATTCCACTTGCTGACAGCTGAGTGATCTGTCAGTCAGGGCATCAGTGGGAGGGAAGTCTATAGAATCTGGCCTGGACTCCTGACCTTCTGTGCTTCCTCAGGAGAAGGGAATTGGGGGAATTTACCTTGGCCATATTTTAATTGTTTCAAGGGGCTTTATAGAAATGCGCCTTCATCCCACCTCTGCCTCTCAGAGATACTGTAAGCAGAATCAGGCCCCACTGACTGTCCCCGTAATGATTCTGGAGAGAGTTGCTTTGCTGACCAGCCTGGCCATCAGCCTCTACTCCCCCACTTCCCAGTTAAGCTGGCCTTCCCTCTTCTGCTTGTCCTGGGGGACTGTGAGGTCTGTGCCTTTCTGAACACACACATTAGCCCTCATCGTCATCCTGAAGCTAGAATTCCCGCGGAACAGGGAAACAGCATAAGTCATTCAACTGAGGGTTGCACAGCACAATTCATTCAACTGAGGGACACACAGCTTAAGTCATTTAACTGAGGGATGCACAGCACAATTTATTCATCTGAGAGATGCACAGCACAATTCATTCAGGCCAAAGGATCTGTTCAAAAAACAATGAGCAAAGTAAGGAGAAACCAAAATTACAGTTTAAAGCTTTATTCTCCCTGCCTGCCTGCCTTATTGCCTAACTCCCTCCCTCCCTCACTCCTTCCTTCCTTCCCTCCTTCCTTTCCTTTGTTTCTTTTTGTTCTTACTTGCTTTTACAGTAGAGTTATGTAAGCTTACAGATGCCATTGCAAGCACAATGCCTTCAGCTGGAGCCCTAGGGAGAAAGTAACACTGGAATTATTAAAACACAATGAGAACCATAGAAAGTGAGAAAATATGTGGGAAAGGAATTGATTTTTAATATGAAAAAACTAGAAACAATAAATGCTTATAAGGCACTGGCTTCTCTTACAGTGTTCCTTTAACTTAGAAAGAAGTGTGTGTGTGTGTGTGTGTGTGTGTGTGTGTGTGTCCATGTCCATGCTTACCCCCACCCCCACCCCTACCTCCTTGGTATTTTCTCCCGGAAACCTCATGCAGCATTCTGCTCTGATTGGTTTAGACCTTTTTGTTAGCAGCAAAACGAGTTTCCTTCTTTTCTGTTGAAAATGCATTCACTCATTCCAAAAGAAGCAGTGGATTAAACACGTTTTTCTTTTCACTGGAAACCCTTTTGGGTTTAAATAAGTGCTTATTTTTCCTTAGTTGTTTGTTTTTGTATCATTATTAAAGTTAGACAACATCAGTCTTATCTTTTATTAAGCTCCTGTCTTTGTCTGAAATAACTTCTAAAGAAACATAAGATGACAGCTGGGGATATAGCTCCGTTGGCTAGCTCTTGACCAGCTTGCAGGAGGCCTTCAATCCTCAGCAGTTTGTAAACCTGCCATGTGATGACGGCCTAAAACCCCAGCACTCCAGAGGGGTGGCCAGGTGGGCCAGGATCAAGGTCATCCTCAGCTGTAGAGCTAGTTGGAAGCTATACTTACTATATGAAAACATGCCATTGGAAAGAAAAGAAATATAAACACGTGTATCATGCCTGTTGTCAGACGCTTCGGAAAGAAAGAACTTTGATTCTTAGACATTTAATTGACTATAACCAGCTTTAGTGATGACCTTTCCTCTCACTTCCGTAACTTCTAATTCAAGTTGCTGTCGATTTGGAAACGGCCAGGTTTAACTCAGGAGCTGTGAGTGCAGGAGGTCAGACCTCCTGTGTTCATATGGAAAACAGTAGCTACCAGGGAGCGGACGTGAGCATGGTTACCTAAGGTTCCAGCCAGGTGTTCATTCACCCTAGGACGTCCCGTCCCGCACCCTCCTTCCTTTTTTTTAAGGCTCAGCCTCGCCCTCTCGCTCCTGCTACACACCTGCCATCGGTCTGCACTAAACCTTCAGCTGTTAAAGCCTTTCTTCTTCTCATGCGGCCTCTGCCCCTTTGTCATCTCCTCAGCTCTCTGTTCACCAGTCCCGCCCTCCTGTACTGCAGCTTCCTGCAGCCACACTAGCATTAGACACACATGTGCACACACACCACACACTCACAAACACACACCACACACACTCACACAAACACACTCATGCACATACACTCACTCGCATACTGATAAACACACACTCACATACACTCAAACACGCACACACATGCGTGCACACACTTACATACACAAGCATACTCACTCACAGTCACATATACATACATACGCATAAACTCATGCACACTCACATACTCATAAACACATACATACATAAATGCATACACTCATACACACTCACACACTCTCACACACTCAGACACATGCATACACACATCCACTCACATACACAGTCACTCACACACTGACATTTACATACATGCTTACACACACACACACACACACACACACACCCCTCAGGAGAGCAGCCATCCCGCCTGCTGCCATCAGTAAGTCCTGAGAGAGCTTAAGGGGAGAGGCTGAGGCATGTAGAAAGACATACCGGAGAGCATATGGGGAGCAATATACAAGTTTCAGGGACTGCTTGTGTGACAGAAGCTCAGCAGGCTGACTCTAACTGGAAACAAGAGACCTAAGGCTTCTCATAGCATGAGGTCCATGTCTAAAGGATCCGCCCTCCCTGCACTGATTACTCACTCTGTCACAATGTCATAAGCATGGCTTAGCTGTGGCTGTCTCTTGGGCCCTAGTTTCTCTGCAGCCACCTTAGAAATCCTTTGTGAGGACAAAATAGATTGATTCAGATAAAACACTCGAAGCTGTACCTGAAAATACTGTCACTGGCCATCACCATACTTGGGAACACAGGAGAGAGGAGGACACAACCAGCTGCTAAAAGGGACCTGTGATTTGAAGTTCTCTGTGAGGCCAAGCTTCTAGGCTGTATTAATGGTGGCCAAGGGAGTGCAGAGTTAAGCTTGCTGTGTTCAAAGTATAAAAGCCAACTGTGCCGACTACTCGTTTTGAGATCTTGCAGTGAGTTTTTGAGTTCAAAACCATGAAAGATAGTAAGAGATTGTGTAATTAGTTGTGTACTTACAATTCTGTAAGTGGCAGTTTACAGAACTCTACATAAAGGGCAAGAAGCTCATGTCACCATATCAAGCCATACTGTATGCAAGGGGCACCTTGTTGGCAGTGTATCACAGTACATGTCGCCTTCTCAAGTGCTGTGGGAGCATAAGCTAGAATTTTGTAGGCAGGTTTCAGCAACACCTGTCTAAACAGCTTTGACTGAATCTGCGTTTCTATTTCTGGTGGTCCTGGTCTTTTGTTGATGACAGCAGGGATATTGACATGTTCTTTAAGCTGAATGATTTGGACTGAGATCCTTGTCTGTACGATGCTGAGGTTCCATTATATACTGTCTCGTCCATTTTTGTATGCCAGGAGTTCTCAGAGCCTTAGGTGCTGTGTAATATGTCTCATCCCCAATCTTTAACTCTTGAACAGTGGCTCTTTCTGACAAAAGAAGGTTTTTTTCTCTCAGCATCCTCAGTCACTTCTGTGGGCAGTGGGTAATGGTGGGTAAGACCCAGGCCCTCAACACTGAACTCAGGCTCAGCAACTAAACTGAATCCCAGTTCCTAAGTCACTTTAAAGCTTGTGAGTTTAAGCCAAAGTTAACTTTTCCTTTTTCCAAGAAAGCCAACTTCATCCTTTATCCTGCTACCTTTCCTGTTTCAGCACATCAGCGATGCTGTCTCTCCACCAGTTAAATGCGGCCAACATCTGACCTTTTTCTCACTTCTGATACACAGGCTTTTAAATTTCTTCATGTTTTTAATATAAACCTGAAAATCTGAATCTTAACTGTTTTAACTAAAACAAATACCATTTGTATTAGCTGGCAGGGATTTTTTAAAGCAATGAAAAATGTTGCTTATGAACATTTTTGCATATAAGCAATGTTGCTTATGAATATTCATTTATTTTCTGCTCAGTATTTTAACCTAAAAACCTAATGGACCAGTTAAGTTCCAAACTAGCACTAGCTTCAGTCATGCAGGCTAAAACCAACTTTAAGAACAAAATATTTCAGGAAATCTATACTGCCCTCTAAATTTTTATATCAAATGTTATATATTTTTAGCTTCAAGTTGTGGCATAATTCCAAAATGCTTAAGCAAAAACATGATAAATTGCATGGTTTCTAAAGAACTCTGTTGTTTCATGATATCTTCCTAATAGTACATTATCTTGTTTTTAACTTTCAGATGTAACATTTATTCATGAAGGAAATAAAACATTCTTGGACAATCTCGTCAATTTTGAAAAGCTGGTACGTAAATTTCATTACGTTCCCTTTCTTCTCTCCGTTAAGGAAACCCACGCTTGTCTCTCCAGCTTTAGGAAGCAAACGAACTGTCTGAGTATCTTTCCCCGTTGTATACAGAGTAACTCCCAGGGTCTCTTTGGGTATATGGAACAGTGCCATCACTATGCTAGCAAGATTCTGAGAATCTTATTCTTCTAAATAGCACTTCATTAGCTTAGTGCCAGTGACTGTGTAAATACAGAACTGGGCATAAAAGCTGATGTCAGGAGCATCATGTCATGAGAGTTTGGTTGCTTTGAAAGCATCTCTTGATGCTCCAGTGTAAACCACTTTGAGACAGTGAGCAAGAAAGTCCTCCCGATAGACTGTCTCCTATTACCCCAAGCGTGGATATGCACCTGAGATTTGTGGGTTCTATGCCTCCTATTACCCCAAGTGTGGATATGCACCTGAGATTTGGGGGATCTACAAGGGAAGGGAAAGGCCACTACTTTATTGGCCTCTGATGCAGGACCTCCCTGCTGACAGGTACAGGGACCTGAAAAGCTTCTCCCAAGTCTCCCTTCTAGACAGTCAAAGTCCTCAGTGGGCTCCTCAGACCTTAGCTCTGTTCTTGAGCTAAAAAGAAACTACCCACAGAACTGAGTGGGACTGGGTGGGTGCTCCACAGCAGTGCTCCAGAGAGACAGCTCAGGGACCGAGGAAGGCACCTGTCTGAGAGATGACCTTTAGTGTCACAGGTGAAATGTCACATGGTGGACAGAAGTGACCCCAGCACTCCTCTCTAGGAACCTGACCTTTGAGTGACCTTTTCAGTGATGATAATGGACTGTATGAATTCTTTTGGGGGCTATCCAAGCTCCCTATGAGACTCGAGTCAGGCTTCAGAGAAGGTCAGTTGAGGCTGAGGCCCCAGATCATATCCTGTATGGAAATGCTTAGAGCAGTTCAGACTGAAGTTTCCAAATGATGTCTGGTGTCTGACATCTTATCACTTACCACTCTGTTCTAGTCACAAGGCCCCCGGGACACAAGGGCTTAGGCCCACAGGAAGGGTTAAACTAGCTCCCCCACAACACCTCAGAGCCCAGCTTCCAGACTCCCTCAAAAACAGGCATCCTCCAGCTGCTTTCTATAGCAGCCCTTAGCAACTCTGAAGATGTTGGCTTCGTGGCTGGTTATTCTGGGGAGTGGAGATGCAGATGCGTTTTGTTTCCAAGTCTTTCTTTCTGCCCCATGTCTCTCAGAATCAGAGCTCAGATGTTTCCCATGCTATCCAGAAGCCAGCATGGTCAGAGGTAGGAATGTGAGTGATTGTCATCTTGCATTGCACTGCTCTGTGATGCCCCAAGGATCCCAGTATACCTGTTAGCAACCAAAGGCCTCAATCACTGGAATTCTCAGTCTGAGCAAGTTCATCTCCAGTGTGTGGTGTCTATAAACAGTCACAGGGAAACTTCTAGTCAGTATTTACTCTGCCTTCAGTTGATGAGTCTGTTTCAAATCACCAGAAGACCTTTGCAGGGCATTGTGTAGATGTGGGATATATTGTGTCAGCCTGCATGGAATCTTTGTAAAGGTTGGAAGCATTATCCCTTCTGATGAAGTGAGGACACAGGACAGACACTGTACTCCTTATAAACTGTCGCCTCTTACCAACAGATGAGGAGTAGACTTTTACCCTAAAGCAAGCAGTGGCCTGGCTACTGTCTCCTCATCTAATGCCACACCAGTGAAAGAACAGAAAGAATTCTGTACAGGCTAAAGTGGAGAGAGTCACAGGGAGCTCAAGCACTTTTGTTCACATCCTTGTCTGTGGTTTTTTCCTTTTCCCTCCCACAATTCATCAGAGCCCAGCAGTAGGGACTGACATGAGGTATAAATGTGGACTCTGCTGTCTATAAGAAAGCTTGAAAGCCCGGAGGCTGAGTAAGAGTCTGTAATCCCAGCAAGATTAGCCTGAGGTACATAGTGGGTTCCAGGACCACCTAGGCTACAGTATAAGATGCTACTTTAAACAAAAAATGTCAGCAGCTTCCTTGACCACCAGACTGCTACCAGTGGCACATCATTGTTTGTGTGTCTCTATGTGTACATGTGTGTTTGTGTCTGTGTGTGTGCATGTGTGTGTGTCTGTGTACATGTGTGTTTGTGTCTGTGTGTTATGTGCATGTATATGTGTGCATGTGTGTGTATATGTGTCTGTGTGTGCATGTGCATGTGTGTGATTGTGTGTGAATATGTGTGTGCATGTGTGTGTCTGTGCATTTCTATGTGTGCATATGTGTCTATATGTGCATGTGTGTGTGCATCTGTGTGTACATGTGTGTGTCTGTGTGTGCATGTGCATGTATATGTGTGTCTGTGTGTGCATATGTGTGTCTGTGTGTGTATGTGTGTGTATGTGTGTGTGTGCATGTGTGTGTGTCTATGTGTGTCTGTGTGTGCATGTGTATCTGTGTGTGCATGTGTGTATGTGTGTGCATATGTGTGTGTGCCTTTGTGTGCATGTGTGTATCTGTGTGTGCGTGTGTGTGCATATGTGTATGTGTCTATGTCTGTGTGTGCCTGTGTGTATCTTTGTGTGTGTCCCTTGCTCTTTGGCTTTCCACATTATTTCCTCTCACTGAACCTGGAGCTAAGCTGATGGTCAGCAAGCTCCAGCCATCCTCCTGTCCCTGCTCCCCAGTGCTGAGCCTACAGGTACATGCAGCCATGGCAAACATTTTATGTGGGTTCAGCCCTCAGGTTTGCACTCCAAATGCTCTTAGGCACCGAGCCATTCTCCCAGCTACACCAATAAAGAGAGGACAGGGTGGTAATGGTGGCCTGGTCCTTACAGCAAGCGGCATTTGAGTTGACCTGTCTATGTGGGAAACACAGATGCAGTCAGATTTTTTTTTTTTTTTTCAGAAAGATAAAATTCAATTCTATAACGTGCGCAGGCCAGTATTCCACTCAGGAGCTGGAACATCTTCATAGAGACAGTATTCTTAGAGAATGTCACTCAGACAAGGACAAGGTTTCATCGAAGCTAAAGCAGGATCATCTTTCACAATAATGAACCAATGGGACCTAAGTGAATTAGCTTATGAGGAGCCAATTCCTCATGGTGGATATTAATTTAAGCCAGTCAGCAGATAACTCAGGGTGTTATCTTTATCTGGCTGACACAGGCCAGCACATTAAATCAGGACCACATGCAGATCAAAGTGCTCATTGAACGCAATAAGATTCCCATTGTTCCCTGGGCTAATAAGTTCCTTGCTGCCTCAGCAACTCTAAATGTTTCCACCTCAAACTATGAAATGTTGAACGAGCAAAGGGGTCTCTCCTTTTCTTTTCATCCCCCAATATTATGAGCAGGATCTTTTACCGTGTCCGCCTCTTTCCCTGTCAGAAAACCTGGAGATGAGAATCAGGGCTCAGATTTCAGTGCTTCGCACAGCATCGAGCCTTACATCAGCTCCAGCCTTTCAGGAGCTGTACCAAATGGCACAGGATAGGAATCAGTGTGACGCCACAGACTGTAACAATGGAAAATCTGGCCTGGGAATTGGGGTAGAATTTGGGGAAGGAAATGAAACAATGCGTTCGCACAGACGTGAGTCAGGTCCCATTTCCTTTGCAAATTCCGCCTGGAGTGCTACTGTAATCATTATCCCGCTGAATTCTCCACTCTGGAGAAGCATTGAATTAGCCCAGCTGCAGCCAGGATAATTTAATCAGACTGTCGATTCACGTACTGCCTCTGTCTTTCCGTTGGACTGTAAGTGAGAAGATTTGAGCGTTAACATTATTCTTTTAGTGATAATTTACTGACTGTCATCTGTGGATGCTTCAGTGTCTGGCCTGTGCAGGCAGGTTATGAAGATGGTGCTTGGAGGACCAGATAATGAATGTTAATCCTTGAATAATGGGATATCTGGGGTTTGATATGAAATAACGTGAGGAGTTTCTGTCATTCTCCAGAGAATAGGACCCACTGTGACAAAGACATTTAGAGAATATCCTGGCAGCTGTGTAAGAAGAGCTGTCCATAGTGGAGGTTGGTTTCTTCCAAAACCATCATAGAAAAGTAAATGTAGCAGAGTGAGCTAAAAGATAATTAAAGGGACACACTATGAGAGTTATGGACCCTGCTGTGTCCAGCTACTCAGGAGGCTGGGGCAGGAAGATCGGGAGTTCTAGGCTAACCTGGGCAAGCGGGTAAGATGCTAGCTAGAAATTTTAAAAATGAAAAAGGTCTGGGGGGCTGTAGTGACTCGGCAGTAGAACACTTGTCTAATATACATAAGACCTAAGCATGGTCTCCTCCTCCCAAAAGATGCACATTTCAGATAACCTTTTTTGGAGGTCTGGGAGGAACTAAAGCAAAGAAATGAAGATAGAATACTAGAGCCAGTGAGGAAATGTAAGTCAGAAACAGAACGACCTCTGTAAAATGCCGGTGAAGACACTCTGCTATCGGGAATACGTCACTTCCTGCCTTTGAATCCACAGAACTTTCTGCCTCCATTCAGGACATGGATGTGGCTCAGTTGGTAGAGTTGCCAGCTGAGCATTCCAGAGTCCCTGGGTTTGATCCCCAGCCCTGTAGAAACTGGGGCAGTGACACACATGTGAGCCTGTGTCCTGAGTATGCAAAGCCCTCTGGTGGTGCTTGATTAGGAGGAAGGCAAAAGTCCCAGCAATGACAGTAACCCAGTGTGTGCTGTACTCTAGGAAGGGAGGTCTCAAAAGGCAACATGTGGGTGGGAAACTGGGGGGCCCAAAAGACAGCATGTTCCCCTGTGGTTCAGAACACCCTGACTGTTCACATGTTCTCCTGTGGTTCAGAACACCCTGACTGTTCACATGTTCCCCTGTGGTTC